>OX393553.1:52661494-52731494 GCA_947650365.1 Chamaelirium japonicum | reverse complement strand
CTAAGTCGTAATAGAAGGGGAAAAAAAAACCAATAAGCATATGGGCCAAAGTCCAAACCGACCATCCAATTCAATCCAAACCGACTTTAAATGGATTGGATCTAATCACAGTTCGGTTGGTAAATGTTGCATGGCGGTTTGTCGACGGCTACGATATTAAGATCGCAGTTTTGCATGGGGTATGGTAGTTGTCCGTGATGTGGGGAGCTTGAGGAAGACACTACTCATATTTTTTGGGAATGCCCGAACACCATCTTGTATTGGCGTTGTGTTTAGGCTCACAGGACTTAACTTTTATCGGTTAAACGTGTTCATCCTCGGTCTAGGACTGAGGCACCTGGATAAGCTACTGCCGAGTGAAGTGTTGGCAGTAGCAATGTGGGAGCTGTGGCAGGCTCGGTGTCGGAAGATCTTTCATCAACAAACTTGTTCCAACTCTGAGCTCGCAGAACAGGGAGCTCCCTACTTAAACAGTTTATATGGAGTCTGATCGAGGCGGGAGGGTTGGAGCCGGTTAGTGTTATAAATTGTATGGGCAGACGGTGCGTTCGAATCGGCACAAGAGCTTGCAAGTGGAGCGTGGGTTCTCACCACTCGTGAGGGGAGGTTATGTGATGCTGCTTCGTCTAGATCTCGGGTTGATGCCCCCTTCGTCGCGGAGCTTAATCGTGTCATCGTCTTAACTGACGCGGCAAGGGTGCGAGATGCTCTGGTGTTCAACAAAGGGGGAGAACGGGCTACTTGGCCGGTTATTCTCTTCTCTTTTTTTTTTTGGTAAAACGGGCTTGATCATGACTTGATGATCTTCAGATCCTCACACACGAGGGTGGATAAACCAAAAAGAAAGTCAGACTCCCAGCAACTTTCCATCCCATGAAGTCGAGTGTCCTGTGCTAACTAGTGAGCGGCTCCATTGGCATGTCGAGGAACCCACTGGATTGACGCTGTATCCAGTGTATCCCAAGCATGCATGCATCGAGTTAGAATGGAACAAATGTCAGCCGTGCATCCCTTACCAACCACCAGAGCGTCACAAGCCTGTGCAGAATCAGTGAGCACCACAACCGGACAGCACGACATACTACCCGCCACCGTCAACGCCACCATTATCACCCAAAGTTCAGCATGTAAAGAAGAAGACACCCGACACTGGAAAGAAACCGATGCTCTCAGTTGCCCATCAGTCGTCGTCAAAACACATGCCCCACTCACCACTTCCTCGGCAAACAAGAAGGACCCATCCGTCCAAACAATGTAGGATGACGCCAGAGGTCCACCCATATCCAACCCTTTGGCCCATGTATTCCGTAATAAGTTAGTCATCAACTCCTGCCCCTAACCTGCCACCATTGAGCAACTCATTCCAGATCCTTCAAATAATTTCCGACACCGCCCATTCCATATAAACACATAGATGTGATCAAGATTTCCCCCGGTGTCAGTGATCCCCTCCTCTTCTCCACCGGCAATTGCGTTACTAGAATATCCACAGTATAAAAATCTAACCCGGTCCACCTCTGCACACCCAACCAAAACTTCGGAGCTTTAAAGCATAGCCAAAACACATGCTCGATATCTTTAACCAGCTCTCCACACCACGGGCAGCTCCTGTACCTGGTACCCACGCGTTGCCTGAGGAGCTCCGCAGTCAGCAATACCCCGTGCAAAACCTTCCACAAAAAAGTTTGGACCTTAGGTGGAACACAGAATTGCCACATCCTGTCCCCCCTCCAACGGGAACTATCAGGCTCTATCGACAGGTCCCCATCATAAATATATTCCACCAACCGTCTGTACCTGGGTCCAAGCGCAACATACCCAGTTCCCAATCTCTAAACCCGTAACATCGTATTCCATATGTAGACTCCTCCCGCCCCGACCAATGACGCCAAGACTCTACATCGAGGCAGTTCTGATTGCATATCCTTCGTGCACCTACCGGTGTCCCCTGAAGGATGTACCATAGATTGGCCACCCCCAACTCAAACTATCATGTAGAAAACCCCAATATTTGGAGGCCGCTCTCTCTTTTAGGCTTGGTGATAACTTCCCACGCTAGGAGATGTATATGTCGGGTCCTGTGCGAATCCCCCCAAAAAAATGCCCTGCACAGTTGATCCAACTTGTGGAGAACACCCACTTGCAGACCCCCATTACTCAACGCATGCAATGGGACCGCAACCAACACCGACCTCAACAACTTAAGCCTGCTTGCTTGCGATAATAATTTCACCTTCCAACCTAAAAGTTTGGCTTCCATCCGGCTAATGACCCCATGCCCCATGGTACTGATTATTTGGAATCTGTCCATGTAAAGGAACGCCCAGGTGTATCCAAGGTTCACTAGCTTCCGCCATGCTTAAGGCCCGCACTATTTGCTTTCGTAACCCTGTAGGTACATTTTTGAAAATTGACACTAGACTTCCGATGGTTGATACATAAGTCAGTAACATAACACCACCCGGGCAAATACAACCCGAAGACCCCAAGCACCCAGTACGATAGACAGAGGAAAAAAATAAATAGTCATCAACATAGGCCAAAGTGGTCACGGGCAACGGGTTACGCCTCGTAGTAAATCCCTCCAAGTCCCCTATATTGGAACTCTTGTTAACTTCCCAATGAATCACTTAGGCCATCAAAAGGAATAAATAAGGCGACAATGGATCGCCTTGTCGCAAACCACAACTGGGACGAAAAGACTCCGTCTCCTCTCCATTGACGAGGAGTCGCAATGTGATAGACGTAACACATTCCATCACCCACGCACGCCACACAGGATGGAATCCCATCTTGGTAAGAACCACCTCCAGGGCATCCCATTGAACCCTTATCATAAGCTTTATCTAGGTCCGCTTTGATCGCCATAGCTGCATGTCCCTTGGGCGCGTGATGTACTGCATGCAGAATTTCCTTCGCGAAAATCACATTATCTCGAATCCTCCTACCCAATATGAAGGCATGCTGATCCTCACTAATAAGGGAGGGGAGAAACAATCTCAACCGATTAGTCAAGATTTTTGAAATAAATTTATACCTCGAGTTACAGAGGCTGATAGGTCGGTAATCTGCTGGTGACGAAGGTGATGAGACTTTAGGAACAAGGACAACAGTCGTCGCATTCCATCCCCTAGACAGCTCTCCAGCCCGAAAGAACTGTTAAACCTCTCTGATTATATGCAGGCCGGTTATTCTCATGTGTATGCAGGCATGGAACCAGCCGCGGGGTGTTAGTGTGCATTGGGTGCCTCAAGCGGCTAATGGAGTGGCTCAATGGCTCACCCATGCGAATCGCCATCCCCTTCGTCAAGGTGATGAACTGAATCGTACCAGCATGAGGCCATTTGTTGTCCGGCGATCGACCAACAAATTCCTTTACCAAGCAGCCTCCCAACCAATGCGAATCGCCATCGACTTCTCGCTGCCAGCAATCCGTTCGCAACCGGTAAGAGTCTCTCTAATCGCCCCCGCAATCTTATAGCCCAATGTGGGATTGCCATCCCCTTCGTCTCCGTTCGTCTCTCCGGTCGGTTCTCCGCGAGCGCCGTCACTCCCGAGTTTGTTCCTTCTACACAAAATTCACTAACAATAGATCTTACGACAAGATACAACGTCTACTAGAGTTCCACAACATATGTAACAGAGCAAAAAGCTAACGCCGTGAAGCGCCCACAAGCACATTTCTGTGTATGCATAGAGATCTCATGATGGAGTTGGGGGGGGGGGGGGGGGGGTTCTTAGGCTCCAGCACCAGTGGCGCTCATCAGAGCCTTCTTCAGCTGCTCGTTCACATCCTCCGACGCCGCCGGAGCTCTACCACCAAACTCCTGCGACTTCCCATCGCTCCGCTGGTCCCGCTTCCCTCCCGCCACCGGCTTCGCCCCACCCTTGTTGCCGTCAGCGCCGCCCACGATTTGATTACCGGTGGACGGAGCCGCCCTTCCGCTGCCTGCCTCGAGCCTTAGCTCCTCCACGGCCTTCCTCAGCAGCCCGTTCTCTGCCTGCAGCACCTCCAGCTGCCGCTTCACCGCCAGGCATATCTCCGCCACGTCGGCAGGGCCACCGCGGGCATCGGTCTTCCCCTTTGGCTTATCATCCGCCGTGGCCGCCGCCGCCACGTGCTCGATCGAAATCTTGCTCATCACGAGCAGCGGGAGCTTGCTGAGCGAGATCCCGGCCGTGGAGACGCCCCCTCGGGCGTCCTCGACGAAGGAGGCGCGGAGCTCAGGAGGCACCTTCACCCCCCACCGGAACCTCACGGCGGCGCGGCTCCGCAGAGGGAGGACGCTGCGGGCTGTGACCTCGATGCCGGAGAGAAGCCCATGGATTCCGCCGGCGGCGGGGAGCTCCGCCGCGAATCCGTTCACTTTCCTGACGGTGTGGCTCCCGTTCATCGGCCGGAACCCGATGGCCGGCGCCTCCACCCCATCAACCGACCCCTCCGCGTCCGTGTCAGGATCCTCCGGTATCTTACGGGCGAGCGGTGCGGGCACGGATGCCGATCCTGTGATCTTCTTGATGCAGAAGTCGCCGATGCGGGGCTTGAAGTGGATGGCGAAGATGGGCCCGCCGCCGCCGCCATGGCCGACGAGGTTGAACTCAGCAGACATGGACATGGGTGCGGCGATCGGGGAGCCGAGGGCGCCGATCCCGGTCTTGACGAGGAGGCTGAAGGGGTTCCACGGGTCGTTGGGGCGGTAGGAAATCCGGAGCGCGGGGCCGGAGTCAAATCCGGTGCCGAGGTCCAGGCGGAGCTCCCGGGCGTCGCCGGCGGAGACGCCGGAGAGGAAGGGGAGGCCGAGGATGCTGATGGGGATCTTGGCCCGGACGAGGGGCCGCTGGTCATCTCGGAACTTGAGGGAGGCCTTCATGGTTCTGCTTCGAATCCCTCGATCGCGACTCCGGGGGGCACAAGGGTAGGGCTAGGGTTTTTGAAGTAGGGGAGGGGGGAGGAGGGTGGTGGGTCTCTTGAATTTTGCCGGCCGGGCGTTCAATTTAGCGGAGATTCCGCCACCCGGCTTCGACCGAAATTGGGATCGGAGAGCGAATTTACCGCGACTACCATCGTCATTATCTTGTTGTCCCGCTTGTTGGCAGCCTAGTGTGTCCCGGTTTGAAAACTCCGGTCGGGTGAGCCGCGGGAGAGCTTTAGCGAATGGCGAGTTGCCGACATCTAAGAGGAGAAATAATGTCCGTTGGTACCAAGGATGACAAATAACTCGTTACAGCGGATCGCCTTCGGCGACAACATAACAGTCGACAGTGCAGCTGGCCGTCTTCGGCAATAACACATCTAAATGCCTTCGGTAATAAAACACCGGCATTCATAAGGACACTCATTTTCTCGCCGGTTCCGATTGGCACAAAGCGGGCTCCTTCGGCGTGACCAACTCCCCCTCCCCCTATAATCGACCAATCACAGCTGTCTCTGTTCGAACGGATTCCTCGAGATCGACCCGATGGTTTGGGGCAGCCGAAATTTCAGCATGCGGGTTTGTAGCCGTTGATGCAAACAACGATCACATGATGAACGGTCAGGTTTTGTGCAGTTTAAATGGGCCGGGATTTTAGGGGTTTATTGCCGTTAAATGGTTTCGGATTTGAAACCAAGGAGAATTCGTGCGTTGATTTTTGAACGAATGGTTAGATCTATTCGGTTCATTTTTGTCCAGTCAGCTTGTCCTAGTCGACTTTTTTGTTCTTTTTTGTCTTAGTCAGTGCAAAACTGACATCTCTTGTTATATAGATAGCTCAGAGAGTTGGTAAGACATGCGACCCTTGGCCTTGGTCAAGGGTTCTAATAATGATACGGCTAATTTCCTCCATGTGTCTATATGTGAGCCTTTTAGCTTTTGGGATTGTTAAAAATAGAGGTAATTCTCTTGTTCTTGGGGTGAGTTTCAGTCATTGACCTATTCCGTGCAGATGCACTAATATGTGACGTACGAATAAGGGTGTGCAGGATCCAAACCAAAACTAACTAAATCGACCAAATCAAACCAAATCGATTGATTTTGATTGGTTTCGACACACAATGGATCGGATTGGATTGAGTTTTTAAAAATCCGACATGATTGGATCGGTTGATGAATTTGTAAATCTAAAACCGACCTAAACCGAACCGAACCGACATATGTATATACATATAGTATTTTATTAAGTATACCATATGTCCTCATATACCCTTGCTACCTACAAGCTTAGCAATATTGTAGGATAATTCAAAATCAATTAAAATCTTATTCAGGCTTAATGATTTGATAACAATTATTATTTTTAAGTTGAAACTAAGTCCTAATAGAAGGAGAAAAAGAAGCCCAATAAGAATATAGGCCAAAGCCTAAACCGATCACCGAATCCAATTCAAACTGATTTTAATTGGATCGGATCGAATTGGATTCCAACCTCATTTCGATTTGGATCGGATTGAAAATCCTCAAAATCGATCAAGGTTGAATCGGTTTAGGTTTTGTCTAAGTAGGTTGGTTTCGAACCGATGCACACCCCTATATACGAACCATTAGCCCCTTCAAAAAAACAAGAACAATATCGTGTTGTGCACTGACGATGGTCATTTTTTCTCATAAATATAGAACTTTCTTAACTAAAACAAGAATTGAGATTAAGAATTTAATACCCATTACTACACCCAGAAATCTCTCTCTCTCTCTCTCTCTCTCTCTCTCTCTCTCTCTCTCTCTCTCTCTCTCTCTCTCTCTCATTAGAGATTTTTTTTTTGCTGCTTATAGTTGCTACTTCTTTTTTTTCATTGATTTCTTTGTTCTAGAGGGCTTCACATGGCACCATACTTAATAGGTTTCGTTTTAAGTGCGATTAGGTTCACATTCTAATCCTATCTTCTCGGGCTGCATCAAAACTGAGCAGGATCAAGCTTTGGTCTATTTGAGCTTGACTCGTTTATTAAACGCGCCTAACCCTAGTATTGGGCTTGGCTTGTTTAGTATTCTAGCCAACTCGAACAAACCCTTACCAAACTTGTTTACAAACTTCATACTTATTCAAAATCTTAGACCATATATACTAAGCTTATTCATACTTTTTATTATCTATCTAACATGGTATCATATTTGGTTTGATCTATGCCTGTTAAGTAGAGTGTGAGCCTACACACGTGACAAAATTTGGACAAAATTGGTCTGTACATGAGGAGAAGTGTTGAGGTTTAGTCCCTCTCTAACTAATAGATTTGGTAGTGTTGTCTTCATTTATCTTCCGTGGACCTCATCTTACGACCAAGATTTTGAGATATGAGAGTATCTAACACACGAGACTACTCATGACCCATAAAAAAGCATGTTAACAAACCCAATCGAACCCACCAGGGGATTGGAGAGTTGGCAAAGCAACTGATGCTTTGGTGATGAGGTTGTGGGTTCAACTCTCCCTCCCCTCGATTTACCCAGGAGTGAAGTGGGAATTGCCGAGTGGGTCGGGCTTCACTCCCGGAGGGATTAGTCCGAGCTTGAAGTGGGCCATTGCCCGAAAGGTTTCGGGACACCCGCCGATGTCAAAAAAAAAAAAAAAAACCCAATCGAGCCAAGTTTTGGTCTGATTCAGCACGTCTCGCTTATTAAAAGACCCTAAACTATAAGCTTGGACTTGGCTCACATACTAATCGATCGAACAAGTTGGAACGAACCTTCACCGATCCTGCTCACGAGTTGCTCACATACAGCATGGTTAGTTTACCGAACTACCCCTCTTCACATGCGTGCTCTCCCCTAGTATAAAGAATTAAAACAAAAAAAAAATAATTTAAAATTATATATCTACATGATTTAAAAAACATGTAAACTTATTTAAAGTGATTAGGGCTTCTAACCACTTTCCATGATCCCCCCCTAACCACCCCCCACCCTACTCACGTGTACTCTCTCTTTAATTAACACACAGCCAAAAAAAAAATTTGTTGTTTTCCTCTCTTACTTTATTCGACTCTGATAGTGAAGGAAAACCATTGCATACTTAACCCACCGAAAAGGATATTTTAAAAAATTCACTAGGGTCCACGACATGGGTGAAGGTGGCGATTCTTCCAGGGGGTGCTAGTTTCTGGCCCGCCACTTGGTGGTGGTGTTCATGGTTCGGGTTGGTTCTGTTTTTTGATAAATTTGGAACCAAACTGGAGTTGATCGGTTCTCTAGAAAATGGAACCAAATCAAACAATTCCTTGGTAAAAACCGAACCAAACCAAAACAGGAAAGTTCGATTTGATTCGGTTCGGTTCTGCGGGTCTTTCAAATCGCTCGATAGCTGCAAAGATTGCCTTATCGACTCTTTCCAAATACTTGATTGACAAAATAATAAGATTGAATTGGCAGTAAACATCCAACCAAATGTTCTTGAATTAGTAGTGAGACGTGAATGGCAGAGCCGCTGAGTTAGTTCAGATTTCACTTTTAAACATTTAACTTTGGGTGCTGCTATTTGCCCTCATAGAATTACTAGCAACACCCTTAACTTTTCACTTTGAGATATTTCATAAATTGGGACTTGGGGTGCAAGTAATTATGTGGGTGCAAATAGCAACACCCTTCACTTTTCAGTTTCATCATAGGGTTGAACACTTGAAAGTCTTGAATGCACCGAATGGTGATGATTGGGGTCACCACCATGTAATGTACAATATTAGTGAGATTGTATAGTAGTAACTACTGAGGGCATAGTACCAATAGTTCGGGTTGGGTTGGTTCAGGTTAAAAAACTCACAACCCAAAATCGAACCGATCTTAACGGGGGTTTTTTCCGGAACCGAATCGAACCGATCTCAGAGTGCTTGGGCTCGAGTGGTGGTGGGGGAGCCTTTGGAGCTTCATTCGGGACCAGTTTCAAAGGTAGGGTTGGGAAATCTTTACCCAATTGTTGATAGTGTCCTATCCAACCCCCAGGCGAGGCTTGATGCAGTGAGGAGTGAATGGAGGTTTGATGTGATTGGGAAGTTATTGGGTAGGGGGGCATCTCCCAAATTTATTGGGAGATCTTTGAACAATAAATAGCCTCATTCTGGATCCATTCACTTTTTACCCTTGTCAATAGTTTTTTCATATGCAAATTCGCTTGTGCGGAGGATCTCTCGAAGACACTCTCTAGGGGACCATGGATGGTGGCTGGCCAAACAGTGGCCCTTGAAAGCTGGAGGCCCAATTTTTGTTCTGAAACAAACTCCATTCGCAAGGCGGCGGTATGGATTCGTCTGCCTAACCTCCCCTCTGAGTATTGGAAGCGGGATCTCATATTATCTATGGTTGCGACGGCCAGAAGGCCTGTTGATGTTGATGCTTAGACCAAATTATGCTATGGCTAGTGGAAATTATAGGGTCTGTGTCGAGCTTGACCGCACCAAGTCGGTGGTTGTTGGTGTCAAACTTGGCGACCAAGCTACCTTTATATGGCAGTCGTTCGCCTATGAGGGCCTCCCAAAACTGTAATGAGATCTGGGACCCTCGCGCAGCGGAAGGAGCGTGATAACACGATGAGCGAGGAACTTCCACAAAGAAGACGATGGCTCACCACCATTGAGAAGACGATCCCTGTAAATAGAATAACAAAGCACAAAGCAAACACACACACAATATGCGGCAATGACGATCTCTGGACTCACAGTTATGGGAATAACACAAATACAATATCTTTGCATCTCTCTAATCCCTCAAAATACCCAAAGAGAAGCCCTCCCACAAAAGACTAGACCACAACCCTTTCACCCTGGAGAAACAAGAGAAAACCCTTTTCGAAGCCCACAAACCTCCTTGGATCCCTTTCCCTCTCCCTTGATGATGATTACTCTCTCTTGAAATTTCTCTTCTTACCCTAGGTTCATCCTAGGTCTTCCCTTTTATAGGTGTATGTTCGTATGCAACTTGTAGAAAGAATCCCACGAGAAAACGCAGGCTGAACCGTCTCATCAACGTACAGCCAAATCAAGTCGTGCGCACGACCCAAACCCGTTTACTCGCCCAAAAAAAATACCGATTCCAAGCATGCGCATGACTGTGGCTGGCCGACTCTTCCTAGGTACAGAGCTCTGTCTTTCGCCTTTTCTTTGTGTATGAACCTTGAAGTAATATGTGGCTTGTTTGGAGCCACATCTTTAACAGTCTCCACCTTTGCTTCATAACAAGAAATGAGCACCTCCTTGTACATGAACAATTTCTCTTTGCATAGTGAATCCATTGTCTGATCGCCATCGCCACCTTTGCCCCCAAATCAGGAGCCCAATCATCGAGTTTGATGATTGCCCAAGTCTTTCGACTTGGACACTAGAACTCACCTTTTGATCATCTTCGCTCCTGAGCATACTCTATCTACACCTTTGTTCTTTACTGAACACCGTGCACGTACCGCCGCTTTTTTGGCTAATCTCTATAGGCCTCCACCAAAGGCCCTCTTCATGATCATAAAGGCACCATCCAAACCTCCTCAACTCCTCCTTGATCAATGAAGGAGCATCCGAGGGAATCTGGCCTGGAAAGAGAGGCTAGATTACCTCTCCCCCCAGGAACATGACGGACATCCTTGAGTGTCTGTACTTAACTGTCAGACATCTCAAGTTGAATATCTCCGACTCCACTTATCAACACATTGGAGTCATCGCTAGCCATCAACTTGCCACCACCGCACTCCGCATACTTTTCAAATCATGTCCTGAGCGAACAAATATGATGTATGGCCCCGCTATCGATTATCCAGTCTTGATATGATATAACATCGATATCACTGGTAGCCATCAGAACATCCCCCTCATTCGAATCCCTCGACGAGGCATAACCGGTAGATGCATAATTCTTGACTTTGGATGAGTAATCCGGTCTTGCTCCTTCTTTATACTTGCACTCTGATTTCAAGTGCCCGGCTCTTTCACACTTCCAACAAGTACCTTGCCTCTTTTTCTTCTTCTTCTTCACCCCCACAACCATCATTAGCACCTTGGGTTGGTTGTCACCACCCGCCTCAATCATTTCCTTCAATCGAAGATTGTTTGCTAGGAGTGTACATGTGACATCGTCCAAATTGATGGATTTCTTCCCATAAAGCATCGTGAACTTCAGATGTTTGTAGGACTGGGGCAATGATCCCAGAAGAAGAAGAGCCTTATCCATCTCCTTCATGTCTTCACCGACATTAAGGAGTTCTTTTATTAGTTGATTGAAGGCCGAGATATGTTCTGCGATCCTTGTAACTTTGCCATCTGAAGAGCGTAGATCTTCTACTTCAGGTATAACCCAGTTTGTGAGCGACCGTGTCATGTACATACTCTCCAACTTCTCCCATAGTTTTACCGCGGAGACCTCCCTAAAGACGTTCGCCAACATGACCTTCACGAGACACATCTGAATCACGCTTGCTGCTTTCAAGTCAAACTCAATCGAATCATCGTCTGACATCCCATCCTGCTTGACACCCTTCAAAGCTTTGTACAATCCGTCTTGAATTAGCGCATCCCTGATTTGTATTTGCCACAATTTAAAGTTGATTTGGCTATCGAACTTCTCGATCTTGAACCGTAGGTTCAATCCTTGAGTTGTCATCACCGAATTCTTCATAATCGAACTAACACCTTCGAATCACGAACAAAATGCTCTGATACCAATTTGTTGTTGATCCGAGTCCCTTGCACAGTGAAATGAGTGAGATAACACAACGAGCGAGGAACTTCCACAAAGAAGATGATGGCTCACCACCACCGAGAAAGACAATCTCTGTAAACAAAAGAACAAAATATAAAGCAAACACATACACGATATACGGCAATAATGATCTTTGGATTCACTATTGTGGGAATAACATGAGTATAAGATCCTTGCCTTATATCACCTGTGGTGTTAGATTTGAGAATAATAAAAATCCTCCCTGACCCTTTTTATCTTTTTACAGTCAGACATTTTTTTCTTTGGGATTTTTCCAGAATAATGGATCGTAAACTTATGGGATTTTTTACGTTTACTTTCTCCATAGCTCTGAGCATGTCTCAATGATGCTTTTTGTGCAATAATCGGGTGTATGTGCAACCAGTTTCGACAGCCCGACGGTTAAAACCCTAGAATAATAATAATTGGTCGACCTTCGACGCCATTTTATTTCCTATAGAATATCGGGTGATCAAATCGTAATGAGGCTGGATACGTTGGATGAGGATTTGAGAGAGCTTTTCAGTGAGCTTAAGTTGGGGTATATCCGATACCCGGGTGATGAGTTATTACTATTTTAATTTTTAGAGTATTTCATTCTTTTTTGGGAGTTTTAGAAGTCAGAAAAATATATACCAAGCTCTGACATATTTGCATCGATGAGACTTTCTAACGAATCCTCTTAGGCCCTATTTCAGCATTTGGTTTGATAGTTATAGCTAATTATTCTTCTCAGTCTGATTAGTAGTGGAATACACCTGGGTTCCAACCGAGCCGAAATCAGGGCCCGGATCGAGCCCGACCAGCCCTAGAACCTACCTCCTAACTTCCTAGCTGGATTTAGGCCTTTTAGATCTCTCTCCTTGAGTTTTAAATTTTAAAATTCAGATGGGAAGGATCTAGCAAGATTTTGGGGTGATAAGTCAAAATCTTTTCTTTCCTTTTTCCCCTCTCCTTTGTTAGGAAAGCCTTAACAAACAGATACCTCACTAGCCCTCTTTACTATAATTATAGCCCCCTCCTCTCCTTTTTGTGAACTGAAAGAGGGAGAGAACAAAAGAGGGACTCGAGAGCGAACGGAAGAGAACAAGAGAACGAGAGAAAGAGAGAGAGAATGAGGGAGAGAAGGAGAAGAGATCAAGGGAGAAGAGAGAGGAGCAGCTGCAGCCCCCCTCCGAGCACCGTCCCTAATACCGGCGCACCCCCCGACATCCCCAGGTCAACCACCTCCCCTCTCTCTTTCCTCCTCCGCAACCCAAACCCCGCAACCCTTCCTCCTCCCTTGCATGCGGTCCATATGAGTGGAGATACCATCGGAGGTCACCTAGGCCCCACCGACAACTGCCGATGCAGCCACAACAAAATGGTGTTTTGGCCTAATACACAACACTGGGCACGCCACAATAAAATTGTGTAGCCGAAAGGAGGAACCGAACACTAATGGATATGGTGAGGAGTATGATTTGCAACTTCTTAATTCCTCTCAATATGTGGAGTGAAGCCTTGAATATTTTCTTAACAGTGTTCCATCTAAAGACATGCCTAAAATAACCTTTGAGTTATGGAACAGATGGAAGCCCAGTTTAGATCACATGCACATATAATGTTATCAAGTCGAGGTTAGGGTGTACAACCCATATGAGATAAAGTTAGACCCTCGGACATACAACAATTTCTTTATTGGATATGTAGAGATGTCCAAGAGTTACGGGTTCTATTGTCCATCACACTCACCGAAAATAGTAAAAGTTAGAAATGCTTATTTTCTTGAAAGTGACAACTTCAGTAGAAGTGTTCTACACGAAAAATTATGTTTAAGGAGAAACGGGTTTTGGTCTATGTACCCATAATACATGAGGAATAAGTTATTCATTAGGATAAACTACCTGCGGTAGTTCCTGATAAACCAGTTATTAACATCCCAACTAATGCAAAATAAGTTGTCACTGAGACTTTTATAGAGGAACCTCAAGAAGAGGAACCAACAGATTTCAGGAGATCCGAGAGAAGACGTAGAGACGTAATTTCTAGCGACTATGTAGTATACCTCCAAGAGTCAAAGAAGTCTGACATTATTGTTGAATTGTCTCTAGATCCTGAAATTTTTTCTAAAGCCATGAGCAGAAGAGATTCTGTAAAATGATTAGACGTCATAAAAGATAAGATGAAATCTTTGATAGAGAATCGAGTTTGAGATTTAGTAGAGTTATCTAAATGGGTTAAGGTCATCGGTTGTAAATGGGTCTATAAGACCAAAACCGATGCCGCAAGTAACACCGAATGACATAAAGTAAGACTTGTAGCCAAGGGATTTACTCAAAGAGATGATATTTATTATCATGAAACCTTCTCTCCAGTTTCTAAGAAGGTTTCATTAAGGATAATCTTGGCTTTGGTAGCTCAGTATGATCTTGAGCTGCATCAGATGGATGTGAAAACGACTTTTCTAAATGGAGATTTAGAGTATGAGGTATATATGGCGCAACCTGAGGGTTTCGTCACAGGTAAAAGAAGTCAGCTAGTTTGTAAGTTGAAAAAGTTATTATACAGACTGAAACAGACATCTTAATAATGTTATTACCTTCTTCGGTTTCACGGAGAATATTATGGATTATTGCATTTACCTTAAGATTTATAGGTGCCATTATGCATTTTTGGTCCTATATATGGATAACATTCTTCTAGCTAACAATGACTTAGGGATGATACACACGACGAAACAGTCTCTCTCAGAACTTTGACATGAAGAACTTAGGTGAGAGATCCTACGTGATTGGCATTGAGATCATCAGAGACCGATCTCAAAGATCACTGGGGTTGTCTCAAAGGACCTATGTTGATAAAGTTCTAAAAATGTTTAATATGAAGAATTGTTCGTCAGGTATTGCTCTCATTGTTAAATATGATATATTTTGTTTGTCCCAAAATCCGAGAAATTCTTTTGAAAGAGATGCTATGGAAAACATTCCCTATACATCTGCAGTTGGCAGCTTAATGTATCTTAAGGTCTGTATAAGACATGACATCAGCTTTGCAGTAGGGATGTTGGGTAGGTACCATAGTGATCCTAGCATAGATAACTAGAAGGGTGCCCAAAAGATCATTAGATACCTTCAGGGGACAAATGATTTTATGCTTATGTATAGACACTCTGAGTACGTGGAGCTAGTCATCTATTCAGACTCCGACTTTGTCAGGTGCCTAGACATGAGGAAGTCGACATCGGGCTATGTGTTCCAATTGGCAGGAGGTGTTGTCTCATGGAGTAGCACCAAGTAGACCTTTACAGCGTCGTCGACTATGGAGGTAGGGTTCATTGCACTCTACGAGACAACATCACAGGCTTTTTGGCTAAGAAATTTTATCATAGGAATTAGGATTGTGGATTCCATATCCAGGCCTATCAATATCCATTGTGACAACATGACTGTTGTGTTCTTCTCAAAGAACAACAAGAGCGGAAGTCATAGCAAGTATATCAGCATATATTTTCTTATCGTACGAGATGATCAATCAGCTGATAAGATCATCGTTCAGCATATCGGTACGGAGCTTATGGTTGTAGATACAATGACTAAGGAACTATCACTCGTTCAGTATTAGGGTCATGTGGATAGCATGAAGCTTCGAAGCTCATTGTACATTTGATTATGCTTGTATTTTTCCTTTTCAGTAGCTAATAAAGTTTTTTATTTCTGTCTCACTCTGGATATAAGCTCGTGAGACATACAGTAGGACCTTAGAGTAAGTTTGTTTATTACTCATAAAGCTTTAATAACCAAATAAATACTTATTTAAGGAGGATTGGTCATAGCGTAATGTGTGGAAGGGAGTGTTTGCTCATAAGAACATAATTGCCATGATTCATGTGGCTGAATCTTTGTCTAAGTGAAGGAATACCTCTTAAAGTTATGAGCCTAGTTTGTTTTTGCAAAATACAATATGCGCGCACTAAGGTCTTTTTAAACTGAGTCCTTAATCACTAGCGTGTGTGTTTTTCCAAAATAAAATTTTGTTTTGTTTTTTGGGTTTCGTTTGCCAAGTGGGAGAATGTTGGGTTTTGGCTCGACTCCACCTAGCCAGTCTTGGACTCAGCTGGTCTAGTGGGTAATAGGTCAGGCTCAGAGGCATGTGGTTAAGTCGTCTCGAACCAACTCTAATCCTATATGTGTCGGGATTGAATCTAGGGTCTGAATGGGTGTGGGTCCCAACTCCGGTACAACGTGAATTCGTTACACCTAGCGCATCTCATCAGTAAATTCGAACCCATAGGAGACCCTTATTTGGGAACGAGAAAACACCTTTAGGATGCAGTGTACAGGGGTTTATAAGGGGGGGTGCTAGCCGTCCGTGTGCCCTTAGCCTGCAGCGCAGAAACCGAGAGGAGAGAAAGAGATTGCGTTTTGTGCGATCTCCCCCCTTTCCCATTCGTCCGTTCGTAGAAGAAGCTCGAGAAAGAGAGAAGCTGTGACTTTCTCTCTCTCCATTTCCCTTGTTCGTCTACAGGAAACAGAGGAGAAGTGTTACGGCCCAAGTGCAGCCCCCCTCCCTTTCTCTTTTTCGTTCTCCTCTCCTCCGAATCTGAGTAGAGAGAGAGAGAGGACTGCAGAAATCGCAGCCCCCCTCTCCTTTGGTGCTTTCGACTTTCTAAAGGAGGAGTGAGAAAAAGAGAGAGAAGGTACGGTTGTCCCTTCTCCCTCCCCTCGAGGTTTCATTTTCCCCTTAGATCGCAATAGAGAGAGAGGATTTATGGAATCTCGATTCGTCTCTTGTCTTGTTGATCTTTGCCCCTAGTCTCCACGGGTTTTCGATCACCAAGAAGAACTGGAGTTGAAGGTTTCCACCCGGCGATCGTCGGATCACATCGCTCGCCATCTTTTCCTCCATTGCGTTCGGGATCTCGCGAGAGGAAGATACGTTTCAATCCATCACTTTCACACAAGATCTCTATGTTCATCGTTTTCAAAGCTAATGGTTCTCGAAAATAGAAATGATCACATGTTGTCATGTTCAATATTTCTTATAGCCTTCGCCTTACAAACACGCTCATGGGTATGGACATATGCGGGGGAAACATGCAGAGCAATCCCATGGACGCGCTACACTGAATCGATCATGGAGTGCTTCCGACACATCTTAAAAAGGGAAAACTATTGCTGGGAGAATTACAGGTGACTTAATTTCTAAGCTCGTTGACCTACAAGCTATTCTATCATAGTTCTCCATCTCCTCAAGGCTCGACTCAACTTCTTGGCGTCTCAACCCTTCCGGCAAGTTCACTGTGAACTCCTTTTATAAGTTCCATGTTGCACCTCAAAAATTTTAGGAGAAATTCATCATAAGTCTTTCTTGAGAGATGACTTTTAGTTGCAGCACACGTTAATTTAAAAATATAGCTCAAGTCCCTCCCGACGAATATATACTTTTTCTGACGACGGATATATACTCTTTCTTAAACAAATGTATATTGTTTCTGAAGACGAATATAAACTCTGGCTACATACGAATGTATGCTTGTAGGGACCTTAGCTAATATAGTAAATTATGATGTCCTTCCGCTAATATTGCAAAATAGTTAAGGACTTGTACCTATTTTACCAACAAATTTATTATATTTTCTTTAGTGAAATATCTTTTAAATAATAATTTTTTTGTAAAGTTTATCAAAATAAAAATCCTATGACCTAACCCGAACCCAAACTCAACCACGTCCTGATCACTAGGCTAACTCGACCTTATTGATAAGAAACCAATAAAACAGTGTTAAAGCTGACTAGAGTTGGTCGAGCTAGCCAACCCAGTTAACTTTTGGGTTCTGTAACTGTCAACAGTAAGACCTTTGGTTCTCTCTCATCATAAAACCTGACCTAAACCCCAAATTAATGGGTTGAGGGGGAATTATTATCGCCACCCTAGCCACCGCCAACCACTGACTGTCATCGGTCTTCCGTTGGACCATCGCCAGCCACTCACCGGACCACCTCACGCCTCCACCGACTCTCTCCGGTCACCGAGCCCGACCCGGTTAACCACTTTGCAGGGTTAGCCAATTTTATACGGTTAGGTTAAACCAAGAAGACCCAACCCAAAGGACTTGAGTTCGGGTCAACTAGACCTGATGGGCCAAAACCCAAGCAAAATAGCATGAGGCCAATCCCAACTACTTACGGGCTCAACCCACTTAAACAGGTCCGAACCTACTACCGAGCTGGGTTAAGTCAATTACAATATGCTAGATTGATATAACCACACTCAGTTTATTAGGTGTACCCCATCTTAATATGGCAGCTAGTTATAATTATTGAAGGCAACATAATTAGTATAATTGGGCCTTTTTTACCATTAACTTTAGTAAATGAACTCGAAATTCGATTATGTTTGTGGCCACACGCTCGTGCTGTTGAACTTAACATGATTTCACTAAGAATTGTAACGAAAAGTTAATCTATACCTAGGGTCTAGCTTTTGGTATAAAATTATCATTGTGCCCTAAATTATATTTAAACCATAAGTTAATCAATTGGTCTTGGAATCAAGTTCCGATTTCGGCCACCCGTTCGTACCAGTATGATCAACAATTTTTATGATGAAATGAGATTGAAATAATAGTTATAAATACTAATCACATATCTAGATTCTAATATGCCCTATGAAATAATCAGAAAATAGTAACTTGGGATTCACGCTCCTACTCCACCACAAAGATAGGGGATTTGATCAAGTATATCATGCTTCTAATTATTGTTATTAATTTTTTTGCTATTCATCAAAACTATCTTTATCTATTTTAATTAAAATATACAAAAGTGTCGGGAAGTATGAAATTAAGGACCGATTGTGGGTGTGGGTTCAACCCACAAGGATTCTATCCTATATCAACTAGGTTGGTCATTGGGTCCACACATCCTTGACATGTTGATAACTTGTGAATTGTATAATTATCTAATATCTAATTAGTTTCGTTATATGCATGAAACATTGAACATATTGAACTAGTGAAAATATTTTAGGCTCACCCCCTACATACTATCCTACTGCAGATTCTAACTATGTAAGCTTGGAACATGTGCCTGAAAGAAGAGGACCGGGTAGAGACTGCAGACCCTCTTTATGAACCATATGTGGAGCCAAAAGATCGAGGATGAGCACTGAAGGAGAAATTAAAGAAGTCTTATTGTATTTTTTTTATTTTGAAAAGTAATGAAATATTTTGAAGTATTAATGAAATGAGTAAGTCGTTTTGTTCATTCTCAAGTTGGAAAAGTGTACCTAGTTTATTTCTCTCCACATCCTAGTATTATATGGATTGCTCAATGTATGCGCAGAAAAAGATGTGGGTCGTCTTTATTGCAAACACACGAAATTACAGAGGCCGTGACCCAGGGACTCGGGGGTGGTGAGCCGGGTGCGACGAATATTCGATCAGGAGATTGTAGGAGAGATCCTCTGGAGGGTCCCTTTGATCCGCGTCTCCACGTGATATTCGTGCGAGAGCTCTGAAGGGGTTGCTTGGGACAGAGGTCTTTACATGGGAGGGTTCTTTGAGAGGCTAAGGAGTATTCGCCGTTGCTTTTGTCCCTTCCGTGCTTCACGCTTTCTCGGTTAGGGGTTTTCGACTTCGTTTCTCGGTCTTTGTGTCTTCCTCGGTCCTTGCTAGACCTCGGCGTCCTTGATCGTCGATTCGCGGTGGGGCGATTGTGCTTTTGGCGTCGGCTTTGGCTTTGGCTTTGCTTTGGCGTGGCTCTGGCTTTTTCTTTGCTTTGGCGCTTACGCTTGAACGTAGACGGGTAGAGGCTTGTGATGCTTTAGTTCTTCCGGACTTCACGTCGTATCGACTAGAACGTGCGGTGCTTTGCTCATGACTGGTGTAGTTGCTTGGCTTTGGCACTTGTGTTGCTTTGGCGCGGGCTTTACCGAGGCTTTTGCTTTGGCTTCTTACGTTGGCTTTTGCTTCAGCGTTGACTCGATCTTCTTCTCGAACGACGATGACTACTTCTTCAAGGCTTCTTCCGGCTTTCTCGATAGTTACGTCGTTGGCTTGACTTCTCTTCTTCTCCGGGCTTCTTTGGCGTTATCGAAGTTGGAGGCTTTGCTTTGAAGACGATGGGTATAGCATCGGCTTTGCTTCTCTTCTTCTCCGGGCTTCTTTGGCGTAATCGGAGTCGAAGGTTTCGCTTTGAAGACGACGGGTGTAGCGCTGGCTCCGTGTAACAGTTGTAGCATCGGCTTTGCTTTGAAGGCAATGGGTGTAGCGCCGACTTTGATTCTCTTCTTCTCCGAGCTGCTTTAGCGTGATCGGGGTCGAAGGTTTTGCTTTGAACATGACGGGTGCAGCACCGGCTTCGTGCGACGGTTGTAGTGTCGGTTTTGCTTTGAAGACGATGGGTGTAGCGACACTTCGGGTGTCCCTCTCCAAGCTTTCATCTTCGTGAATAGAGCAGGCCTTGTTGAAGATGACGGGGTGATGATGCTTCGGTCTTCTTCTCCGGGCTTTTGGGCTTGATCGGAGTCGAAGGCTTGTTGGAGACGATGGGGTAGTACCGCTCCGATCTTCTTCTCCGACCTTTGCTGTTGGCGTCTTCGGAGTCGAAGGGTTCTTCTTCTCCGAGCTTTCTTCTTCGTGCACGGAGTCGAAGTCTTGATCTTCTTGTGCAAGGGTCTTCACTTTGATGAGGACTTTCAATGGACTAAGCCGGTCTCGAAGGGATAGCCTTGCCGGTGCCTCGTGAAGCCTTGGGTCTATGAAGAGCGCGTCTCCTCTTCTGTTGAGCTCCTTGCCTTGTCTTCAGCTTCGACCTTTTGAGCCTTCCCCCTCCCCTTCTATTTATAGGTGAAGGGGGGAGGGGAGAGATATGGAAAGTTTATTTGAATCCCTTTAATATCTCTCCCATAATTACCCAAGATTTATTCTTCCATTAAAGGGGGGAATAAACCTTTATTTGTCTTCTTTTTCTGATGGAGTAGTTATGACTCAGCCCTTTTTGGATTTATTTGATTCTTGCACATAAAGTCGATGACGACCCGTCTTCGTTTCTTATCCGTTGGATCTAGAGATCGACGCAGATCCACGCTTATGTGGACGTCATACGCGACCTCCTCCCGCGTATCGCGGTGCTTGTTTCCTTTTTCTTCTTTTCTTTCCTTTTATTTTCTTTCTTTCTTTTTTTTTCTTTCCTTTCTTTGCATGGCCGGCCACCCCCTTAAGGGGTTCGGATTTCTAAAAGGGGGTCGGGTGGGCCCCACTTGGGGATGGGCCCACCCGGCCCCTGGGTTGTTGCGGGTCGAGTCCGGTTTGCGTGTTGAGTTTGCCTCCGAGTCGGTGCATGCAAGTCGGGTCCGGGTCCGAGTACATGTCGGGTTTGCCTCCGAGCCGGTGCATGCAAGTCGGGTCCGGGTCCGAGTGCGTGTCGGGTTTGCCTCCGAATTGGCGCATACGAGTCGGGTTAGGGTGAGACACAATTTGTGTGTCTACACTCAATTTTGAAAAAATTTCGGGGTGTGACATTTACATAACAGTGGAAGGAAGTATGTGAAATGAGTTTCGTGGAAAGCAAAAGAACCGGCCAAGGTAAAATTTTTCATGTGCCTTGCTACTCAAGATAAAATCCTTACCAAAACCAAACTCTTCAAAAGAAATCACCCAGGTACCACGACCTCGCTTGCTCTCTTTGTTACAATGCCGATGAAATACTCGACCATTTGCTCCTTTCGTGCAACTATGTTTGTCCTATTTGGGATTGTTATAAAGAAAAATTGAATATAAGGGGCCACCCATCCTCCTTACTTTCTCTATGAACTGTGTTGCAGAAGAAGAGGGTTATATCTGACTTGCAAAAGCTTTGTGATATGCTAGTTATCGTAGCTGTCTGGAATCTCTGTTTGGAGCGGAACAAAAGGGTTTCAGCAGTCCTTCATGTCATACTATGAATACTGAAGAGAATCAAGGGTACTGGTTAGTTGTGGTCTATTCCGCTTTTCAAGTCCTTTGAAAGACGATATGCTCTTTGTGCTGGAGATGCTTTTGATGTTGCAACTGAGTCTGAGCTTTGCTTTTGCAGATTGTAAGTTTTTCTGCTTTCACATATGTAATTTTTACTATATTTAATATGGTTAATTAGTTTTAAATCTCTCCATAGGTATTTATTTAAGCTTTAGATATAGTTTGATAGGAAATTAGCAAAAGTCCATTTCCGAATAACACATTTGTACATCAAATCCCTAACTGAAAATGTTGACTTTTTCAACCCTTTAAATAACAAAACTATCTCTCGATAAAGAGTATCACTTATTCTCTAGAAAGTGTATCAATTTAATTTTGGTAAGAGTATCAATCAACTGAATTGATACTCTTGCTACAGTAAAATCACTGTAGCAGTTAACACAAGTAAGGGGTCATTTGGTTGCTGTGCAAATGATGTGCGTACATATGTTTGCACATGTGACATGTGCAATTAAAATTTCATGTTTTTAGGTGAAATTTTATTTGCACAGTTTTATGTGCAAAAGTTGTAAAAGTTAAGCAAGTGTGCATCTATTTACACACGTCACACCCCATTAACCAAATAACTCTAAATTGTCTGCATATGTGTTTTTGGAATCATAGGTTAAAAACACAAGAACCAAACGACCCCTAAGAGTATCAATTAGCCGAATTGATACTTTTGCTATGGTGATTTCACTGTAATAGCTATAGTAAAATCATTGTAATAGCTACAGTGAAATCACTGTAGCAATCGCCACAGTGAAATCACTATAGCAACCGCCACAATAAAATCATTGTGACAACCACTACATGCAGTATTAATTGGTAAATTGATACTCTTGCTGGAGATGAATTGGAGGGACACTTTTATCATTTAGAGGGGAAAAATCGATGGGGGACTTTGTTGCAGCATATGCTTTTATGGAGGGACTTGGTGTCATACTAAATTGTTGCTTATCCTTATCCTTTAGCTAATATAGTATCAGCTAAAAAGACTTAAAATTGTTTGCACATGTATTTTTAGAATCATAGGCTAAAACACAAGAACCAAACGACCCCTTAGTCTTTCTTTTAATGTATTGATAGGGTTTTAGGCCCCCCCCCCCCTCTTTCTCTCTAGAAATAAAAATCGAGCTATGTATACTCTTTTACCAAAAAAACAAAAAGGTAGTGAAGGAGATGGGCTGGGCTCATTCCCTTTTAAGGCTTATTGCCCTTTTTTGGTCGGCCCATTATCATCTTTGTCATGGACTCGAAAAGATCCGCTCACGTGACACTGGCACGTTCGTCACTGTACGATCACAACGTCGGCTCGGCGTGCTCGTGCTCGCTTGATTAGCGGGATCCAAGCCGCCCAATCAACTCGTTTTAAACCCTACGTTTCAAGTCCTCTCTATAAATAACTCTCGCCGTCGACCCTCGGTCTGCCTTCTAGACCCCGCCGCTCCCCTCTTCCCTCAAACCCTAGCTAGGGTTTTTCTCCACCCGGGTCATTCCACGGTTCCCCTCCTGCGATTCTCGATCCAGATCTGCTCGCATCCATGGATTCTCTCGGGGCAGCTCGGAAGAGGGTGAGGTCCGACGCGAACGGCGGGGTCGCCGGTTCGAAGCGAATGAAGGGTATGCGAGCTTAGATTTCTCTTTTGATGTCTTCATGGTTTGGTTTTCTTGCGTGGTTTCTTGGTGGATCGTGTATTCGTGTTGGATAGCATGGTAGCTATCTAGAATTCGAACTGTGTTCTTGTCAACTGAGATCTGGGTATAAAAATTTGAAAATTTGATGGCTTGTTTGAGATCCCGTGAAAAGGGAAGTTGGTAGAATGTGTCTATGGGTCGTTTATAGTCTTTTTAATTGTTTAACCCTTGAAAAATTTTGTTAAATTTTATGGTAAACTACACTTTGCCCCCCCTGAAGTTTAGCTCAAAAACACTTAATCCCCCCTGTAGTTTATTTTATTCCAAATCGCTCCCTGGGCCTCAAGTTTGAAATGTTAGCACAATACACCTTTTGTCAGCTACTTAATTTCCTCATTTGGTAATTTTTATCTGATCAAAACTGAATTGAAGGGGGGGAAAAATTTAGTTTTTTAACTATAGGGAGGTTAACTGTTTTTGAGCTAAACTTCAGGGGGGCTAAGTGTAATTTACCCTAAATTTTATAAGTGAATTCCCATATTTATCAATCATGAAAATAGATAACTGAGAAAACATAATTAATGCCATGCAACAGAAGCGGAGTCCAACCAATCTGGTTTAGGAAGCAAATCAAAGCCATGCACCAAGTTTTTCAGGTTCTAATCTTAACTTGAGTAAGAGCATTATAATTAATTCAACATTTTCCATTCATCTCTAGGTGAATTAATCATGTAGCCAATCATATACTTCTTTTGTAATTGTGCTTAATATAATTTTTCAAGACTAATGAACTGGGGTCTAAGCTGTGATACAGGTTATGCTCTAAGCAAGTTAACAAGCTTACTGAACAGTGTAAATTGGTGACCTACAAGAGTGCATACGGACATAATCACTTCCAAGACTTACATTCTAAAGCATCAATATCGGGACAAAGAAGTTAAATAATGGCTGCTTATAGCAGTCAATGGTGAATAAAAATTTCCGACAATTCATGGTTAACGGGGTTTTTATTTGCTCCTTAGCTTCTTTATTGTTGTTTGCCTAATGATCGTGAAATTTTTTAAGACTTTTAGTTTCTATCTATCTATGCTCGTGTCCTGTTTCATTGAGAACTCCAATCGTATGTAGTGTTAAACATGTGTCTGGTAATTGCAAAAGCATAAGGTGAGAATTCTAAATTATTATGTGAATACTTTGAATATGTCTGCAAACTTTGAAAGTCGCATGAATCTCCTTTTTTTTGTTCATCTAAAAAAAGGGAGGGAACATTATATTTGCATTCCCAAGAACAATAAATTGAAAAGATGTATTGTGTGATTGTCATTGCGTATAATAGAACTTTACTCCATACATTGTGTAAGTAGCTCTTTTTTTTTTTGTCAAGAATGCTAAGTTATTAGGTCTTAGAAATTATGCCCAATGTATTCATTGGGTTTCGCTTTTTTGACAATGTATTTATTGTGGTTTGAGATAGCTTTAGGTTGTTCTGCTTCAGCTTTCGGCCAAAATATTAAGAAAATTGTTAACTTTAGAAATTTTGGTATGATTCAGCTAATACGGGTTTGATTCGAGCATGATTCGGTGTGTTCAGAACACACTATGGCTTGATTCGGCACAATTGTGTTAAATTTGACGTTTTCAAATCTGATTGTATCAGACTGAATCCAAACATGGGTGAACCAGACCCAATCCAGATCGAACCATTGAATTGGATACAATTTGAGGCATATTTTGGGTTTTTGGTGGATTTCGGTTGGACTTGGGAAATATCCAAACCAGTTAGATGATTTTTTGGTTCCGTATGTGACAAATCCTCAAAGGCTCAAATCATGCTATTGATTTGGCCTCATGGTATCACCAGGATATGTTAACTTCATTGTATAAAATGTGGAAAAGTAGGAAAGTTTATATGAGTTTTGTACACCATGTAAAGTGTCTATGACTAGTCATTGTATTTGCACCTTATTCTTAAATATCAAAGCTGTTGTAATGATGTGAATATTGGAGTATTAGGGCTTTTTTTTGTTTGACTGTAGATCCCTTTTAATTCTCTTTGTAAAGGTTCAATTTGTTCTTTACTCTTGGGTTACTGCTTTAAAGTGTTAGCCTCCAAATACATTGATTCAAAATTGGGTACCGAGTGTTATTGTATCTCTCTCTAGGAGAATTGGAATTGAATCACCTCAAACCTTAAGGTGTGGGAACACTACTTAAATGTGTCATTTGCTTGGAACATTATAAATGAAATATCCACCAGGAATTTTATTCATGTAGACCATTATAGTTGAAAAGATATGCATCCTTTTTCACAGTACGAGTGCCTATCTGAAGATTTATAATTAGGATTAAAAAGACAATTTATTTTTGCACCGCCACTCGTGTATGTTTTAATGTCGACATAAGTATTATGTAAACCATAGTTCAAAAACTCGTAACTCGGTCGAGTCGAGTATGTCTGACTCGGTCAAATAACTCGACTCAAAATATGGCTAAGTTGAGATGACTCCGTCTGACTCTGCTGAGGTTTTTCGAGTTTTAAAACAATGATCTAGACAATCTAGTTAACATACATAACAATGGGAACCTTGATCTTAGATCTTAAAACATTTAGGAAATTATGTTTCTTTACTATTTTTTCTCCTTTGAAGTTCTCCCCACTAGTATCCAAACTTGTGAGAAAACTATTTAATCGTTATCATGGTTGTCATATCGTGTATAGTATCGTGTATCGTTTTCCCTATTTTGTGTATCGTGTATCACAAGATACGGTTAAATTTACATTTTATTTATATATATATATATATATATATATATAAAATAAATATAGAAAGTACATACTAGAATATTAAATATGAAAAGTCAAGTAGAAGAGTAAGACATTTCCTATAATTTCACATCAAAAATAACATTGGCATATACCAAAAATATGATGTATATATTTCTATAAAAAAAAAATCATATATAAGTATTATCTATGATCTATCAATATATTGTTCTCAAAATATTCGAATGGTCAATGAAGGCAAAACAAAAACTCAAAAAGTAGGAAGGTCTTATTTTTCAATCTCCACCGCATCTACATCATCAATTTGATCATCACCAATATATAATTTATCACCACTTGCTTCTTTATCTTCCTCTAATGTCTCTTGCACCTCTTATTCATATTCATTCTCATCCTCATTGTGTTATTCAAAATAATCCACTTCTTTCCTTTGGCCTTCCTTTATTAACATTGATCCATTAGCCCTCTACTAAGAAGTACCACACACACACCTATAACTATTGAAATTAGCGAAGTTGTAGATATTTGGTGCTCCAAGCGCTAGAAACTTTTTAAAAACAAATGGCATTGGGCTCCGACAACTTTAGAGAGAGATTTATAAAACACCTATAAACTTCTAAAAAAATATTAGTATCACTTCACTCTAGGTTAGAAAATATTCCTAAGTATTTTTTTAACTCTAAGAGACCTATATAGTCCTTTGGGAAATTAAGAGAAAAAAAATTATTTTAAAAGTTAAAAAAAACATGTTTTCACTGTATCGTATTGTATCGTGTATTGTATTGTAGCGTATCGTATCATGTATTGTACGATACATTAGAAAAATGATATGTAAACACGATACATATCGTTTTTTCTCCAGTATCGCATCGTACGATATGTATCGTGTATCGTACGATATTAACAACAAAGATTGTTATATTGTCTGTTATTCAGATTATTTAGTACTTAAAAATTTTACTCATAAATGGCATTAAACCCATCTAATTGAGTTTTAACTCTGACTAATTATCAAGATGTACCTAATGATCTATTATTGAATTATGTCCAATGAGTTAAGTACCTCTTTGTTGAGATGAGTTTTGTTTGAAACATGCTAGAATTAAATTAGTATACTCTAGATATAAATAATAAATTAATATTAAAATAGAAATTAGTGAATGAATGTCAAATATGCATGGAAAGAAAATTAGATCGAGTATGATGTTTATCTCATATATTTGTAGTCCTTTATATTAAAACTTCCAATTATACTTTTACTACATCTATTTGAAGTAAAAAAGTGTCCAAGATGCATATTTCTATTTAAGTAAATTGTAAAACAAAGTACTTCATATTATAATATCCTATAGTATTAGCTAAAACTAGATGATCTAGGTTTGCAATCATTCTAGCCAATCTTGTCAAATGTGTTGTGCGACCTTCGATCATTTATATAACATGGCACGACGGTCTACATGATGACTAGACAAAACGGAAGTTTCTATATAACATGGCACGACGGTCTACATGATGACTAGACAAAACGGAAGTTGACTAGGACAAGCTGACTGGACAAAAATGAACCAAATAGATCTAACCATTCGTTCCAAAATCAACGCACAATCTCTATTTTCCCGTCGATCAACTCCCTCTCTTTGGTTTCAAATCCCGACCCATGTAAACTGCACTAAACCCCTAAAATCCCGACCCATTTAAACTGCTCTAAATCTGACCGTTCATCCCGTGATCATTATTCGCGTCAACGGCTATAAATCCGCCTGCTGAAATTTCGGCCATCCCAAACCATCGAGACGATCTCGAGGAATCCGTTCGAATAGAGAGAGTATGATTGATCGATTATAGGGGGAGGGGAAGTTGGTCGCGCTGAAGGTACCCGCTTTGTGCCAATCGGTACGAGCGAGGAAATGGGTGTTCCTATGAATGTCGGTGTTGTCGTCAAAAGTGTTATGCTGCCGAAGGCGTTCAGGTGTGTTGCCGCCGAAGGCGACCCGCTGCTGTGCCGACAGATGTGTTGCCGTCGAAGTCAGCCCGTTGCAGTGCCGACAGGCACGGGCATGCACTAGTTGATCCACAACCATAATATGGGGTCACATGTACGATTCACAATTCCAGTTGGGTCTTTTTTTGGAACTTGTTAATTATTTAAAAATACAAAAAATTATAAAAAATCTTAATAATTATTATATTTCCACACTTCAACTATATTGTACAATCATTAAAATTGGTATCTGCATAGTCATAAAAAGTACATAAATCTAATTATGTTCGTGATACCATTGGACAATTTCCTTCTAATTCCTTGTCTCGTTTGGTTGCTTTTTGGGCGAAGGTGGTTAAGATGTCTCCCCTTCTACATCCTTGTGGTTCTACCGCTAGCACTCTTCAAAGTCATAGTTGGTGTATTTGCTCTTGTGATGACGTTGGATGCGGATTGGTCTTCTAGTGGTTGTTTGTATGTTCAACATAATCTCTTTTTAGATTTCTTCAGTTGCCCTAGGGCATGGACTTGTATTACAATTGTTGGATGTGCCAGGTTGTGTTCGTGCCATGGTAAGTCGCCCCTGTTGACATAGGCACATGAATCGTACACTATGCTGAGCTTCTTTGTCGGACTCTTGGACCTTCGTACTTAAAGTCTAGATTATTCAACAACAAAGGCTTGAGAGGTTCCACACTGAGGAGCCCCTACACACAGAGGTCATGGTGAAGAAGGGAGGTTTTAAAAGTGCTAGAAAGGGGTATGAATATATTTAGAAAGAAATATTATGGTGGTGGTTGATGGGAGGGGTGTGTTAAGAGGTTTTTTGTAGGAGATTTGAGATGGAATAGATGGTTGAAAAAATAGTCGTCGAGACATTGTGCTGTCCACTGTTCTAAAAAGCCGTCCGGGTGGCTGCCTAGGCGACCCGCCAGGGCGTTTTAGGGGGTTGGCTGCTCCGCTTCAGCATTAAGCGGCACTGTAGGCAGGTTGAACAAAGGCGGGCGCCTAGGCGGGATCCGACCCGCCTAGGCGGGTAAAAGGCGGGCGCCTAGGCGGGTTCCAAGCAGGCTTCAGGCAGGCGGGCTTTAGACGGGCAGATTAGTAATAATTTTTCAGAAAACTCCGACCCCACACGATCCCCTCCTCCCTTTTCACTACATAACTAGATATCCTAGATATCCCAAAGGCTCAAAAGCTGCTCTCTTTTCCCTGCCTCGCAATCAACCCTGACCCCACCCGATCCCCTTTTTCCTTTTCATAAAACTTTTATATTCAGATCAATTGTTTTGATGTTTACATATGTAAAACTTTCTATTATTGTTTTTTTAAATATAATTATGAATTTATATATATACATACATATAGAATATATTTTATATAGGTGGGCTTCCGCCTTTTTCTTCGGGCGCTCGTCTAGTCGTCCGCCTTCCGCCTTGAAACCACTTGACCGCCTGCCCTCCGTCTTCCGTTTTTTAAAACATTGGTGCTGTCATACATGGTATTGTGCGGGCAACTGCACAACTCCAACTGCTAAAAAATTAACCAGTTGAGTGTACGGTTGCATGATTACTATGAACTTGTGTGGCTTCCCAAGTTAAGAGGTGTTTTTGTGGTAGCTATATAACCGGCCCTGAGACCTATGATTGCATATGCTGTTGTACATGATAACGCTGATTCCAACATTCATTGCGAAATCTAATGATCTGAAATGTTGTAGGCGAAGCTTGTCATTTGCGAGAAAGTTCTGAACCATCAAGGATCACCTATCCTTATAGTTGTGGAACACTTTTGATCCTGCATGACCGCTCCTCTCCAAACGTTTGATAATAAGTTTCTTATCATTGGTGAAATGCACCCCACTTCCGTCCCATTCGTTCACCATCTCTCTAGCCACCTATGTTCTCATCCCCTTGGGGGAAATAATGAAAACAAAACTCATACTTATGCACCATTTTTCAACCTGGCACCGATCTTCACTTGATGACCTTATCCATGTTCCTTGTTCCTAGTAATAGTATTGCGTGACCCAAGAAGAAAAACAAAAGAAAGAAAGAAATATTACTTTCGCTATTTATAGTCCTTCCGATCTAAAAATATTACCCAAGTATACATTTTTATTTTTCATTTTATTTCATGCATTTTAGATAAATGATTTAGATTACGTTCATACAATTGATTGTTCATGCAATACTTGATGACCTTATCCCATGTTCCTTGTTCCTAGTATTGCGTGACCCAAGTAGAAAAACAAAAGAAAAAAAATATTACCTTAGCTACTTATAGTCGTTTCGATCTATATAATCTCTAGTATAGTCCTTCCGATCTAAAAATATTATCCAAGTATAAATTTTTATTTTTCCTTTTATTTCATGCATTTTAGATGAATGATTTAGATTATGTTCATATGATTGATGGTTCAAATGTCATTGGACTTGAGAAACTATCGAAGCAAAATTTGATTGTGTCAAAATTTAAGATGAAATCCTTGTGGGATGAAGGGGGAATTAGATAGGAGCAACCTGTCTTTTTTAAGACAAACATGAGTTTTAAAGAGGGAAGGGGACCAATTGAAAGTGGAAAATAAGTTATTAGAAGATTCTTGCCTAATCAATAAAATTTTCAAATTACGGTATCCTGCACTATTTCTTGGGCTTGAAGCTATGTTAGTCTATATTCTACAGTGCCGAAGGAGGGTGCAATTAATTCTTGATGACTATAATAATAATTTAGTTACTTTCTTTCTTTCTTTAGTATCTCTTATTCATGAACTCAAGCCAAGTTGTTGTATTGGTTTGAATGCAAATTCTTCTCCCTTCTTCCTTCTTCCTTCGTCCTCCTTCCTCCTATGCTCGTTCTACACATTGGGATAGTTATATCCAAGGTTGCCATATCGTGTATCATTTTTCTTATTTTGTTTATCGTGTATCGTAAGATACAGTTATATATATATATATATATATATATATATATATATATATATATATATATATATATATAGGGGGATGCTTAGGTGCGGTCAGTGAGTTCCGCTGTCCGCAGCTGTCCGATGCACCGGTCGCGTGCATCTGATGCACGGAGTGATGCATCGGACTACTGCGGACCGCACCTAAGCATTCCCATATATATATATATATATATATATATATATATATATATATATATATATATATATATATATATATATATATATATATATATATATATATATATATATGGGATCCTGCCTATCAAAGCAGGAAAAAACCCTGCTTTGATTCATTGTTTGACCATCCTAGAAGTTTTGGAATTTGATGAAATTTGGTGAGGGTGTTGTCTAGGGTAAGATCATCATCCTCACAAATTTTCATCAAATTCCAAAACGTCTAAGAGGGTCAAATGGTCGAAGCAAAATCTGCAGATTTTAACTGCAGATTTTGCGTCGACCATTTGACCCTCTTAGAAGTTTTGGAATTTGATGAAAATTTGTGAGGATGATGATCTTACCCTAGACAACACCCTCACCAAATTTCATCAAATTCCAAAACTTCTAGGATGGTCAAACAATGAATCAAAGCATGGTTTTTTTCATGCTTTGATAGGCAGGATCCCATTCCTCTATATATATATATATAGGGGAGGGATACTCTTATGGAATCTTACTTATGGAATTACACACCGCCTTTTTCTTACCCTAGAGGTTTCAAAATTATGAAACTTGGTAGGGATGCTATCTATGGCAAGTTGACCATCCTCACCAAAAATCGTCAAATTTTATAACCTCTAGGGGTATTAAATATGTTATTCGAATTAACGTTTAAAATAAACGGTCGATAAATTTTATAACATTTTATGCCCCTAAACGTTATATAATTTGATGATTTTTGGTGAGGATGAACAATTTGTCATAGATAACATCCCCACCAAGTTTCATCAAATTCTAAAACCTCTAGGGTAGGTAAAAGGCGGTGTGTAATTGCATAAGTAACCATTCCATAAGTAACCCTGCCCATATATTTAAATTATATATACACACACAATAAATATATAGAGAATACACTAGAATATTAATTATGAAAAATCAAGTAGAAGAGTAAGACATTTCCTATAATTTCGCATCAAACATAATATTGGCCTATACAAAAAATATGATGTATATATTTATATAAAAAAGAAACTACAAGTAATATCTATGATCTATCAATTTATTGTTCACAAAATATTCGAATGGTCAAGCTCAGACGCATGTGGTTAAGACGTCTCCAACCAACTCTAATCCTATAGGTGTCGGGATTGAATCTAGGGTCCGAATGGGTGTGGGTCCCAACTCCGGTGCAACATGAATGCGTTACACCTAGCGCATCTCATCATTAAACGCGAATCCATAGGAGACCCTTATTTGGGAACGAGAAAATGCCTTTAGGATGCAGTGTACAGGGGTTTATAAGGGGGGTGCCAGCCGTCCGTGTGCCCCTAGCCTATCGTGCGGAAACCGAGAGGAGAGAAAGAGATTGCGTTTTGTGCGATCTCCCCCCTCTCTCGTTCGTCCATTCACAGAAGAAGCCCGAGAGAGAAGCCGTGACTTCCTCTCGTTCCCTTTCCCTTGTCTGTCTGCAGGAAACAGAGAAGGGTTGCGGCCCAAGTGTAGCTCCCTCCCTTTCTCTTTTTCGTTCTCTCCTCCGAATCCCAGTAGAGAGAGAGGATTGCAGAAATCGCAGCCTTCTCTCCTTTGGTGCTTTCGACATTCCGGAGGAGAGAGAGAGAAGGTACGGCTGCCCCTTCTCCCTCCCCTCGAGGTTTCATTTTCCCCTTGATCGCAATAGAGAGGATTTACGGAATCCCGATTCGTCTCGTCTTGTCGATCTTTGCCCCTAGTCTCCACGGGTTTTCGGTCGCCAAGAAGAACTGGAGTCGAAGGTTTCCACCCGGCGATCGTCAGATCGCATCGCTCGCCATCTTTTCCTCCATCGCGTTCGGGATGTCGCGAGAGGAAGATACGTTTCGATCCATCGCTTTCACACAAAATCTCTATGTTCATCGTTTTCAAAGTTAATGCTTCTCGATAATAGAGATGATCACATGTTGTCGTGTACAATATTTCTTATAGCCTTGCCTAACAAGCACGCTCATGGGCATGGACATATGCGAGGGAAACATGCAGAGCAATCCCATGGAATTGTTACACTGAATCGATCATGGAGTGCTTCCGACACATCTTAAAAAGGGAAAACTATCGCAGGGAGAATTACAGGTGACTTAATTTCTAAGCTTGTTGACCTACAAGCTATTCTATCATAGTTCTCCATCTCCTCAAGGCTCGACTCAACTTTTTGGCGTCTCAACCCTTCCAGGAAGTTCACTGTGAACTCCTTTTATAAGTGCCATGTTGCACCTCAAAAATTTTAGGGGAAACTTGACATAAGTCTTTCGTGAAAGATGACTTTTAGTTGCAGGACACATTAATTTAAAAATATAGCTCAAGTCCCTCCTGACGAATATGTACTTTTTCTGAAGACGGATTTATACTCTTTTTTGAAACGAATGCATACTGTTTCCGAAGACGAATATTTACTCTGCCTGGAGACGAATGTATACTTGTAGGGACCTTAGCTAATATAGTAAATTATGATGTCCTTCGGCTAATATTGCAAAATAGTTAAGGACCTATACTTAATTTACTGAAAATTTTATTATATTTTCTTTAGTGAAATATCATTTAAATAATAATTTTTATGTAAAGAACCTATTGTTGCTCCTACTAAGCCGAACTCCCAAGCGAGGCCCATGTCTACTACAATTTGCGATAGCAGCTCGAAAACTTGTATCAAAACACAGCCCAAGTTATCTAGCTCACATGTACACTCTGAGGCAGCTTTCATTTATATTGGTTATCTGGAACATGGAAATCAACATATCCTTTTTTCTGCACTTGCATTGGTTTCTGTTCGACATGGTCACTGTTGTAATTGTGCAGAAAATACCTTGTTGGAAGCTTAGCTTTGCGGTTCGTTCAGAATCCTGACACAGAAGTTCCTTATGATTGGGTGCAATTAAGGATGGTGAACTATGCAGTCAAAGTCGGTAGTCGGCCCTAGTCGGCCAAGGGCCGACTAGGACTCGTCGGGACTAATTCGGGACTAGTAGGCCAAAACTTATTCTAACCCCTCCCCCCCTCCCTAAACATATATGATGTATGAACTAGCATAAATGTCAATAAGTATATGATATTAGTCGGTTAATAACAATACATACCTTCACACTTCACAACATGGGTATAAATACATAAGTAACAGTCTAACATAACACAGTTGTATTGGCTTCATGCTCATGTCAAAAGACTCAGAACTAAGAATTCATCACAATATTTGTTTGATGATGTTTAATCAGTGAACAACCCCAATTTTGATTATAGGGTTATATGGATATCAACAAATAAACTAATTATTTGTCTATATTTTTATCTGAGATTCTCAGGTGCTCAACAGATGATTACATGGAAGAGCCTTAGTTGTGAGTCTTGCGACTCAAGACTTTGAGCCAATATAAAAAAAATACAAACAAAATTGCTTGCAAAGATTCCTTTCAAAAAGAAAAATTGCTTGCAAAATGCTGCCTGGGGACTAGTCGGCAGTCGTTAGTCGGGGACTAGTCGGGCTAGTCGGGGACTAGTCGGGGACTAGTCGGGATTCCGCCCAGCAATGACGGAATCGAAATTAATCTGTCGGCAGAATGCCGCCCAGGGACTAGTCGGGGACTAGTCGCCTAGTCCCGACTTTGATAGCATAGATGGTGAATCAAATCACACTGGCAAGGAGGGAGTCTGATGTTGTCACACAAGAGGTGGGTGGTTGATGCAATTATTATGGTGAAATGGATCAGTAGTGTGGAGAAAGATGAGCTGGACGGTGGCAAGGAAGGAGATCAATGTTTTGGGTGTGTCGGTTACTGGAGGCACGGCTGCACAGATGAGTGTGGCTGCACAGATGAGTGAGATTGGGAGTGGGTTGGAAGGGTTATCAACTGGGATGAGGTAGGATGGTTGGTATGATGCCCATCTTGAAGTAAGTGGGAGAAGCATGTGTCGGGCGGTCAACATAGGTGAGGGCCTAAATGGCATTGAGTGATGTGATGTGGATTAGATGTTGGTACCATATGAGGTGACTGGTCCATGATAAAGTGGCAATTAGAGTTATCATTTGGTATACGAGTGAGCCTATCTCAATGATGTTATTATCAAATAACACTAATCAATGAACTGCAGAGGGATTCAATTGTGATAAGAGAATAAAATCTCAAATAAATAACTGCAATTGACAATAGAATTTAGAGGAAATCAATCCACTAGTGGTTGATAGGTGGGTTGGGATATAGGGCTACTTTTTAGACAATTCTAGTTGCCCAAGGGTCTGATTCAGCATAGAACTGTGTGCATGGAGGTATTATGAAGTAAGATGGAAGATTAAAGGAGGAAGAGGTGGCCACACTGGTCTTTTGGCCAAGCTTTGTGCGATCAGCTTCGAAATTAGAGGCTTTTGTAGTCAGGGATGAACGAACCTGAGACTCTTACTCAGACTCCCAAGTCCAGGAAACCCTAGGATGCAGCCACTGTTTTGATAAACAGAACATCAAGTTGGCCAATGAGTTGAAGCGCACCAAACCCTAGTCCTGTTAATTCTTTTCTTCTGGCTAAAGCTCCTCTAATTAGATTGAAAAGGGCTCAAATCAAACACCTAAGAAAAGTCCAACTGTTGTCATCAATTATTGCATACAAAGGGGTAGGGCAAATGCCGAGTCCCAACGCTTGCTTCTTGCAATTCCGGACCGCTGCTGGGCCGTTGGATTTATCACTGTATATTATTAAAGTTATTTTTAAACTTCATTTTTGTATTTTTTTATAAACTTCCTAATTGTTGCCTTAAATTTTATTTCAAACCAAATGAGTTAAGGTATTGAGATACTGAAATATTTCCGTACTTAAATAATTAAAATATCTCACTATTTACTAGTATGTGGAACCTCTATCTAAACATAGCCCAGGTGTACGTGATATTTCAAGTTTTTTCAACTTAATTGTTTCTGAGATATTCAGCATCACGCATAGGCAGTTGTGTACATGAAACAATCAAATATATAATATGTGGGCTGCATAATTGATGAAGGTAAAAACAAATATGGAACATTGCAACTTCTGAAGTCTTTTTCCATCTTTCAGAAGGTTATTTGTTAATTAATATATTCACAAGTATTTATGAAACTTGCATTGTGTCTTCTCTGATTTTTTTATTGGGGTTAATTCAACTGTTGTGAAATTCCCATGGATTTTGTTTCATAATCTGGCAATTGTGTAAACAATACTGATGAAGAAATGTAAAGCCTATTGAAATTATTTTGAAAGTTCTTGTATTTGCCGGCCATGCATTCTACAATTTTTATTCTCAAATTCTTCATAAATAACAATTCCTAGAATATTTTTTATTTGGTGATTTTTTTGTCTTATTTTCAATGACATTGGAGATTTCCGTCGGGGGATAATGTGTTTCCCATGTCTTGTTGTGAATGAAGTCTTTTCTTTGTATGGTATCAAATATCAACCACTGGAAATTTTATTTTGTGCAGCAGAATTTCTGGTGTTTTCCATTTGCACGGATGGATTTCTGAGTTCCATTGTCTCGTCTTTGTCAAATTCTCAAGAATTCACATTTCCCTTCTCATGATTGGATATTAATCGCAGTGTTAATCATCATATTTCTCACATTTACCCTAAAAAAATGTATATGGTTTGTTTGTCCTTCTATAATATCGGTTAACTCACTTCTGATTTTAACGAGCAAAGGCCAGCAGCATATCTACAATTTTTATTCCCAAATTCATCTTAATTAATAATTCCAATAATATTTTTTATTTGGTAAAATTTTTGGCCTGATCGTATCCTCTCCTATTTTTGATGATTTTTGGAGACCTATGTCATTGGGGGATAACGTGTTTCTCGTGCTTGCTGTGAAGGAAATCTTTTCTTTGTATGTTATCAAGTATCAACCACTGTTTATTTTTGAGACCATTCTATACTGTGCAGCAGAATTTCTGATGTTTGCCGTTTGCACGGATGGATTTCTGAATTCCCATTATCTTGTCTTTGACAAATTCTCAAGAATTCACATTTCCCTTCTCATGTCTGGATATTACTCGCATTGTATTATCTTCATATTTCTCACATGAGTAATGCTATTTATACAATCTCCGTGGGCAAACTAGACTCATGAAGTGGTGGTGGGGCCCAGGACCAGTGTTCTAAAAAGCGGAATAGGCGGCTGTCTAGGCACTAGAAGACCCCCCACCGCCCAGCCAAGTCCTAGGCGGTGTAGAAAAGCGGCCCAGGCCTTTAGAAGGGGCTAGGTGGCCGCCTAGGAGGTCTCAGGCAAGAATGGTGGCCACCTAGGCGGGCCTAGGCACTAGAACGTGTATAGATGATATTCTATTATTAGTAATTATAAATTTACGGTTTGGAATGTACTAATATTATGGTTATTATGATATTATATGAGATAATATCATACTTGTTTTTGTTCTTATTAATCTTGAGTTTATGGTTATGTAAATGATACATGCTCTTTAAAATAATAGTTTGGATGATCGTGAATTTATATTATGTTAAAAATATATATTATATTTTATCAAAATAATAATAAAAATAATTAAAAAATGGAAAAATGTCTAGGCGCTAGAAGGTCTTCCACCGCCCGACTAGTGCTTATTGTTTTTTAGAACATTGCTCAGGACTCCATGCATCGGCATTCATACCAAGCTATGAGTCCAGGGCACTGCCACTACTTTTTGGGTCTGGTTTGTCGATGGAGGTTGTACAAATAGCATTACTCTTTTCACATTTATCCCTAAAAAAATGTAAATGGTATGTTTGCCCTAGTGTAATTTCTGTCACCATGCTTCTGATTTTTTTAACAAGCAAAGGTCAAATCAGAAACCAGGTCACTTGCATAACTAGCCATTAGCTTTTGTGAAAATGATAACGCCTCTAACACACTTCTGATTTGCGATGCAGCACTGCTGGATGCCCGTTTGGTGAGGGATGCCATTTCCTGCACTTTGTTCGCGGTGGCTTCAATGCTGTTGCGCAATTGACCAACCTCGGCAGCAATGCTGCTCCTCCCTTCAGGAGCGCGATGGTCCCCCCGACCCCCGAGGCCCCATCTACGCCTACTGTCAAGACCCGAATGTGCAACAAGTACAACACCGCTGAAGGCTGTCGATTCGGGGAGAAGTGCCATTTTGCTCACGGTGAGAGAGAGCTTGGCAAGCCCGTCGCCCCATCCCACGATGACCGCCCCGTGGCACCCTCGATGGGTGGAAGGTTGCCAGCTCGCCATGAGCCTCTCCCACCTGCTGGCATGGCTGCAGCGGCGAGCTTCGGAGCCTCGGCCACCGCAAAGATCAGCGTGGATGCATCCCTTGCAGGCGCCATCATTGGCAAAGGCGGGGTCAACACGAAGCAGATCAACCGCCTCACTGGAACCAAGCTGTTCATCCGGGAACACGAGTCTGACCCAAACCTGAGGAACATCGAGCTGGAGGGGACTTTTGACCAGATCAAGAACGCCAGTACCTTGGTTAGGGAGCTTATTGTGAACATCAGCTCCAACATGCCGATGCATGCGAACCCAGCTGCGGCGCCCCCGGCGGGGCCGGGAAGTAACTACAAGACGAAGCTGTGCGACAACTTCACCAAGGGGACGTGCACCTTTGGCGACCGGTGCCATTTTGCGCATGGGGCGAGCGAATTGCGCAAGTCTGCTGCATGAGATGTTTTCAGATGGTCGTCTTTTTATTTTAAGTTGATCTTATGCACTACGATGAGGTCTTTGTAGCAAAGCGAGGATATTTTTGGACGCTCTTAGCTGTGTTTCTTTTTGTGAGTCCTTCTGTAGTGTCTTTCTGGTTTTATCAGAATGTTTGATCCCTCGGTGACCATCTTGGTAGAATTTTCGGATGTTACTATTCTTGGGATTAAAGCCCGGAGTAGCAGGCTGTGTTATATGGCTCTTTTATGACTTGTCATTAAGGTTGACGCACTCGCCGTACTTGTTTGAGTTCTGTGGAAGTGCCCTAGGGGAAGAGATGGTGCGATGGTGGTGGGGGATGACTGGAGATGAAATTGGCGAAGGGAAGGAGGTGAGACTGGAGGGTGGGCAGAGGTGCAGAGGAATTGGGGTTGTGCGGTGATAGAAGTGGCAGTAATGTGATTGGATTCTGGAGATGAGAGAAGGAAGGAGATGGTGGTGGGGGTTCGTCGGATTGGAAGGAGGTGGGGGAGGTAGAGGTGAGGGTGGCTGTAGGTAACAGGTGGAGGGGGAGTTGGTGGTGGATGACCAGAAGTGAGAGGAGGGAAGAGGGTATACGAAATTGCTACAATCATCGGGCTTAGAGAATGGGGTGTCTACCACAACCAAAAATTCTGTTTTGCGCGGGCATAATTGGCAGCCATCGCCCATTTGGTTGGAAAAGGTATCAAATCTGGTGGTCAATCAAAACCAAGGAAAAGGCTGAGCAAATCCGGTGGCCCTCCAAACTCGCCAAAAAAGATGGAACAAATAAGATAGGCTAGAGTTCCACCAGTCGGAAAAAGGTCGATCCTAAATCTTAAAACCTAAACCCTAAACTGTAATTCCGCCCGAAACAGATAAGATTTTGTCCGCTTTGCTCGTGCCCGCACGAGAACTTTCCAGGAAGGTCACTCATCGTGCTCTCGCTCGAGCACGCTTAACTACGGAGTTCTTACGAATTCCGTAGTGGTGCACGGTTTTAAAATACGTCTTCTATATTTAGGAGGGAAAATTATATACGTAGCTCATGATCTGTTTCTCTCCAAGCGATGTAGGGCTAACTCGTGCCCTTATATACCTCACCTCACGTCATCCATCTTGGTATCACAGCCTCAGTAGTCTTGGATCTTAGTTGTCATAATTCACCCCCCTTAAGGGGTACACGTCCACATGTAGGGTTAGACCCCCCCATTGCGAGGAGAACTGGCTCTGATACCATTTTGTAACATCCATCCCAAACACATAAGATATTATCCGCTCTGTCCGTGCCCGCACGAGAACTTTCCAGGAAAACTTCCCAGGGAGGCCACCTATCATAGTACTACTTTCGCCGAGCACACTTAACTACGAAGTTCTTACGAATTCCGTAACGACGCATGATTTTAAAATACGTCTTCTATATTTGGAAGGAGAAATTATATAAGTAGCTAATGATCTCCTTCTTTCCAGGCGATGTGAGGCTAACTCGTGACCTTATACATCTCACCTCATCTCACCTCACCTCACCTCACCTCATCCATCTTGGCATCATAGCCTCAGGAGTCTTGGCTCTTGGCTATTGGATCTTGGTTGTCATATAAACCCTAAACCCTCAACCTTAAACCCTAAACCCTCAACCTTAAACCCAAAACCTTAAAATCTTAAACCCTAAATCCTAAAAAACCCTAAAACCTAAACCCCTAACCCCTAAACCCTGAACTCTCTAAACCCTGAACGTTAAACCCTAAACCCTAAAAATCCGTAAAAACCCTAATCCCCAAAATCCCTAAAGCCTAAACCCAAAACCCTAAAACTCTGAAACGAATGTAGCTATTCTAATTCATCTGTACGAATATAGCCATTCAAATTCATTCGTATGAAAGTAGCCATTCTAATTTATTCGTACAAGTCATTCTAATTCATTCGTACGAATATAGGCATTCTAATTCATTCGTACGAACAAATATGACCATTCTAATTCATTCGAATGTAACCATTCTAATTTATTTGTACGAATGTAGTCATTTTAATTAGCCCCAAAATCCTACCGCCCCACCCTTGCCACGTGCTTATCCCACGCCAATAGTCTCGTCACACTTCTCCAATCCGGTCCGGGTCCAGCTTTTGCTGGTTTGGATCCAAGATTTGAGGAGGTGAGCATGCAAAGGATCATGGATGACCGGAGTTAAAGGAGGCAAGAATAATATTGGCAGTTGTCCAGCTCATCAACGCAATCTCACCCCGCGTAAAATGGATGACCGGAGTTAAAGGAGGCAAGAATAATATTGGCAGTTGTCCAGCTCATCAACGCAATCTCAGCCCGCGTAAGTCCTAATGATCTTAGGCAGGTAGGAGACATGCGGGTGAGAAATGACCTGTTTCGACGACCAGTAATTACAACCAGTGGCATTGTGCCACATACACCAGGTAGGGTAAAGAGTTAATTTAAATCGCGTAATGCCACCGGTGGATCGTAATTACTGGTCGTCATATTACACACTACGGTCACTCAAAAATTTTAAATGTTTGGTTCACACAATTTTTTTTTTTTTTGGGGTGGGGGGGGGGGAGTTGGTTAAAACTCTTTTTAAGGATATGCTTTTAGGCTCCCGTCCAAACAAATAGAAAAGTTGTGGACACAATTATCCTCCACAGTTTTTTAAATTTTGCCTCCGAACCTGTTGCTGCTCGCCGCTACAACCGAACCGAACTTCCGAACTGAACCTGCCAACTCTGAACAAAACCTCCAAACCGAACCTGCCACTGCTCGTCGCTATTGCTGAACCGAATCTAAACCTAACCCTAAGATCTATAGGCTATAGGATAAACCCTAGATTCTAGGATCTCAACTAAACCGGACCACCAAATACTGCCGCCACCGACTTTGTTTCTCACCTCGGCCGCTGCCACCACCACTGCCTCTGCTGCTCGCCGGGACCTTAGGCTAAACGGAACGTAAGCATGTCGTTTTAACTTTCAGCAATCTGCTGCTGGCGACCTTTGTCACATTACCCCTTTTTTTTTTTTTTTGGGGGGGGGGGGGGGGGTGTAACACAAAATTTCCTTTCTTAAAAGGGTCACACTGCACAATATATTCTTATCTATGTAGTAGGGACAATTTATTCATATAGAGAAACGGAAATCACAAAGCCACGTCAGCAGCAGTCAAACAACACGAGCCTACATAGCACACACTAACAGGATGTTCAAACCAAAACCTATCAGCCATTAATGAACGGACAGCCAACAAGGCCTCTGCTCCCTTATTTCCACCATGCATCCTTACTACTACTATCACTCTTCCTTACGTCCCCCCCGCCCCCCTGCAGTAGTCTAGCGCCTTACCCCCGGCCCCGTCGGGTCGGCGCTGCCAAAGACCGGATCGTACTCCGCGTCGGCGGCGGCGGGGACACCGGTGGCCCCCTACGCGGTGGGGTGCTGTCCGGCCTGGCCAATCGGCTGTCCCGCCACGCCGCCGCTGGCCCGGCGCTGCTCCCTCTCGGCCGCGCTCTCCTCCTTCGACACCTGCTTGTTGACCTCCGCCTCCTGCCTCCGCTGCCCCGCCCGCTGCTCCGCCGCAGCCTTCTCCGCCGGGTCCTGCGACCTTAACTTCTCCACCTGTCCACCAAGAGGAAGGAACGAGTCAAAAGAAAGTCAAACCCCACGGTGTCGGAGACCGAGACATGAGGTGAGAGACAGGGTGGCCTTACCTTCTCATCGACGGTGGCCTTGGTCTTGTCCAAGCCGGCCTTGGCGGTGGCGGCGATGCTCTCCGCCGTCTCCTTGGCGGACCCCATGGCGTTCTTGCCGGTCTGCATCTTTCGCCGCTGCTTTCGAGTCCTTTCCTCTGTTTTCTTTTCTTTGTAGGATGTAATATGATGATCCGACAGTGTGAGGAGGCTCTGAGGGTGGCGAGGACCCTTTATAGGCTGCAGCGAGCACGTCGCGGCGCCACGAAGCCACGGCTGCAGTGGACACGTAGTGGATGAAGGGACACGCTGCGCGGGTACGTAAGGGAGGGTGGCTGCAGCCCGTTGCCGCAATCGTTGGGACGGCCGGACGCGTGTCTGGGTGGCTTGCAGTGCTCACTGTGCTCTCGTGTCCCAATATGATGACGAGTTTTGCATGCTGGGTACGTGTGGGGCACTGAAAATACCACGTGGCTTGGCTGAGGTATCTATCTATACAATAATATAATAATATAATATATCTATACTAACCCTCTGTTTCCGTATAATAATAACACGTGGAGGTCTTTTAGAGATTGTCCACTCTTCATAGGACATGTGAATGTAGCCTTTTCTTTTGGTGTGAACACCAATAATAACTCATGATCCTTGTGTGAACATATTATTTGGAATAGTCCATTCTTAAATCGTTCTAATCCACTAATCAATTGCATTGACCCCCTTCGACTAGGGGTGGCAATCCTTGACCCGACCGTCAGCCCGACCCGAACCCGATCCGAAGTTAGCGGGTTTGGGTTTGGCCTAAACGGGTTCGGGTCAAAATGGGTCGACCCGATTGACCCGTTTATTTAATGGGTCGAGTTCGGGTTTGTACTTATAACCCGATTTGACCCGTTTACCAAATGGGTCGTGTCAACCCGACCCAAGCCAACCTGAACCAACCCAATCCGACTTGTCTTGACCCAACCCGGCAAGTTTACATGGGTTCTGTTGACCCAACCCGACCCGACCCGTTTAGTAAACGGGTTAAACAGGTCGGGTCAACCCGTTTATTAGGCGGGTCAGTTTGGGTTTAAGTTTTTGACCCGTTTATTAAACGGATCGGGTTCGGGTTGGGTGTTTTGCCCATTTACCTATGTCTCAATCCGACCCGACCCATTGCCACCCCTGCCTTCGACTCCCTATTTGTGACGCATTGAAGCATCAACCCTCCCTTTAAATCGGAACCATAGTCGTGACCCCCCTTTCCACTTCTGTACATGCCCCTGATTGTGGTCCCTCCACTGTGTCCCCTCCTCCCCTTTGGTCTTCAATCCTTCTACCGACGTCGCTCGGCTACCCTAACCACGATAGACTGCGCCTTTCTCTTTCTCTCTCTTGCTTATGTTATGTCAGCTTGGATGTCGATGGCAATAGGAGGGCTTATAGCCCTGCGAGGAGCGACGACATTACTTCAGGTCGGTGATCTACCATCCCATTTTCTTTGATATTACTTTTGGGTTTTATTGGATCTCTGATTCCCGAACAAAAAAGAAAGTTCTCTGATTATTTTCCCTTAACCCCTCCAATAAAAACAACCCATTAGGTCTTTTATGTTCCTTTTGGATTATCTTCCGTTACCTTTGTTAATTCGATTGGTGATGATGACTCATAGTCTCCTTTCCTTTGACTTTTGCAGTTTTGAGGCACATGGATGATGAGATCAAGAAACTAGATGAGTCGATTAGGGTGTCTCGACAGAACAGTATTGTTTCCAATGAGGTTTTTTATGGAAGGAGTATGGCAACAAAGAAACGAGTGGTTCCAGGTGTCGGAGAAATCTGTGCCTACTCATCGTTCTCAATGGGAGCAGAATGTAGTTTCTGGAATTCCATTTGTAAAATCCCCAAAGAATCAGTTAAAGAGTGATCAAGCTAAAGAACACATTTGATCTTTGGATAATTCTCTTACATTCTTGTTTGTTTTTTTTTAGTAGCCATTTTTGTGATGCTACTAAAATTATATGTGTTTCCTGAAGTACACAATTTTATTGGATGTTTTATTGTAGATTTTCAGTGGATTCAAATAAAAATTTTATGACACCTCTCTCTCTCTCTCTCTCTCTCTCTCTCTCTCTCTCTCTTTCTCTCTTTAAGCAATGCCTGGTTTCAAAACTAGTATAATGTTAGAAATAAATCCATGGTAGAGGTCCGTAGCAGAAGCAAAATGAAAGTTCGAAGACCGTGAGCGGTGTGCGTTAAATATCAAAATTTTCATTGAAACGATCTACATATGTGTGTATGAATCTAGCATGACAACTACGCGAACCCTTAACGTCGATCTAACACGAAAGAACAATCTAGTATGTATGCATGTTCTATCTATGCTAGATCTACATGTTAGAGATCATACCTGCGTGCGGATTCTTTCACCGCGACAAGTTTCTTCTTTGTCGATGGAGACGGGCTCGGATCTGCTCGATATATATTTGGTGCAACGGCCATAACTTTCTGCTCCGAACTCCGATTGGGATGAAGTTTGGACTACAGGTAGAAAACTTCGAGACGCAACGTTTGCAACAAGTTTCACCTCGTTTGAACTTCTGTAGCTCTTAGAATCGTAGAAACATTCCTGATTTTCTGTACAGATTCTGGACAACAAAAGCTTACGGGAAATGTCTTCTAGTTCACTCGATCTCGCATGATGCACGACATCTCATCGCTGGATCTCTGAGTGCCTCTATCCGACGAGCCTTTTCCTTCTACGAAACCCTATGCTAAGAAGATGAGTCGTCATCCAATGACGCAAGCGAGGGAGAGAGACATGAGAGAGGATAAAAGAAGAGAGAAGAGGGGGCGACTAGGGTTTCCCCATGGCATCATCCATTGCCGACCCCCCTCTCCCCTTTTCCCTTATATAGGACCGGCCTATCCTTATGGATGAGTCAAGTACAGATAAGGTTTAATCAATTCAAACATCTCCGTATATATATCTCCTTTATCTCTATCTCTTCCTTGGTTTTGAAAACAATCAAAACCAGCCCATTTTCTGTGCCACATGATCGGCCCCTTCATTGGACGTAACAACCTCCTGAAACCAATGGGGCCGGCCTTGACCAGTCTCCCAACACTAAGGACCGACCCCCCTTAGTGCATAGTGGCGCATGATATGACCGAAACACCCTTATATCACTAGTTGGTCGTTCCTCGTGTACGAGACTTTGCAAGGCACACATAAGTGAGTGCACCAGTGATTTCACTATTATCCGAGGTTCCTGTAGGGTGCCCCTAGTGAAGTCAACTAGTCAACTCGCAACATGTCCTGGTGCATCACAACCATGTGGCAAAGTCCACTTATGGCAAGGAATTGCTACATGCGTCTCTGCACTAACCTAGGGTTTTCCCTTAGTGCACACACGTAGCTACGCATCTACCGTGTACTAGTGCGAAGCACTCATGGAGCGTAGGCTTGGACTTCTCGCTTCCTCTAACTGTATTCTGTGTTTCGAGAAAATGGTACAAGGACCATATATAATGTGGATAAGGTGGAACCTTCAGGGACCAGGGTTCATGGCTTCCAACTTAGACTCAATCGACACACTACCCGAGTGTACCATCGATTATCTGAGTCCGAGTTAACCTGTGTGGCCACCTAGAGTGCGACGCAAGCTGCACTCCAATTCCCCCGGATTTACTATGTTCTCCCTTATACCCCTACTCTCTACTTAGTATGGTAAACATGTTGTCCCTCCATCTGGTGCCATGATGCAACTCGAGCAGTGGAGAATATCGTTAAACTCGAGTGCTCATATGACTCGGTTCCTTCCAGGTTGACCTCGTATATCGTACCTTCGATTACTCTGCCGAGTAACCGGATCTGTCACCTGTCCAACTGATGACCACCTGGCCAGGGTTTAATACGACGTAGGTCAGACCAAGGAACGCACCTTCCGTTAGGGGTGTGGATGGTCTGCAGAAGTGACACGCTGATGCAACGCCAGCCGGGTAACCCAGTACACCATGGTTTTGGATCACTGCATTCGGATCCTCACACATTGGTGTGCCAAAGCACCACTCAACTAGTTAGTCCATCAGACGTGGTTCCTCAGGGTTTAGGACCGTTTTACCCTAAGCAGAAACACGTCTTAGTGCACTGGTGTCTGGTCACCGATCTGTGCACCGTGTTGGTTTCGTTCGGCCACAGACACTGTACCTGGTAATGACCGTGGTGGACACATCCACGCTCTGTCATCCCAACAACTTATCCTGATAGGGCGACCAACCCTAATCAGAGCTGCGAACGTATTTAGGTTAAATAGGACCAGTCCCTTGAGTCTCCCACTCAAGTGGATTACCATGTAGCCATGACTCTGTTCTGTAATCAGAACACATACTAAGGTACGTACCAAGATGCAATCTTATACTATCAACCATACATAGCTAAACTCTAGGTTTTTACGAGCTATAGACCTCACCAATTCTAACATATATTACTAAAATAGAGCCCTCTCTCCTTTGTTGTGACATGTGGACCTCTTTCGAAAAGCCAAAATCCTTTTCTCGTGTGTGAATGTGTTTCCCTCTCTCATAATTCCTATTACAACCCTATTATAAAGATGGGAAATACCCATTCAAAGGAATTTAATAGGCATTTGATGTTAAGTAGAAAAATCATTATATATCTCTCTATAAGAAGTGAATAATATCTCGATGAGTGAATCACACTCACTCCAGATTGCACACTTTTTCGGACGACTATGATGTTATATATGCCAAGTGGCATACATCAAGTTCAACAGGGCATTGTCCGGGATTCTTACTAGTATTAATTCAAGTAGTAGCCCTCAAACAACTAGGTGACACGTGATAATCTTTCTCATCTTTTCCTATATGCCATGCGGCCACCTCAAACAACTGTTCTCCCTTCTCTCCCAAACAACCGTTCGTCTCTCTCTCTCTCTCTCTCTCTCTCTCCCAAACAACTGTTCGTCTCTGTGTGTGTGTGTGTGTGTGTGTGTGTGTGTGTGTGTGTGTGTGTGTGTGTGTGTGTGTGTGTGTGTGTGTGTGTGCAGGATGCGATTTTTAAGACCAGGTTGAGACCGGGCCAAACAATCACCCAAATAGCACATGAGCCATGGATCAAACTTGATGTACCTTGTGTTTGACAACACTGTGTTGCCCCCATAAGGCTCTTCGACTCTGAAACCCCCTCCAAGCATTAGCTCAATCTCAGTGCATCAAGTCTGATCCATACCTCATGTGCTCTTTGGATGATAATTATCCATAGGAGGATTGGGTCATATCATTGATCATGATAGATTCAGCTACCCCTGCATCGCACAGGTTTTTTTGCTTGTTGGTAGTTAAGAGGCCGGTTCATTCAAGCAAAAAAAAAAAATCATGCGATGCACTGAAAAACTGAATCAATTAAAAAGTGATACTATACCAATTTTGTGATGCAATGAGAAACTATTGTCAACACACCCTGTTGACAATAGTCATCATCCCAACTTGATTTAATCTTCACGCATCTGCAAGACTCGCATCGAATATGGGCGGTTGTTGCCCACATGGTTTGTGGACATAACATCATGCTCTGAATTGTATTCGACTTTTGTGCGTCACATAGACAGTCCCTCTTGAATTTGATTGAGATTACAAAAATTAGTTTAGTACCGCGACGGTACCCTGGAAACATGGTTTGCCCTGCCTGTTTCTGCCGTCGACTGACGCCTCATGCCGTCGTTGCCGTTTGCCACCATGGTTACTCACTGCTTGTCCTGGGCATCATCGTTGTCATTATCCATCACCATCCACTACCGCACCTCCTCGCCGTCATCCACCACTGTTAGCGCCTCCGGCCACTCCATTGCCTACATCTTTAACTTTCACCCTCAAATCTATGATCACTTATATCATAGAACTAAATGTAATTAATAGCACATGGCATACATCAGGTAGATAGTCATCCATTTTCGGAGCCTTTGTTTTTCCTTCTTGTCATTGCTCTTTGCCGTTTTGAAATTAATAGGTTTTGGCATGCCATGTGCTGTTAATTACATTTATCTCTATTTTACGATGTGGCCAAGTGGCAGCACACAATGACGACGTAGTTCTATTTTATGGCAGCCGGTGATGGTAAGCGGTGACCAACCATGGCGATGGTGCGAGTGGAGGTCAATGCACCGGTCCACAATGCCAGACTGCTGTAGCAGTGGGTCCAGGGCAGCTACGGGGTGTTTTTTATTTTTATTACGAAGAGAGAGGAAGAGAGAATAGGTTTGGGAAGAAAAACTCCTTGTATTATCTCTTCATTGATGTATTCATCACATAAGACTAACTCTCGTTATAGAGAGAGACCACACACCTTTACATTACCACAGAGACTAATAGAATACTAATACACTACATCCAATACCTCCCATCAAACTGATGTAAGGTATAAACCGACATCAGTTCGCTTAATAAAAGAAAGGAGAAATAAGAAAAAAAAAATATCAAATATCCCATTTTTATGCTGTAAAGTAAAGATAGTACCAGGGCGACCTGCAAGCAAGTCGTCCTGAAAACCCGATTGACCTGCAAACAGGACAACCGAGGGAACTCGACCAACCCGTAAGTAGGTCAACCAGGAGAATTGGCAATGATTACTAAGGATCGGAGTGGAGGAAGTCGACGGTGATGAAAGTCGGCAATAAAGGAGGCAGAAAAGGGGTGAGTTCGGGTAAGAAAAAAGATATGGATGCATGAGACCTCATAGGAGGCAAGCACCCGACCGAAGCAAGTACTTGACACCTCCTAGAAGATCTCAATCATCACAGACAAAGAAGAAGAAAAAATGAGGAAGGAGAGAAAGTAGAGTTGTAGCTCTGATAGGGTCACATGACCAAGGAAAGGAAGAGGATCCGAAAGCTGACACTAATGAGACCGAAAAGAGAGAGGATCCAAAGGCCGGTACAAGTGTGACCGGAAAAGGAGGATGCGAAGGATAAGACGACGGCCAAAGAAAGAGACGTCGAAGGGAGAAAAGCTCGATCGGAAGGAGGAAGAAGATCTCGATCGGAAGGAGGAAGAAGATCTCGATCGATAGAGAGCAAGTAGTAGATGGACCGGTAGTGCGCAGAGCGTAGAGCACTAGTGCAAGCGGACCGATAAAACGCAAGGGCGCAGGGCATAAGTGCAGACGAGCGACCGGAGTGCAAGGGCACAGGGCGCAAGTGCAGGCGCTGGTCGTCGGACCAAAAGAGCGTCGATAGAGCACAGGGCTAGAGGGCAGGAGTACTGAAGAGCAATGCGCCAGCAAAGTGCAGGCGGCTAGACTGGTAGAGCGCAAGGGGTGTAAGAGGCCGACTGTGATCTCGCATAGGGGATCGAGAGGAGGAGGTCGACATGAGAATAGGAGGTTGGCGCGGGCTGCACATGAGGCTAGGGAGGAGTCCGGTGTTCTGGAGGGGAGGCGGTCTTGACGTTGGGAAAGGCGCAGGCGATTGCAGAGGTGGGCTGCAGCGGTGGGACGTTGGGAGAGGCACTAGGGAGTCGCCCACAGGGGTCGAGATTGTAGGGATTGCAAGGGATGTTCAGGATTGCAGGGACACATAGGATTGCATGGGACACACAGGGCAATTGCAGGGGACACATGGAATGGTAGAAGACATACTGGAGTGCAGTGGGACACACTGGATTAAGGAGGAGAGTGAGAGAGAAAAATGCAAAAAAAAATAGGGAGAAAGAGAGAGACGCTCCTAGAAAAGATAAGAGAAAGAGAGAGAGAGAGAGATAAGGAAAGGGAGAGAGAAGTTCAGAAGAGAGAGAGAGGAAATCACAGAAGAGGGGCGATCGGATGGGTCATGCACGACGGGTGGAGTGGAGCCAGCGACGTTGAGGCACGGACGGTCGTAGAGGCACAGATCTAACCGGATCTGGTGAGATGTGATGCAGATCCGGCATGAGTGGAGAATCGACGTGTGGCAGGGCTGGCGGTGCGGTCGGAGGTGATGCAGACACGGGGACAGGTAGTAGCTGGTCGGCGACGTTGACTGGTGGTCTCGGGCTCCACTGGGAGGCGCACGGGATGGATCGAACGACGGGCGTGGGACCGGCACGCAGGGCTTAGACGGCGTGTAGCAGAGGAGGGCAGAAGGAGGCTGAATCTGGAGCATGGAGCACGGGCTTCAGGAGGTGGACGGTTGGACAGGGCAGCTGGGCGTGCAGCAGAGGAGGTCGTCCGACGAGCAGAGAATCCGGTGTGGGAGGAGGTCAGCGGGCCGAATTCGACGAGGGTGCAGTCGACGAGGGCCGACGACCGAGCAATGCAGATCGGGGCCATAGTGACGGTGAGTGGCAGCGACGAGGGCCCTATGTCTGGCGCCATCAATAGCGATGAAGGAGGAGGCATCAACAAACAAGGCATCGTCAACAAGAACGGCGGCCAGATCTCGAGGTGGTCAGCGCACGGAAGGAGACAGCCGACGTGGGGAGTGGGCTGTGCGTGAGCAAATTTCACACGAGGCCTCCGGCGAGGTAGGGGTTGATTGGTGCGGGCGAGGCATAGCCGGTGGTTCTGCAGGTCCGACGCTGGGTGTCGAGCAAAGGGAAGAGTAGCCGACGGCAAAAGACAAAGAGGCAATGACCAACAGGGTGTTGGATGTAAATCCATGGTAGAGGCTCGCAGCGAAAGCAAAGTGAAGGTCCGAGGACCGTAGGCGGTGTGCGTTACATATCAAAATTTTTATCGAAACGATCTACATATGCGTGTATGAAACTAGCATGGCAACTACGCGAACCCCTAACGACGATCTAACGCAAAAGAACAATCTAGCATGTATGCATGTTCTAATTATGTTAGATCTACTTGTTAGAGATCATACCTGCGTGCGGAATCTTTCACCGCGACAAATTTCTTCTTTATCGATGGAGACGGGCTACGGATCTGCTCGACATAGCTTCGGTGCGACGGCCATAACTTTCTGTTCCGAACTCCAATTGGGCTAAAATTTGGACTGCAGGTAACCAACTTCGAGACGCAACTTTTCCAATAAGTTTCACATCGTTTAAACTTCTGTAGCTCCCGGAATCGCAGAAACAATATTGATTTTCTGTGCAGATTCTGGACAGCAAAAGGTTGCGGGAGACGCCTTCTAGTTCACCCGATCTCACACGATGCACGGCACCTCGTCGATGGATCTCTGAGTGCCTCCATACGACGAGCCTTCTCCTTCTACGAAATACCATGCGAGGAAGACGAGTCGCCATCCAATGGCGCAAGCGAGGGAGAGAGAGACGAGAGAGGAGATGCGAAGAGAGAAGAGGGGCTTCGGTTTCCCCATGGCTTGCATGGCCGGCCCTAGGGCTTGCCCTTGCATCTAATTTCGTGCCCCCTCTCTCTCCTTCTCATATATAGGGCCGGCCTATCCATATGGATAAGGACAGTATGGATAAGGATGATTGATTCAAACCTTATCCCTAAATATCTCTTCTTTATCTCTATCCTTTCCTTGTTTTCGAAAATGGTCAAAACCAGCCCGTTTTCTGCGCCTCATAACCGGCCCCTTCATCGGAGGCAACAACCTCCCGAAACTAATGGGGCCGGCCTTGACCAGTCTCTCAACACTTAGGGCCGACCCCCTTAGTGCATAGTGGCGCATGGTATGACCAAAACGCCCTTATGCCACTAGTTGGCCGTTCCTCGTGTACGAGACTTTGCAAGGCACACATAAGTGAAGTGCACCAGTGATTTCACTATTCTCTGAGGTTCCCGTAGGATGTTCCTAGTGAAGTCAACTAGTCAACTCGCAACATGTCCCGGTGCATCGCACCCATGTGGCAAAGTCCACTTATGGCAAGGAATTGCTACATGCGTCTCTGCACTAACCTAGGGTTTCCCCTTAGTGCACACACGTAGCTACGCAACTACCGTGCACTAGTGCGAAGCACTCACAGAGCATATGCTTGGACTTCTCGCTTCCTCTAACTACGTTCTGTGTTTCGAGGAGATGATATAAGAACCGTACATAATGTCGATAAGGTGGAACCTTCAGGGACTAGGGTTTATGGCTTCCAACTCAGACTCGATCGACACACTACTCGAGTGTACCATCGATCCTCTGAGTCCGAGTTAACCTGCGTAGCCACCCAGAGTGCGACGCAGGCTGCACTCCAATCCCCCCGGACTTACTATGTTCTCGCTCATACCCCTGCTCTCCGCTTAGTATGGTAAACTCGCTGTCCCTCCACTGGTGCCATGATGCAACTCGAGCAGTGGAGAATACCGTCAGACTCGAGTGCTCATATGACTCGGTTCCTTCCAGGTTGACCACATACATCGTATCTCCGATTACTCTTTCGAGCAACCGGATCCGTCACCAGTCCAACTGATGACCACCTGGCCAGGGTTTAATATGACGTAGGTCAGACCAAGGAACGCACCTCCCGTTAGGGGTGTGGATAGCCTGCAGGAGTGACATGCTGATGCAACGCCAGCCGGGTAACCCAGTACACCGTGGTTTTGGATCACTGCATCCGGATCCTCACACATTGGTGCGCCAAAGCACCACACAACTGGTTAGTCCACCAGATATGGTTCCTCAGGGTTTAGGACCGTTTTACCCTAAGCAGAAACACGATTTAGTGCACTGGTGTCTGCTCACCTATCTGTGCACCGTGTTGGTTCCGTTCGGCCACAGACACTGTGCCTGGTAATGACCGTGGTGGAGACACCCACGCTCTGTTATCCCAACAGCTTAACCTGATAGGGCGACCAACCCTAATCAGAGCTGCGAACCAACGTCTAAGAGCCTGTTGGTCTTCAGCTACGGTTGGAGCCAAGTATTGTTCATGATAAATATTGTCTATCTATTGTGCGGGCCGTGCGACTAGCCAATCATATCCCATCATCCCGTGAGGATGGTAGGGTATACATAAAAATTAACAAATGCATCACAATAATCACACACAGGAGACAAAGCTGCAACACTACCTTAAGAGCATCTCCAACGGCCTCCCTTAGCATTCGCCCAGCTAAGGGAGCCATTTTTGCCACGTTAGTCAAATAAGAGAGTGGAATTTTGCTCCACTCCAACAGCCTCCCTCCCCACTTCATACATAAAAAATGGATGGTTTTGATTTTCTAACACCAACAGCTCCGACTAATTATGGGTCGTGTTCGTGTCCAAAACCTCAAGACCCAGACCCAACCCGTTTAACAAATTGTGTCTTGACCCTAAAACCGTACCCGACCTGCTTATAAACGAGTAGACTCGATAAGACTCGTTTACCTCACGGGTCTATTCAATTGACCCGACCCGACCTGACCCGATAAGATCCGCTGGTACATACTAAAGTATAGGATTGCGGGTAGACCCGACCTGACCCGACCCGACCCTTGAATTTTAAACGGGTCTTCTCGAGTCGACCGTGCCTAGACCCTAAACCTAGACCCGACCCATTTATTAAACGGGTTAGTCGTGTCGACCCGTTTATAACCCGAACCCTGACTAATCGAAGCCCTAATGCCGCCGCTGATCAAAGCCCTCCTATCCGCTGATCAAATCCCTCTTGAACAAAGCCCTAGCATCATCGATCAGAGCACATGTGCCTCCGATCGAAGCCCTCCGACCGTCGCCACCGATCGAAGCCCTAGCGCTGCATGGATCAACTACCTCCTGACCGCCGATCGAATACTTCCTAATCACCAATAGAAGCCCTCCTCGCCGCCGATGAAACCCTAGCGCCGCCCGGTTCAAAGCCCTCTCGCTGCTGATTGAAGCCTGCTCGCCATCGATGTCAAGGCTTCTCGGAGCCCTCTGCAAGCCCTCTTGGAGCACTCTTGAAGCCCTCTCAAAACCCTCAAAGGATCGCTCTTGGCAAGCCCTCTCGAAGCCTAAGCCACCGATCGAATCCCTCTGCAAGCTCTCGAAGTCCTCCGCCGATCGAAGCCCTCGAAGAATCGCCACCCTCGAAGCCCTCCTCCCGTCGAAGCCCTTGCAGAATCGCCGCCCTCGAAGTCGCCCTCGAAGCCCAGATTGAAGCCGCAAGGAAGATCACTTAACTCAATGACCATCAATGAACACAACATCAATGGCCAGGATTTGCTCGTGCAAACAAAACACAACGGTTTTGAGAGAAAGTTTGCCCCACGATGTCCACACCGGGAGTCGAATATGGAACATCTTCAACATGGGAGAGAGAAAGTACCATCGGGCTAAGAGCCTGTTGGTCTTCAGCTACGGTTGGAGCCAAGTACTGTTCATGATAAATATTGTCTATCTATTGTGCGGGCCGTGCGACTAGCCAATCATATCCCATCATCCCGTGAGGATGGTAGGGCATACATAAAAATCAACAAATGCATCACAATAGTCACACACAGGAGACAAAGCAGCAACACTACCTTAAGAGCATCTCCAACGGCCTCCCTTAGCATTCGCCCAGCTAAGGGAGCCATTTTTGCCACGTTAGTCAAATAAGAGAGTGGAATTTTGCTCCACTCCAACAGCCACCCTCCCCACTTCATACATAAAAAATGGATGGTTTTGATTTTCTAACACCAACAACTCCGACTAATTATGGGTCGTGTTCATGTCGTGTCCAAAACCTCAAGACCCAGTGTGAGCGCGGAAAAAGATTCGGGTCGTCTTTATTGCGGATCACACGAGATTACAAATTTTTTTGATCAGGAGATTGTGGGAGAGATCCTCTGGAGGGTCCCTTTGATCCGCGTCTCCACGTGGTATTCGTGCGAGAGCTTTGAAGGGGTTGCCCAAGACAGAGGTCTTTATAGGGTGAGGGTTTCTTGAGAGGCTAAGGAATATCCACCGTTGCTTTTGTCCCTTTCGTACTTCGCGCTTTCTCGGTTAGGGAGGTTTTGGGCTTCGTTCCTCAGTCTTTGTGTCTTCCTCGATCCTTGCTAGACCTCGGCGTCCTTGATCGTCGGTTCGCGACGTTGATCGTGCTTTTGGCGTCGGCTTTGGCTTTAGCTTTCGGCTTTGGCGTAGCTTTGGCGTGGCTCTGGCATTTGCTTTGCTTTGGCGCTTGCGCTTGAACGTAGGCGGGTAGAGGCTTGCGATGCTTTAGTTCTTCCGGACTTCGCATCGTATCGGCTAGAACGTGCGGTGCTTTGCTCGTGACCGTCGTAGTTGCTTGGCTTTGGCACGTGCGTTGCTTTGGCGCGGGCTTTACCGGTGCGTTTGCTTTGGCTTCTTGCGTTGGCTTTGGCTTTAGCTTTGACTCGATCTTCTTCTTGAACGGCGATGGCTACTTCTTCGAGACTTCTTTATTTTTCCGGCTTCCTCGACGGTTATGGCGTCGGCTTGGCTTTTCGGCGGGGGTAGCACCGATCTTTGTGCGACGGTTGTAGCGTCGGCTTTTGTTGATGAAGACGGCGGGGGTAGCATCGATCTCCGCACGACGGTTGTAGCGTCGGCTTTGTTGGTGAAGACGACGGGGGTAGCACCGATCTCCGCACGACGGTTGTAGCGTCGGCTTTTGTTGACGAAGACGGCAGGGGTAGCACCGGCTTCAGGCCTTCTTCTCCAAGCTTTCTTCTTCATGCGAGGAGTCGATGCCTTTGTTGAAGACGACGGGTGTTGTCGGCTTCGATCTTCTTCTCCGGCCTTTGCTTATGGCGTCTTCGGAGTTGATAAAGATCGTTGGAGAAGTCGGGATGACGACGACTCCGGGTCTTCTTCTCCAAGCTTTCTTTTTCGTGCGAGGAGTCGAAGCTTTGATCTTCGAGTGCAAGGTCTTCACGTTGATGAGGACTTGAAGGGCCAAGGATTCCCGTAGGACGTGCTTGCCGTGCCTCGTGAAGCCTTCGGTCTTCAAGCGTTGGAGCTTCTCTTGCAGAGCCCTTTCGTCTTCAGCTTTTCGGACCCTTTGTGCCTTCCCCCACCCCTTCTATTTATAGGCAAAGGGGGGCGGTTGGGGGAGATATGGCTGAAATCTTTTTGTTTCATCCGATATCTCCCCCCATAACCATCTCGATATTGTTCCTTTATCCGGGGAAACAAACTCGATCCCCTCCTTTTTAGTTGGGGCGGTTACGGGCTAGATGTGACTCGATCTTTAAAGATTGAGTTGTTATTTTTTGCACTTTTGGATCGGATGGCGACACAACGTCATCTTGTCCGTTGGATCGAGGCATCGTCGCGGATCTACGGCTGTGTAGACGTCCACGCCACCTCTCCCCGCATCGAGGCGGTTTTGATTTCTTTTTTTCTTTTCCTTTTCTTTTCTTTTTCTTTTCCTTTTCTTTTTTTTTTCCTTTTCTTTTCTTTTTTCTTTATGGCCGGCCCTACCTCTCCATGAGGAGGGGGGCACGGTTTTCTAGAGGGGGGGCCGGTGGCCCCCCCCCTCTTTGTGTTCGGGTAACGGGTCCGGTGGGACCCGTTCACTTTGAGTTGGGCTGCGGTGCGCGAGCCGAGTTTGCACGCGGGCCGAGTGCGCATGCGGGCCGTTTGTGTGCGGGCCGTTACGTGTGGGCCATTGTATGTGGACCGAGTTCCGTATGTGGGCCATTGTGCGTGGGCCGAGTTGCGCTTGCGGGCCGTTGTATGTGGGCCGAGTTGCGCTTGTGGGCCGGTGCGGTAGGCCGAGTTGCGCTTGTGGGCCGTTGCGCGTGGGCCACGTTTATGTGTGCGGGTCGGGTTCGACCCGTAGGCCGTTGGGTGCTGGCCTATTTTACGTGTGCAAATCGGGTTAGACCCGTGGGCTAATTTCAATGCCCACACCCAGACCCAACCCGTTTAACTAATTGTGTCTAGACCCTAAAACTGTACCCGACCTGCTTATAAACGAGTAGACTCGATAAGACTCGTTTACCTCACGGGTCTATTCAGTTGACCCGACTTGACCCGATAAGATCCGTTGGTACATACTAAAGTATAGGATTGCGGGTAGACCCGACCGACACGACCCTTGAATTTTAAACGGGTCTTCTCGGGTCTACCGTGTCTAGACCCTAAACCTAGACCTGACCCATTTATTAAACGGGTTAGTCGTGTCGACCCGTTTATAACCCGAACCTGTTTAATCCAAACCCAGACCCGCTAATTTCGTGTTGGGTCCAAAACTACCAGCCCTTCTGGCGGTGTACGCCGGGGCCCACCCCCGGGGGCCACCGACGGGGGGAGATTTAACTCAAAATCAAAAGAATACCCATGTGCAGACTTACTCTGATATGTAGGAAAGACGGCCAGGCCGGTTTGGCACGCATTAATTGTTGGTTCCAATTGTCCATCCCTTAACGCCATAGCATCATCAATGCAACGATATACACATGGCTAGAAGGGAAGAGGTGCACGAAAAAGAGACCAAGCTGAGAAAGTGTACAATCCATACCAACCTCGTTGAACAATTAAGTAGGTGGATTGAGCCATTCCAACACACCGAAGACGATATCCGTTCTTTTTTCTTTTTTTTGATAAGCAGGATGGAGGCTCTCTCATCCGACTAGTTTATATAGAGCTAGACCTGATTACTGTGTTCATCAGGAACTAAGAGGATATCCGTTCTCTTAAAAAAAAAAAAACAGGTTGTCTGTCCAATCACAACCATGGAATCCATACTTCGGTGGTCGAATAGTATTCGAGAAGGGAAGGAAAGTTAAGGAAAGATCCGCTTGATGTCATACGACAATGATAAGTTCCCAATTTGTCTTGCTGACGTGTTGTTGGGGATCGGTCTCGCACCGATGCTTGAACCTTTGTTCAATGGAAGCCATATGCCCTTATAATGGTGCTCGAGTTTCAAGGTAGTGAGCCCTGCAGAGATCGCACGTACAACCTATACAGATGATACCATGCACAAATACAATGAGAGGACATCACGGATCACAGACGATTAAGGAATTGGATTTATCGCCAGCAAGATTACACCAAGCAGGAGTCTCTGTTTGTCAGACCCTGCTAACACTAATCTTGCTTCACTCAGACATCACTCATATATGAAGTAGAGAACGACTAGCTACCGAGAGATATACAAAGATTACCGATGGATCATCTGGAGATGAAATTACCTACAAGAGAAACCGTGATACTGACGCCGAAGAACTCGGAGAAGATCTACACATCGTATCCTCTTCCTTTCCTCTTCGATGGCTGCGCCGAAGAACTTGGAGAAGATCTACACACTGTAACCTACTCCTTTCCTCTTCTTCTTCTTCTTCTCTCCCTCCTTTCGTCCTACTTTCATTCATCTTTTCGTTCTCGGTCTCTATGCTGCGAACCCTAAATCGAGTTTTGTGGGTGCAAAATTTGGCTAACACCATGAAGTGGGACCCACTAGCTCCGCTTAGGGGTCCATGGAGCCGACAGTCGGACCCACTATCCCTGCCTGGGGGTCCACGGAGGCGATAGTGGGACCCATCAGCAGACCCAACGAGTATTCTTGATCGGATTTCTTATTCCGAAATAAAACTTTCGAAGTCCAGAGCTCTGTCATCCCTCTCTACCATTTCTTTCGAAGACCGACAAGTGACCCTTGGTCTGTCGACGTCACTGCATTTCAAAGATAGTGAATTAAGGTTGCGTCTTACCGCACGGAGACATAGGCTTCGGCTGAACTTTGAAAACATACCCTTGCCTACTTCCCCCTACTCTATTCCCTTCTAATCTAAGTACAAGGCAAGAAGTTAAGACCAAATCGATTGATTGTTGGGTGGAGTCTTCGAACGGCACGAGGATCATCCCCCACAAGTTTTCGTTCTCTCCTCGACCATGACTTGAACTTCATCCTTTACCGAAAAGAGCCATTCACCGAGTCACTGCCGTCTTGAGACTCCAAGAGCTCCGGGGGTGCACCGGCGCCCCCTTCGGATCCTTCCACTTCTCCCCGCGATTTTCCCTTCTTATAGACGATCTTCGATCAACACCCCCGTAGCTGTCATCAACGATCCCACAAGTTCTTCAATCTTTTAACCCTAGGTCTCTCAAGTCCCCTTAAATAGTAGGGCATGAGAAGACCTAAAGGAGACCCAAAAATCCTTCCAATCTTGGCCAAAAATGACTAAAACCCATGGCCCACCACTCATACCCGCATGCTTTTCTCATTGCATCGTAGCTATTGATGGTGAGTGATACGTGCATACTGTTGGGCGCCACCTTTTAACTTTGGTTCATTCACACCTCAAGACATCAGAGCCAAATTTTTGATCCCGCACTCAGGGGGACGCTCTAGATGTTCAGGGACTCATCTAGACTGTTCCCTAATGTGCAAGGAGAGAGGGAGCACTCTGGTTGCATGAAAAAAGAGTATGGATGAGATCCCTAATGTGTGTGGGACAATAAGTCCAAGGGCGGATCAAGGAATCAACCTTTGGGGGACGAATGTTAGATAAATCGGGTGTTGGGGGGGGGGGGGGGGGGGGGGGGTTTCTCTTTCGAATCTAGGGGGCGCCCCCCCATGCCCCCCCTCTGGATCCATCCCGGAATAAAGCCACGAGGCGGCTGGTAGGCAATACAGTTCAAGTGAAACGAGCTCCAAAAGCCTTTGCATAATTGTTGGCAACATGTTGGATCTTCTATGTGAATTTTGTTTTGAGCTTCAACACTTTTCTGCATCTTCTTAGACTCTCTAATAGCATTAACCTAATTAATCATTCACTGTCAATATGTTGTATTGCTTGAAAGCAAGGGTGGTAAAGAAGAAATTAGCATCATCATCCCAGCATTATCGCACCAATATGAGTCACGAAAAATGGTAGGATGCACAACATCCTCGGCCGACCGTACATTTTCTCGAAAAACTCGCGAATTATGTTCCCACCAGATATGTCAAAAAACGGCTAAAACAATGACGTCCCATTCCTGTTGTCATAAACTACGGATATGACTCCGCCTTCACGAAGTTGAAAGCGAGATCAATGATGGTGGTCTCTCATGAACGCCAAATAATGTGTTGATCCGCCGCCAAACATCAATGGCAATGGGGCAATGAAGAAGCAGGTGAGAAGTAGTCTCTTGCAAACCTCGATCACAACAGGGCAAGAGGCAACACCTGTAGGAGAGGATCATCCTTTAAATTGTTATTATTCATTTATTGTCCTGCAAATTTCTATGATGCTATAAAATGGACATGTACTTCATATTTTCAAAAAGAATTTACTTATAGATAAGGTGGTCCAACACATTGCCGGTGCCCGACCACCAAGTAGGCTACCTATTGTGTGTGTGTGTGTGTGTGAGAGAGAGAGAGAGAGAGAGAGAGAGAGAGAGAGAGAGATGGGATGGGGCCAAGGAGGGAGAGTTGAATGCTGTGATACAGTACGTAGGGACAATTCAGCTAAGAATGCGATTTTGTTCCACACTCTGATAGGAGGTTGGAGCATTTTCTTCTCTCCTATTGGCCCAATCTAACCCCCCATCTATACTTGGGCATGACTACAGTTGACCGAGGTGGAACTATGGGCCAAAGGGTGAACTCAAGGGGGATGCCACCACCACCGACAACCGGCCGCCCTTTGCCGGCTTACACCACAGCCGGCCACCACCCCTATCAGTTATGCCACCAGCGGCCGTGCCCACCTACCGTCGCAGGACATCGCCCCCGCAGACCACCGACCACCTAATGCCGCCGGTCACCGCCTCCAGTTGCCGCTCGTTGGTGGATGGCGGCCGATGGTCGTGGCGGGCGATGATGTTCGGTGGTGGGTGGCGGGCGATGGTGGTGGCATCCCCTTTTGGGTTCACACCATGGCCCATAGTTCCACTCTCGATCAATTGTGGTCCGGCGGGATTAGGTGGTTGGTGGTCGGCAGAGGTGATGTCCGGCGACGGCAGCGGCACGTGACGGGCACAGCCGGTGGTGGCATGGCCGGAGGGGGTGTTAGCCGACAGTAGTCGGCAGCGGCCGGTGGTGGTGACCGGCATCTCCCTTGGGTTCACCCCATGGCTCATAGTTTCACCCTCGGTCAACTGTAGTCATAACCCAAGTATAGACGGGGGGTTAGATTGGGCGAATAGGAGAGTGGCGAATGCTCTAACATCCCGTCAGAGTGCGGAACAAAATCGCACTCGTAGGCAGAGGTTGTGGGGGTGTTTGAGAGGTGGGCCCGGGTCCCGAGGGAGGGGTTTGCGGTTGGTTGGGTAACTTGGGTATGGGGTTAGATCGTATGTCACACTCGTAATTGTTTTCAAAACTATGGGGGCATTTTGGTCAGAGTTATTATTTCAGAATATCCGAAATACACTATTTTGCCAGTTTAGTATTTAGTTTCAAATTGGTCCGGTTCTTAATACAATGGATCGATAAATGTTTCTTGGAGGATTCTCTCGGAAAAAAAATGGTCTTGCTTTGATCAGAGAAAGCGACGATGACAATGCTCGTTGACGGACGACAACCATGGCTAACCACTGGCAGTTATGATCGAGGTGACAACTACGACGACGAGGGCAATGGCAAGCAACAGACATCGAGAGTAATGAACAGTGACATATTGCGACAACGGAAGGTCGATGACGAGTCTGGCGAGACAACAATATATCTAAGTGGGCAATCAGAAGTGGCAAAACAACGGTGGCGATGATAATGACATAGGGCTGGCGACGGCGACTGACGAGCAATGCGACGACCATGGCAGCAAAAGCTGGTTCTTAGTGGTGGCGGGTGTCAACGTCTTCGTTGGCAAGCTGATGATCATAGGTGAAAGTTATAAGAGGTTGGGACTATGGTTGACGATGTGGGCACCGTCGAAAATGGTTTCTGTGGTCAATGACAACCGCAACGATAGGTTGCCAGTATCATCGATGCCGCTGTGTGCAATCGTCCGAGCGCCGACAGACACGGACATTACTAGTACTAGCTTTAAAACATATGGTTCCAAAATCTTTTATAAAACTTGTTTTTAAGTGTGAATTTTTTATTGACATAATTTTCACGTGAGTATAACCCCGGATCATTTGGTGCATGCCCCAAACCATCTCCCAATTGGACCAGCTGATCTACAAAATAGGAAGGCGACAAACACCACCCTGAAGCAGAATCCATAATCATCCCACTCTAATGTTCTAGCTCCATATGGATAATAACTTCTAAAGTTACTAGAAGAGGATCAAAGGAGCGACCCTACATCCCCCAATCACACGACACCCGTCTCTCACTCACTGATCGACGAGTAGAGACTCCCCCCAATCCCCTAGGTCCACCGGCCCTCGACACCCCCACTAATCTCCTCCTCCACTGCCACATCCAGTACGATCAACTGTGGGCCCAACTTCTCCGTGAGTATATCCACCAATTGAAGGAGCCGAACCTCCACTCTGAGACTGGAGGCTAATGGCGAAATCCCTCCATGTTGCAACTGTTGCGACTACCCGCAACAACCACCTTCATCCCCACTTCGCCATGGGCTCTGCCACCACCACAACCGGTCTTGCACCGCACCGATTTATGCCCTAGACCACCACAAGCAAAACAAACCCTGGCGTTCCTGCTTCCCGCCGCTCTATGGCCTTGCTCCATGCAACGGAAGCACCTTGAGGATGCACGACTACCAGCCACCAGACCATTGTGAGAACCTCCCTGCTGGACTGATGAACTGACATCCTTCTTGGTGTTTCCAGACGAAGCCAAAAGATACACTAGCACCACTCGCCCCACATCCGTGTGGCGCCGTAGCCTTGACCACATCAGCAAACAAGGGTTGCCCATGTATGGGTCGTGCGTGACCACCCACCCCTACCTCTGTAGGACCATCCTGACCGCGAGCAGACCCACCAAGTGCTAAATTGATTGGGCCAACCTCAACCTCATTATGGCCCATTACATCTACCTCGTTCCCCTTACCTGACCTGTCTACCTAGGAATCCCGCCAATGCCCATTGCTAAAACTCGACAAACCTTACCGCAAGCGCGACTTCTGTAGCAACCCCCATCTCCTCCACCCTAGATCTCGCCGGACTCCCAATAGGCAATAACTGAGGTGGCACGCCGGATGGGCCGCCCCCACACCCACCCCTGCGTTCACTAACGTCCCCCTGACACCTGCATGGATTTAAAGTTTCAGACTCCTGAGCCACCCCCTTCATGCCAGAAGAAGACACCATGGAATGGCTCGAGCTCGCCCCCTGCGCCCCAACCAAACTCGGAAACCCTAACACCACGCCCTACATCAGCCCTTGATTCAAAACCAAAAACTGCAACACCGCACCTTGCATAGCACCCCAATTCAGCTCACTGCTCCGCTTCAACAAGGGGAGGGGATCGATCCCTGCACCAGCCCTCCCACCACTCCCTAACTGATCAAAGCCCTAACACCGCTGCTAATCAAAAGCCCTCCTGTCCGCTGATCAAATCCCACCTGAACGAATCCCTAGAGTCGCCGATCAGAGCACAGGTGCCTTTGATCGAAGCCCTCCTGACCGTCAGCACCGATCGAAGCCCTAGTGCTGTACGGATCAAAGACCTCCTGACCGCCGATCAAATACTTCCTGATCACCGATCAAAGCCCTCCTCGCCGTCGATTGAAGCCTAGCGCCGCCCGATTCGGAGCCCTCTTGCTACCGATCGAAGCTTGCTCACCGCCGATCGCAAGGCTTCTCGAAGCCCTCGAAGGATTGCTCTTGGCATGCCCTCTCGAAGCCTAGGCTGCCGATCGAATCCCACTGCAAGCCCTCGAAACCCTCCGCCGATCAAAGCCCTCAAAGATCTCCGCCTGTCGAAGCCCTCGTAGAATCGCCGCCCTCGAAGTCCAGATCAAAGCCCGATCGCAGCCTCGAAGCCCAGATCAAAGCCCTCGCCGCCCTCGAAGTTGCCCTCGAAGCCCAGATCGAAGCCGCGAGGAAGATCACTTAACTCAACGACCATCAACGAACACGACATCAATGGCCAGGATTTGCTCGTGCAAACAAAACACAACGGTTTTGAGAGAAAGTTTGCCCCACGGTGTCCACACCGGGAGTCGAATATGGAACATCTCCAACATGGTAGAGAGAAAGTACCATCGGGCTAAGAGCCTGTTGGTCTTCAGCTACGGTTGGAGCCAAGTACTGTTCATGATAAATATTGTCTATTTGTTGTACGGGCCGTGCGACTAGCCAATCATATCCCATCATCCCGTGAGGATGGTAGGGTATACATAAAAATCAACACATGCACCACAATAATCACACACAGGAGACAAAGTAGCAACACTACCTTAAGAGCATCTCCAACGGCCTCCCTTAGCATTCGCCCAGCTAAGGGAGCCATTTTTACCACGTTAGTCAAATAAAAGAGTGGAATTTTGCTCCACTCCAACAGTCTCCCTCCCCAGTTCATACAGAAAAAAATGGATGGTTTTGATTTTCTAACACCAACAACTCCGACTAATTATGCAAATATCACATTGGTGATATTGACATGCAGCATCTGCCATTTAAATGGATGGTCTTGATTTTCTAAACAACGGCTTCGATTCATTATGCAACATCACATGGGTGATGGTGACATGCGGGACCCACCCAAGCGAGTGGTGGACGCCTCGCTCAAGCGGGCAAGCAAAAATATGTTTGCTTGGTTTCATTGACTTAAACGAGGGGTTAAGCGAGAACATTGGAGGTGATTTCTATCATGCACTCGCTCAAATGGGCGAAGGGAGCCAGCTAAGGGAGGCCAGTGGAGATGCTCTAAGAAAAACCAATGAGTTCGAATCTCCTGTCCGTCGGCTAGGGGTGGCAACAGTCGTGTCGGGTCGTGTTCATGTCGTGTCCAAAACCTCAAGACCCGGACCCAACCCGTTTAACTAATTGTGTCTAGACCCTAAAACCGTACCCGACCTGCTTATAAACAGGTAGACTCAATAAGACCCATTTACCACACAGGTCTATTCAGTTGACCCGATCCGACTCGACCCGACCTGACCCAATAAGACCCGCTCGTACATACTAAAGTATCGGATCGTGGGTAGACCCGACCCAACACTACCCTTGAATTTTAAACAGGTCTTCTCGGGTCTACCGTGTCTAGACCGTAAACCCAGACCCGACCCATTTATTAAACGGCTTAGTCGTGTCGACCCGTTTATGACCTGAACCTGTTTAACCCAAACCCAGACCCACTAATTTCGTGTCGGGTCCAATACTACCAACCCTTCTGGCGGTGTACGCCGGGCCCACTCCCGGGGGCCACCGACGGGAGGAGATTTAACTCAAAATCAAAATCAAAAGAATACCCATGTGGAGACTCACTCTGTGCCGGTTTGGCACGCATTAATTGTTGGTTCCAATTGTCCATCCCTTAACGCCATAGCATCATCAATGCAACGATATACACATGGCTAGAAGGGAAGAGGTGCACGAAAAAGAGACCAAGCTGAGAAAGCGTACAATCCATACCAACCTCGTTGAACAATTAAGAAGGCGGATTGAGCCATTCCAACACACCGAAGAGGATATCCGTTCTTTTTTCTTTTTTCTGATAAGCAGGATGGAGGCTCTCTCATCCGACTAGTTTATATAGAGTTGGACCTGATTACTGTGTTCATCAGGAACTAGGAGGATATCCGTTCTCTTCAAAAAAAAAATAATAGGTTGTCCGTCCAATCACAACCATGGAATCCATACTTCGGTGGTCGAATAGTATTCGAGACGGGAAGGGAAGTTAAGGAAAGATCCGCTTGATGTCATACGACAATGATAAGTTCCCACTTTATCTTGCTGACGTGTTGTTGGGGATTGGGTCTCGCATTGATGCTTGATCCTTTGTTCTGCGGAAGCCATATGCCCTTATAATGGTGCTCGAGTTTCAAGGCAGGGAGCCCTGCAGAGATCGCACATACAACCCATACAGATGATACCATGCACAAATACAATGAGAGGACATCACGGATCACAGACAATTAAGGAATTGGATTTATCGCCAGCAAGATACACCAAGCAGTAGTCTCTGCTTATCAGACCCCGCTAGCACTAATCTTGCTCCACTCAGACATCACACATATATGAAGTAGAGAACCACTAGCTACTGAGAGATATACAAAGATTACCGATGGATCATCTGGAAATGAAATTACCTACAAGAGAAACCGTGATACCCGTGTCGAAGAACTCGGAGAAGATCCGCACATTGTATCCTCTTCCTTTCCTCTTCGATGGCTGCACCGAAGAACTTGGAGAAGATCTGCACATTGTATCCTACTCCTTTCCTCTTCTTCTTCTTCTTCTTCTTCGTCTTCTTCTTCTTCTTCTTCTTCTCTCCCTCCTTTTGTCCTACTTTCATTCGTCTTTTCGTTCTCGATCTCTATGCGGCAAACCCTAAATCGAGTTTTGTGGGTGCAAAGTTCGGCTAACACCATGAAGTGGGACCTGCTAGCTCTGCTTAGGGGTACATGGAGGCGACAATCGAACCCGCTAGCCCTGCCTGGGGGTCCAAGGAGGCGATAGTGGGACCCATCAGCCCCTCTTGGAGCCTGAGGCAGCTACAAAAATCGCTCCAAAATCTAGATATTTTTGCACTCCTAGAAATAGCAAACCCGACGAGTATTCTTGATCGGATTTCTGATTCCCAAATAAAACTTTCAAATTCCAGAGCTCTGTCATCCCTCTCTAACATTCCTTTCGAAGACAGACAAGTGACCCTTGGCCTGTCGAGGTCACTGCATTTCAGAGATAGTGAATTAAGGTTGTGTCTTACAGCACGGAGACGTAGGCTTCGGCTGAACTTCGAAAACATACCCTCGCCTACTTCCCCCTATTCTATTCCCTTCCAATCTAAGTACAAGTCAAGAAGTCAAGACCAAATCGATTGATTGTTGGGTCGAGTCTTTGAACGGACGAAGATCATCTCCCATAAGTTTTCGTTCTCTCCTCGACCATGACTTGAATTTCATCCTTTACTGAAAAAAAACCACTCACCGAGTCACCGAGTCACTGCCGTCTTGAGACTCCAAGAGCTCCGGGAGTGCACCGGCGCCCCCTCCGGATCCTTCCACTTCTCCCCACGATTTTTCCTTCTTATAAACGATCTCCGATCAACACCCCCTTAGCCGTCATCAACAATCCCAGAAGTTCTTCAATCTTTTAACCCTAGGTCTCTCGAATCCCCTTAAATAGTAGGGCATGAAAAGACCTAAAGGAGACCTAAAAATCCTTCCAATATTGGCCAAAAATGACTCAAACCCGTGGCCCACCACTCATATCTGCATGCTTTTCTCATTGCATCGCAACTGTTGATGGTGAGTGATACGTGCATACTGTTGGGCGCCACCTTTTAACTTTGGTTCATTCGCACCTCAAAGCATCAGAGCCAAAATTTTGATCCCGCGCGCAGGGTGACGCTCCAGATGTTCAGGGACTCATCTAGACTGTTCCCTAATTAATGTGCACAGAGAGAGGGAGCACTCTGGTTGCATGTAAAAAGAGTATGGATGAGATGCCTAATGTGTGTGGGTCCAGATGCATCCCTAATGTGTGTGGGACAATAAGCACAAGGGCGGATCCAGGAATCGAACTTTGGGGGACGAATGTTAGGAAAATTGGGGGGGGGGGGGGGGGGGGGGGGGTGGTTTCAAGTGTAAGGAGCTCCAAACGCCTTTGCATAACTGTTTGGCAACATGTCGGATCTTCTATGTGAATTTTGTTTTGAGCTTCAACACTTTTCTGCATCTTCTTAGCCCCTCTAATAGCATTAGCCTAATATGTTGTATTGCTTCAAAGCAAGGGTGGTAAAGAAGAAATTAGCATCATCATCCCAGCTTTATCACACCAATATGAGTCACGAAAAATGATTTTTTTTCTTTTTTTTGAGAACCCTCGAGATGGAGGGGGGTTTAGGCATGGACTCCAACCGGTTTATTAGAAAGATAAAAAGAAAGGGAGCAAGTTACAAACGGTCACATAACAAATTAAGATTGGTATCCATGGCACTCCCACGACTATAACACCACTCTAAAATAGAGAGACAGATAGGATGCACAACATCCTCGGCCGACCGTACACTTCCTCAAAAAACTCGTGAATTATGTTTCCGCTAGATATGTCAAAAAACGGCTAAAACAATGACATCCCATTCCTGTTGTCATGAACTACGGATATGCCTCCGCCTTCACGAAGTTGAAAGCAAGATTAATGATGGTCTCTCATGAACGCCAATGGCAATGGGGCAATGAAGAAGCAGGTGAACAGTAGTCTCTTGCGAACCCCGATCGCAACAGGACAAGAGGCAACACCCGTACGAGAGGATCACCCTTTAAATTGTTATTATTCATTTATTGTCCTGCACATTTCTATGATGCTATAAAGTGGACCTGTTCTTCGTTTTCCCAATAAAATTTACAAATAGATAAGGTGGTGCAACACATTGCCCGACCATCCAATGTGTTGAAAGATAAGTGCATTTGACGGCTGCAATATGTATAAATATTTGTTCTATTTTTTTTACGGCCGTTGAACCATCAAGGACAAAAATTTATTATTATACATCATATAGGACCAGTCCTCAAAGTATATACAAAATGGAACCAAATGATTGTTTCGATAATTAAAAATAATTTAAGTAATACTGCAAAATGACTCATATGCCCAGCTGTTAAACGGTAGTACCCAGGCTGTGGAGATACCCTCTGATATGGTTGTAGACCCTACGCTTGCCCCGTGGTTGGAAGCGGCGACGAGATGGACTAGCGGGATAGGGGAGGGGATGACCGGAGAGAGAGAGAGAGAGAGAGAGAGAGAGAGAGAGAGAGAGAGTTGAATGCTGTGATACAGTACGTGGGGACAATTCAGCTAAGAATGTGATTTTGTTCCACGCTCCGATAGGAGGTTCAAGCATTTTCCTTTCTCCTATTGGCCCAATCTAACCCCCCATCTATACTTGGGGCATGACTACAGTTGACCGAGGGTGGAACTATGGGCCATAGGGTGAACTCAAGGGGGATACCACCACCACCGACAACCGGCCGCCCTCCGCCGGCCACCAACCCTATCGGTTATATATACCACCACCGGCCGCACCCACCTATCGTCGCAGGACATCGTCCCCGCTGACCACTGACCACCTAATGCCGCCGGTCACCGCCTCCCGTTGTCGCTCGTTGGTGGATGGCGGCCGATGGTGGTGGCGGGCGATGATGTTCGGTGGTGGGTGGCGGGTGATGGTGGTGGCATCCCCTTTTGGGTTTACACCATGGCCCATAGTTCCACTCTCAATCGACTGTGGTCCGGCGGCATTAGGTAGTTGGTGGTCGGCAGAGGTGATGTCCGGCGACGGCAACGGTACATGGCGGGCGCGCCTGGCGGTGGCGTGGCCGGCTGGGGTGTTAGCCGACGGTGGTCGGAAGCGGGCGGTGGTAGTCAGCGGCCGGTGGTGGTGACCGGCATCTCCCTTGGGTTCACCCCATTGCTCATAGTTTCACCCTCGGTCAACAGTAGTCATAACCCAAGTATAGATGGGGGGTTAGATTGGGCGAATAGGAGAGTGAGGAATGCTCCAACATCCCGTCAGAGTGTGGAACAAAATCGCATTGAGGTTGTGGGGTGTTTGAGGGGTGGACCCGGGCCCCGAGGGAGGGGTTTGGGGTTGGCTGAACACGCGATCTAGTG
>OX393553.1:51751134-52051134 GCA_947650365.1 Chamaelirium japonicum | reverse complement strand
ATACCTAAACCTATCAATAGTCTATATTCACATGCAATTCCTACTGTCACTAGGTTATCTAACATGAAGTTCATTCAATGTTCTACAGCATTAAAGAACAAATTAAATAAGACGTTCAGATAAAGTCACGAAGTCATCATGTAAACAGTCACTCAATTCTAAATTCATATATAGATAAAACACACACTATCAAAATGTGAACCCCGGATATTTTGTTCATCCTGCCCCCGGTCGGGCATTACTATAGGGCCTTTTATTTCGATGTAGAGGGTCAACTCTCTCGCCGTGCATCCACCAACACCATGCACTAGTCACCCAGATGATCATAAGGGGTTTTCCGTCTTTCACGGTGGAGCTCTACCGCCCAACTTGCTTTACTATGGGGACTTCAACTCCCCGGGACAGGGTTGCTAGGCCAATCCCTACTCGAGGGCACCTCCTATTGGCTTTACCACAACCCTTGCCCGTGACCCCGTGCGCGCAAGGGTCGTGAACCACCTTGCGCGTATAGCCGAAGTTATAGCATGCCCATATATATATATATATATATATATATATATATATATATATATATATATATATATATATATATATATATATATATATATATATATATATATATATATATATATATATATATATATATATATATATATATATATATATATATATATATATATATATGTATATATATATATGTATATATATATATATAGAGAGAGAGAGAGAAAGAAATGATAAAATGCGGTGTGCAGTGCGTGTGGTGTCGCACGTAGCCGTCTGATGCACCGCTGCGTGCATCGCACGTACCGCAGCGGTGCATCAGACGGCTTCGGTGCGATGCCGCACACCGCATCCTAACACGCCTCTTTCTCTCTCTCTCTCTGTATATATATATATATATATATATATATATATATATATATATATATATATATATATATATATATATATATATATATATATATATATATATATATATATATATATATATATATATATATATATATATATATATATATATATATATATATATATATATATATATATATATATATATATATATATATATATATAGGGGACGGGGAGCCTGGACCTCAGGTGCAGTGTGAACGCTGCACCTGAGGCTCTGCGCGCGACAAGTATCGAAATCGGGGAGATCGGAGCTGCGCGGGGGAGTCCGGACCGCTGCAAAATCTGTGGCCGTCCGATCGAAACCTGTAGACCGTCTGATCCCGTGCATATTGCCCGTTCGGTCGCCACACCCGTGCAGCACAACTCTCATCCGTTCGATTCAATCGATCGAACAGATGTAAATCTTTTTCGCTATTACTGTAGCGGCTACCGTAACAGCGAAAAAAAATTCCATCCGTTCGATTCCAATCGATCGAACTGATGGGAATCAAATTAATACACATAATGGGCCGGTCGATTCCCATCCATTCGATCGATTGGAATTGAACGGATGTAATTTTTTTCGCTATTACTGTAGCCGCTACAGTAACAGCGAAAAAGATTTCCATCCGTTTGATCGATTGAATCGAACGGATGAGAGTTGTGCTGCACAGGAGTGGCGACCGAACGAATAATATGCACGGGATCAGATGGTCTGCAGGTTTCAATCGGACGGCTATAGATTTTGCAGCGGTCCGGACTCCCTCGCGCGGCTCCGATCTCCCCGATTTCGACACTTGTCGGGCGTAGAGCCTCAGGTGCAGCGTTCACGCTACACCTGTGGTCCAGGCTCCCCATCCCCACATATATATATATATATATATATATATATATATATATATATATATATATATATATATATATATATATATATATATATATATATATATATATATATATATATATATATATATATATATATATATGGGAATATGGAACACGGTCCTCCCGACTAGTTAACAAGCTACGTCCTCCCATCAATTTGGGTTCCAAATGACACTTTTTAACCATATTCTTTTTTATGGATGGTCAATCCACTCTACTTAGATCAAGATTTTAAAATAAAATTCTAAAAAAAAACTTAAAATGACCCAATCAACGGTCAACAAATTTAACGGTAAACTGTGGCTGACAAATAGCCCTTGCTATGGTTAGTTTAAAAATAGCACTTGACAATTTTTTTCTAATTTTTTTTTCATGATCATTGTTAGGAGAGGTGTATCAACCTTGACCCCCTAACCCCTGTTAAAGAGTGCCATGTGGCACCAAAATTGAAGGGAGGACTAGCATGTTGGCTAGTCGAGAGGGCCGTGTTCCCTATTCTGTCACTCACTCTCTCTCTTTCTCTATCTCTCTCTCTCTCTCTCTCTCTCTCTCTATATATATATATATATATATATATATATATATATATATATATATATATATATATATATATATATATATATATATATGGATTTGCTTGAATGCGGCATGCGGTGCGTGCGGCATCGCACCGCAGCCGTGTGATGCACGCGCTACGTGCATGCGATGCACGCAGCAGTGCATCACACGGCTGCGGTGCACTGCCGCACGCACCGCATGCCGCAGCATAGCAGCCCCCTATATATATATATATATATATATATATATATATATATATGAGAGAGAGAGAGATGGGTATGAATGCTATATTTGGCATCCCCGATCTCCTCTCCCTCTTCTTTATATGGAGAGGATAGGAGGCCCATTAGGATTAAAAAACCCATATGGATGGCCACCACTCTCACTTTCCATGTGGGACTATATATATATGGAGTCCACTTTAAGTGGAAACCCCTATTTTGTGGGATCGGTCAAAGATGAGATGGAAGAACAAAATTTGTTATTTATGGGAGGTTCCTAATCACTCTAGGGCTTCCTATAGTTACCCTGTATCAACCCTCCTTAATAATAGGGATCAACCACCAAGAAGAGTCCCTATATAGCAAAAATCCTAAAATAAAGGATAAGATTTGAGCTTCAAATGGAATGTCCTAACCCCTTTAGGACTCCCATAGTGGAACCCCTTTTTTCTCTCTTTGTCTATATTAGATGGCCAATAGTATGGTGGTTCTCACTGATGCCTCTCAAGCCCGGAATGCTTTAGTGCTTGGGAGGAGAGGGACTATGGGAGAGTTTCCGGTTATTACTTCTTGTATGGTGGAGTGGCAAAAGTTACATGACGTCCAGGTTCGTTGGGTGTCTCGGACCACTAACAGTGCCGCCCATTGACTGGCTCAAGAGACACGGGGGGTTGGTCAGGAGGTTTTTTAGGATACTGAGTTCCCTGTGATGTTCGTTGCCCTAGTGAGGGATGACCTTGCGGTTACTATGTCATGACCACTGTCTGTTTGTACCCCAAAAAAAAAAAGAATTGTTGAGGAAGAAGAAAGATATTAAAACAAGACTTCAAATCAAATAGATGGAGCCTCCCTTTAAGAAAGTCTACCACATGGACCCAAGTACTAGTTGTAACCAGACAATTAAGGAATAAGTGTTTGTAATCTTAGGGGACCTGATGCGGTTTGGGTCGCTAAGGGGGAAGGAGAACTCCATCACTCTGCTGCTGGAGGGGGCGAGCACACCGACGAGCGGAGCGGAGCGTCACTATACCGAACAGGAGCAGAGAGCAAGGTTGAAGGCCGGATCCTCTCCCATGGGGGGTTCCTCCCATGGGAGTATCTCGGTGGAGCAAGTTGGGGCTTCTGGAGGCTTTAAAGATCTGGGGGTCTTGGCTTCTGGTCATCATCTTGGTGTTGGGAACCAAATCTTGGGTGTTGGTGGCAGCACCTCTCGAGGCAAGGGCCCAAGGGTTAATGGGGATCTGATGGGTGCTAGATTAGATCCATCCGTGGATCTAGAAAACCTTGGGGATTTTCCTCCCCTAATCTATTCTACGAATAGCCCTAAATCTACCTTGGGTGGTTTTATGGCAATGGGGAGCGGAGGAGGCAGAGATGCTACAAGTGTTGAAGTTGATGAGTCTGGCGCACAACAAGTGTTTGTTGATATTTCTGAACCAGGTTTGGGGCCTTCCTTGGGGAAAGGTCAAGGTGCAGCAGGAGCTTGCAAGGCTAAACATATCATAGGGCATTCGTGGAGTGCCATTTGTGGAGGATCATCTTTTGAGGCGGAGTCGGCTACATTACGTCGAGCCAGTAGTGCGCAATGGAGTTAAGTATGCTATCTTGTCTTCTAGTGAGATTGAAGCAAATTTGAGTGGTTGGGAGCATACACTGGTGGGCTATGTTGTGGGAAGAAAGCCCTTCTTTCCAAAGTTCCAAGATACGATGCATAGATTATAAAAACCGGTGGGCGGGTTGGAAATATTTTCGATGGAGAATGGCCTTTTTTTATTCAAATTCCTGGTGGCTAGTGATAGCACTAGAGCGCTAGAAGAGGGCCCTTGGTACTTTGAGGACCGGCTTGTGGTCTTGAAGAGGTGGAACAAGGATATAAAATAAGATCGCGATCCGCTTGATAAAATCCCCATATGGGTTATACTACCGGATCTACCGATCGATTGGTGCTCCAAGGAAGGTATTAGCCGTTTGACAAGCTTGATTGGGGTTCCTCTCACGAGAGACCATCCAACTGCCCAAGGTGTTCGAAGGAACTATGCTAGATGTTATGTCGAGATCAAATTTGGCGATGAATTGCCCAATGCTGTATCGGGCCGAGATGAAAACAAGGAAGTTCTCTTTACGTATAAAGTTTTATACGAGTGGAAGCCAATTAGCTGTGCGAAGTGTAGGATTTTCGGGCATGCTACCTCGGCTTGTGGTGGCAATGCACAGAAAAATTCGATTATTAGGATTGCTCATAGTTCCTATCGGGGACCCAGCTGGAAGACGGGTGCTAATGATGGTGTGAGGGGATGGAGCCTGAGGGAGTTGCGTCTGGCAATTTCAATAAGCCCCATATAGCGAGTGCTCCTCCTGACATGGGAGCTAATTGTGCTAACCGAGGAGTTGGAGGTTCTAAGGCTCATGTTAGTGAAGCAGCATCAGTGATCCGGGAGACAGAGGTCAATCATTTGGCCTCGTCCATTGATGCAGGTGGTGGGCACAAGACAAAGCACAGGGTGGCTACCAAGGTAGGGTTGCAGGTCTCTGGCTCTCAGTTCTCGGTCCTAGAGAATGAGCCTAGTTCCCATCGTGAGGGATCTCTAAGACGCGGGGTGGATGTGGAGACTCTTGCTGAAGATGAGGGTAAGGAGTCAGGGGGCGGCCTCCTCGTGGAGCGCGGTACCGAGCCTCAGGGAGGGGAGGCCTTGAGGAATCCAATTGGGCCAGTTGATGATGCAACATTTTATTCTGGAGCCGACGGTGGGCAACCAGAAGAGGGCCATCTTGAGTTGGGCTCACCTCGAGAGACCGGAGTGGCTAATTTTGTAGGTGAGAGTAGCGATGCAGGGACAGCAGTTGATGTGGTTCAAATTGAAGAGGTCAGCAGGGGAACATATGATGACCATCTGGGGACTGGTTAGAATGAGAGGGTGGGTTCCGGGGATCCAGAGGAGGGGCTTTCCTTAGACTTCAAGAGTGGAGCTATTAAGGAGAAGCCCTTCGATGGTAATAAGGTGACTGCTGTTGCAAAGGATGGGAGTTTTTGCTGCCAAGTGCGCTATTTGGATTTGGGGGATGGAGTTAATGTTTCGGAGGCTGTGGATATGGCCTTAGAGCTAGCAGTGGAGAGTATAGGTGAGGAGATCACTGACTTCCTCATTGAAGTGCCGGTAGAAAGCAATGAGCTCCCTACATCATCTAGAGTTAGAGTTGGAATTACAATTGAGAATATAATGGAGGAGCAGTAGCAGGTCAACAAGGACAACTCATGAATCATCAACGGTGTGGCGGCCCATGGGACTTCATTTCCTGCAGTAGCCCCACCCTCGGATGATGGGGTTTCACAAGTTGGAGGCCTGGTGGAGGGGGGACTCGCTTGCCGCAGTCCTAGACTAGCTAATCGGGGGTCGGACTCGATTGAAGCCAGGGCTTCGCTTCGAGCCAAATCTCGAGCCCTTGAATCCGACATGCACCACCGACCACTGGGATCCCAATCATGCAGGATCTTCAAGATGATTTGTCCAAACTTGATGGAGATGATCTGAGCTTACCCCACAACCTGCTGGAGGACAAAACCATCCTTGATATAGCTTCGGCTGCCGGCTTCTCCATCAAGGGGAAAGGCTCGGGATCGTTTCTAGCACAGATCCATGATTTGGAAAGATCGGGGGCCGCAAAGCCTTAGGACTTTCGAGTTTTTCGTTTTTTCTTACTTGTAGTGTAGGGCGATTTTGTTAGCCCGTGTTGGAAATGGATACACCTCGGGTGTCGGTGCCTCTTAGGCATTCTCTGTACTTTTTTTTTTATTTTAATAAACAGGTAGGGGTCTAGGCCGAACCCCCCCTTATCTCACTTAGAGGGATTCTCAAAACAAAAAAAAAGTGTTTGTAATCTTAGAGCATCTCCAGCAACCTCCCTATTCTTTTCCTATTTTTTAGGGTGAGATGACATTTACTAAAAAACTGGGATCCATTTTTTCAACCCAACTCCAACAGTCTCCTTATTTCTTTCCCTACCACATTTACCAAATGGCCTTTGTTTAAAAAAAAATGGAAACAAAGCATAAGATCCAACGGTCGGATATAATGAATTTTTTTTTTTATAAAACCAAAGGAAAAACAGTTAATGCACCCATGTGCATGGGTCACAGCTGTTGATGAAATAAATCCTCCCGCCACATATGGGGAGAGGATTTTTTTTTTGCAAGATAGGTCAGGTGGTCAGAGGGCACGGAGCTAGAGTAAGGCTCAAAGAGTTCCAAAGATCAAAAACGGGGAGAGGCAACACCTGCTATTTATTAATTTCATAATCCTGTGAATATGACATCAACGACCATGATTCACACTGACAGACAACGCACAACGACCTTGAGGAAAAATTCGCTCCATGATGTCCATATCGGAATCAAAGATGGAGCCTCTCCAACATGATAGAGAGGAAGTACCACCAAGCCAAGAGCCCGTTGGCCGTGGCTAGAGATTTGGCGAGAAAAAGAAGTTGCGAATAGTTAAAGAGAATGCTGGAGTAGGGTTTTCGGCATTCATAGGGACTATACAGTCCCCCCCTCTTACCATTGCTCATATTCATAATTCACATATGGTTATGAAGTTATGCATTGCTATATTCGTAAGGGCAATGCTATTCGACCACCCCCCTCTCAAAAAAAAAATATATGAAGCTATTCGGCCACCCTCGTACCAGATACGAGTGGGCATCTGAAGCAGTTCGAGGTGTCATCCCATTCTCATGTCGGGACCCGCTCCCACTCTGCACGCCACCTCACTCGTACTAGGGTGGCGAAATATCTCTTATTTTTGGCAGGAAAACCAAGGTGTTTATATTCATGGCACCCCATGCCTATTAGGAAAATTTAGGTTACATTCTTGGTTCTTAGATAAAGAGGAAGACTCTTCCTTTCGAAAAAGAAGCTTGTACATCCTTTGTAACAGCCTGAATAATGACATCTTGAGTGTCCCAACAAGTAAAATGAACATTGTGGTATAGAGCATAACCTGCCATTCGACGAGCAACTCCGTTGGATTTGCGAAAAACATGTTGTAGCTGGGCAAAGGTGAACATATTGATGAGTCTCCTGCATTCCACAATAAGATTATCCCCTTCCAAGATTACGTTATTAGCATTCACTTCAAGAAGGGATTGGATTAGTCTCTGCTTCAAGGGGAGTATAGAGTTCCATCATCAATCCTTTACTGCATAGGTGGTTCCCATTGTGGTCTATGATAATTAATCCACAGGATGTATTATCATTGCCAACATCAACATTCAACTTAACAATACCCTTAGGTGGTCTGTGCCAAGTAGTATCTCGAGGCACCTTCTCAGTAGCATTAGCATCATCCTTTGTGTAGACATAAAAAATTAATCGCACAAAGGCTTGACCCACACATACGAACCCAAGGCCCGAGCCCTACTCAATTGGGCCCAAGTGGTCCCACACCATGCAAGTGGGGCCCACTCGGCCCCTCTTGTGAATTGTGCCCCCCTCCTTTCGGGAGAGGTGCAGCTGATCAAGGAAAGAAAAGGAAAGAATAAAGAAAACAAAGGGAATAAAAAAAAAAAGTAAGAAAAGGAAAGAAAAAGGAAGGAAAGAGAAGAAAAAGAAAGAAAACCGTCATGTGCGGATGGAGATTCAATAGACGTCTATAAAATGTGGATCTACGCTGTCCGACAGACAAGATGAAAGCTCGAGTCGTGATCGATTAAACGTGCAAAAATAGCTCAATCTTAAAAGATAGAGCTCAATTTTGTCCATAACTACCTGAAACAAAAAAGAAAGAAGATAATGATCGATTCCCCCAATAAAGGAAGGGATAAATCCCAGGTAGTTATGGGGAGAGATATTCAAGGAATTCAAATAAATCTTCCCATATCTCTCCCAACCCCTTGTGCCTATAAATAGAGGGGCAGAGGGGAATGCTCAGAAGGTTGGAGAGGTCGAAGACGAAGACGAGGAACATGGAGGCACTGCAAGGAAGGAGACTCGCGTTCGACGACCCAAGGCTTCACAAGGTATGGACAAGCCTACCCTACGGGAACGACTTAGTTCAAAAAGTTCTCATCAACGTGAAGACCCTTGTACGAGGATATCAAAGTTTCGATTCAATGCATGAAGAAGAAAGCTCGAAGAAAAAGATGCAGAGTCAACACTACACCCGTTGTCTCCAACATTCGAAGTGACACAACATCCGTCGTCTTCAAAGAAAGCTTCAACTCCGTCAATACCAAAAGAAGTCCGAAGAAGAAGATTAAAGTCGATGCTATAACTATTGTTGCAAAAGTTTCATCCCCAAAAGGAGGAGACCAAAGAAATAAGAAGATTTGGGGATGTCACCATCGTTGCACGAAGAGAAGACCAAGCTAAGTCCAAAGCAAAGCCTGTGCCAAAACGATGCAAGTGCCGAAGCAGACGAACTACGAAGGATCACGAGCAAAACAAACATCACGTTTTCTCCAATATGGCACACAACCCGGAAAAACTAAAGCTCCATAAGTCTCTCTCCATTTACATTCAAGCCCAAGCGCCAAAGTAATGCCAATGCCAGAGCCACACTAAAGCAAAGACGAAGCAAAAGCCTAAGCTAGATGCCCATTGTAAGATCTACGACAAGAATGATGATCAAAGAGATTGAGGTCAAGCAAGAGCCCAGAGTGATGCGAAGACTGAGAAATGATGCCAAAAGCTCCCCAGTCGATGAAAGCTCGAAGAACGGAAGGGTCAAAAGCAACAACCAAAACTCCTTAGGCTCTCAAGAAATCCCAAAACCTTGTAAAGACCTCTGTCTTGGGCAATCCCTCCAATGTCTCGCACGAAGAACCGTGAAGATGTGAAATCAAGGGACCTTCCCGAGAATCTCTCCCACAATCTCCTAATAACATCTTCACCGCCCCGGCTTACCACCCCCAAGATCCGGAGCACGCGACTGTAATCTCGTGTGCGCAATAAAGACGACATGAATCATTTTTGCTGCCCACAATAAGCATCGACAAAGTCTCCGCTTGAGAGAGCACACGATCAACATTCGGGGTAATATTACTGAATATCACATCATTTCTCATCTTCCAAATGAATCAGAGGAGGTAGGAAGCATGCATGAAAGTATCACATTCGGTATCCAAGCTAGCTTCATAACAAAAGCGTGGTTAGTGAGATCGACATCCCCAATACCCTGTCCTCGTTCCTCCTAGGTTAGCTGGAAAAAAATACCACGCCTTACTATAGATATGTCTACTCCACGCTCCGTAGCCCCGCCAGAAGTCTCAAATGAGGGAGTTCAACTCGTTCATAACGATCTTTGGGAGATTAACTATGGCATTAAAATAAGAGGAAATTGAACTAAGAGAAGATTTGATCATCGTAGTATGTGTGGTCGTCGGCATGGGAGAGTAGCTTGGTCTTCCAACCTTTGAGCTTTTGCTGCATTCTGACTTTGACGAAGAAAATAAATATGGAGTTTCGATGCTTCCATGTTAAGAGTTGGGGTGCAACTCGGGTCGGGTTGGTTCGGGTTTGAGCTAACCCGGAACCGAACCGAACTAGTTTGGTTCTACCATATTGAAACCCAAACCAACCCGATTTGGGTATAGACCCGAACCAACCCAACCCACACCAAGGTCGGGTTGGTTTGGGTCGGTTCTCGGGTTGGGAGTTGGTCTAAAAAAATAATAGTCATCGACTACTTATTAGCAAATTAAAGGTCCATGCTGGGCTTTGGGCTTTGGGCTTTAGGCTTTAGCCACCTATTGAGTTCTCTTGGTAGTTGGTTCAATGCTAGCAAACAAATAATGTTAACTCGGGTGCTAGTGTGATGGATCTCAAAAGTCCAAATCCGTGACATATATGTATGTGAACTAATATATATGCGTTTGGTTCTTGGGTTGGGTCGGGTCTATCCAACCCGGAACCGACCCGTATTTAGTCGGGTCCACAAAACTTAGAACCGAACCAACCCATTTAGTTAAAATACCGAACCAAGCCCACTCATTTAGATCGGGTTGGGTCGGTTCTCGGTTTTACCCGACCCAAGTTGCACCCTAGTCAAGAGAGCTTAACATTATCCGCTTCAGAATGAAGGGATAACTGTTCGGTGGGAGCACCCCATCCACAATCTAGCGTGCAATCTCAACCGTTGAATGAACCCTGAAGTTGGTAGCCGCAGCACTGCTCTTGGCAACAACCGGTGTGAGTTCGCACGTGTCCCGTCCCACCTGAGAATATCGGCGGGCATATAGCTGCCACTAAACAGACGTCTGAGACGACCGCAGTCTCTCTCCGTCTCAAATCCCCTTCCGATTCAGCGCGGCAGCATCGCGGGAGAAAGCTCGGGCCGGAGATGGAGCTGCTGATGGGCGGGAGGGGGATGGGGTTGGCGGCGATCGGCGTGGTCCTGATGCTGCTCACGGCGTGCGGCGTGGAGGCGTGGACCGGGGAGATCCATGGGAGGGTCGTGTGCGATGTCTGCGGGGATTCGTCAGTAGGACCTGAAGATCACGCCCTAGAAGGTGAATCCGTCTTTTGCGACGTAAATCCCCCTCTTTTTTATTTGTTGGGAAATTAGTAGATTTTATGTGGTGTTTCTGTGATTGGGGTGTGGTTGCAGATGAACCCTTTTGTGCTTCTTTTCGTGGAAATTCATTTCGTTTCATGATTGGTTCCTCTGTTCTTGGTGAATGTTTGATTTTTCTCTGAATACTTGATCAGCGATTCAGTGTTTGCTTGTTTTGGTTAACTCTTTTTTTTTTGTTCTGATTGAATGGTTTTGATGATTAAGTTCACCGTCTTTTCTGAAGAGTATGATTTTCATTTGCACAAGTTTCATGAGTTATGATAGTTATGTCAAAATTTAGTTCTATTACTTGGGTACTTCAGATTTCCACAAGTACTTTCAGTCCAGGATACGAATGCTTAGGATCAACGCAGGAGCCATCATTTTAATTCTGATACCCATAGTTTTCTTGGCGCCGAAGCCACTTTTGTGGGCTTGTAGTGGCACCCACAGTAGCTCTGAAATACCCTATCCCCGTCGCCCTTGGCTCCCAGCCCCCTCCAACCCTGACTCCTTGTTGCCCCCACCCCCTCCGCCCTGCTCTGCCGCCCCCTTTTCTGTCGACACCCTCCCCCGCCTCCTCCTTCCTCTTCCTCCTTGATGCAGGGTGATGTAGATGCGAGCACGACGAACAATGATCCCGCGCAACCTTCCTTGTACATGTCGATTTAATATCCATAATAAGGGCATCAAGAGACTTGTTGATTCCACAGAATACGAAAGACAATCGAAAAACAACTCCCAATCTTTTTTTATTATCAAACTTTATCCTAACACCATGACTAGCCCCTATTTATAGAAAATAAAAATATATGATTCAAGACGAGAAAGGAGAGGCATCCAGCAATATGGGGAGTTCCATGACCTACGTCGCTAGTTACTGCGCCTTGCAACCATCTAACAAGCATTAAAAATTGATAGCTACGTCCGTTCTGAGAGAAAGAGTATTGAGAGTTTCGGTTCTGCAGGAACTGAACTTATAGCACTTGAAAGGGTCCAATGTGGCACATCAACCAGGATGGTCATCATGGTTTCTGTCATGGGCTCTCCCACAATTTCCATAACTGCTTCCTCCATGGATTTGAATACCACCATGTCTGTCTTCTCGGGGAAGTCGTCGAATAGAGAAGAATCCCAATAAACTCTTGGAAACTCAATCATTGGGCAATTATCAAATATCATGATCACCTCTTCCACGGGATCGAACTCCTCCATGGGCATCTCTTCGGAATCATCATTGTAAAGGGAAACTCCAGAGAAGAAGACTCCATCGTCCTTCAAAAATCCTTCTAGAAAATCATAAGATTTAAATCAATGTCGGGGTATGGATATGAAAAAACATGACATGATATCCTGGAGTTTTCTCTTTTAATGCAGATCCCATATTTCATAAGTAATGAGTTTCGAATCAATATGTAACTCCAGGTTTTCAAAGCCCAATAGTTACAACAACCTTAGATGGTTATCAATTAACGGAGGTGGATCCCACCTCCTTAAATCTAACAACTATTGATTAAGGGTGGACATGGTCCGGTTGGTCGAGTTTGAAGGTCTGACCATGTTTAGACCAAGTTACATCGCTTTTATCCAAATTGCTCAAGTTGTCAAAGGAACTTGTAGAGGGTTTGCCCATGTTTGAATTAAGAAAGTTCATCAGGTTCCTCAAGTTGTTCGGGTTCATCCGGATCGTTCTCTAAAAAGTAGAGATAAGTCGGATTTAAAATTTCACCGTTCGATTTAGAGCTTCCCCTCACCGGAGCAAAAAAAAATTTTGGTGCAAACCGTGCAATGAAGAATATTACAAGTTTAACCTGATTATAGAGAATATGATGCAGACGAGCCTACTACGTGCAGATTTTCTACAGCTGATGGTGTATTTTCATCCGCGCCGGAGATCCAGGAAGCCGATCGTCGATCCGTCTGCATCAGTGGAAAGCTTAATCGAAGCCCTACAATTTTGATTTTTATTTTATTTCGATCCGACCAACGGATCTTTAGTTATTTCTGTTTTTATTTCTGGTTTGGGTAGGTGCGAGCCATGTTCGCATCCGGTTCGAGCCACAGATGCCGAACTGACTCATTTCCGTGTTAGAGTCTTAGCCGTAGGATCCTAAGTGAGATTAAATCTCAATGGATGAGATTTCAAGGGAAACCAAAAACCCAAAAACCTAGGCCATCCTCCCACCCGACCGGCCCTCTCTCTCTCTCCCGCGAACACCCGCGCGTCCCTCTCTCTCTCTCTACCCGACCGGTTTCTCTCTCTCTTTCTTTCCTTTTGTGCCTTTGTGCTTTCATCTCCTATAAGTTCTAAAAACCCTAATTGAATGGGGAGAAGAATCTGAAATTGAAACCCTAGAACGGAGAAGCGGCTCGCTTGTTCGGTTTATCCCTTCCGAAGAATTCCTCTTTGCTTCCAGTCTTTTCTTCCTTCCGCAAGCTTCTATCCCGTCGCCTCACCATTCGTCCACGGCTTCACGGAAGATCGACGTGGAGTTTCTTCGTCTTCACAGATCCATCGTCTCGGCTTCTTTACCCCTTCTTCTGGACCACGCCTCCCCCTTCCGCGCCTTTCATCTGCAACAAAGGAGCATCGGAAAGCCGCCGGCATTGACCAACGCACGGTTTGGATTATCCTCTGATCTTTTCATGTGATATTTTTCCTTCTCGCAACCGGCCTTATTGCTGATTTCATCTTAGGACTCCTAATATTTTGTTTTCCCGAGGATCTCATCCATTAGGGTTTATCGTTAGGTCTTTTGTTGGTTATTGAGACATTGGCTTTATTTATTTGAGATTGTTATTGTTTCATTGCTGGAATTCAGTTATTATTATCTGAAATTAATGTTCATCTTATCAGTTTTATTATTTCGTTAACTTAAACCTGATTGGGATTGAATGGATGATGAACCGTGATTCTAAGTTTGCTGAAATCTGATTTTTATATGCTGAAATCTGAATTTGATTGTTTAAATTCTGCACTTGGGATTATTTAGGCATACGCATCCCATCAAGTTGGTATCAGAGCGTATCAGAATACGTGCATTCTTCTCTCTCTCTTTATATATATATATATATATATATATATATATATATATATATATATATATATATATATATATATATATATATATATATATATATTCATTTGGTTGCTCGGGTTGGTTATATGGCTGACCATGTTTGCCCAAATTTAAATTCGGGTAAAAAAAATTTTCCTATGCATGTCAAAATTTTCAAATATTGTTGCTCGTGATTGTCCAGTGTTCTAAAAAGCGGTCTAGGCGGCCGCCTAGGCGCTAGGCGGCCCCCCACCGCCTCGCCTAGGCCCTAGGTGCTCCAGAAAAGCGGCCAAGCTCCCAGGCGGAGCTAGGCGGCGGTCTAGGCGGGGCAAGGCGGCCGCCTAGGCAGTCTAGGCGGGCTGAGGCTGGCCAGGCGGACCAGGCGGGCTGAGGCTGACCAGGCGGGCCAGGCGGGTTGAGGCTGGCCAAGCGGACCATGTTTGCTTTTGTTCTTGTTAATCACTCGATCTTGAATTATGGTTATATACTTATTCTTTAAAATAATGGTTTGGGATAATCTTGAACTTATATTAATTTTTAAACATATATATATTATATAATATCAAAATAATAATTAAAATAATTAAAAAAAAGGCAAAACGCCTAGGCGCTAGGCGGCCCCCCACCGCCCGACTAGCGCCTAGCGCTTTTTAGAACCTTGTGATTGTCCAAATTCAGAATTTGGTAGAGTTGCTTGGGTTCATCCGGACCAAGTCTCAGCCCTACTATTGATGACGGGTTAACCCCTTCTATGGAAAATCTATCCATCTTTGGATCTAAACAATAGACACCTTTTCAAAGACATCATGCGTGCAATGCTACATCATACTTTCAATAGTCCGCAACTGATTCAACTCTATTTAAGTGAGTTAAGCAAATATGACTCGACTCGAAGACTAAACTTTATTTAATCCAAATTCATCTTATTCAATAATTATTGGGTCGATTACATCGACTGACACACTACCATACGTACTTGAGTTAACCATGTTGACACCGAGGTTGATAAACTAAATTTGACCTAACTAATACTGTTTGAAACCAAGTAATAAACCCGACCGACACGAAACCAACCAAACTAGATTCGATCATATTGTACTCAACTTGGATAGACTAACCAATGTCGAAACAACTCTTAACAACCCCACTAAATTGAAATTTTGACTACTACATACTAGACCTCTGTCGATCTGATGATGCTCTCATTCCCCCTCCATCTTCCCCACACATATACCCTAAGCCTCTAGAGCAGTGTCGGTGGTTGCCTGCCGACAGTGTCAGCAAGGTGGTCACCGACATTATAGTCCCAATGTTGGCGTGTAGGTTTCCACATTGGCATGGTAATATCAGTGATTATCCCGCCAATGCTGTCAGCGGGTAGTTATCGACACCTCTCTAGGGGTTAGGGTTTCCGGCACGGGGAACATGTAGGAGGAAGGAGACGGAATAAGGAGGAAAGAGGAGGAGATCCAAAAGATGGAGGCGACGAAGGCAGAGGGGATGGGGAAGGTGGAGGCTAGGGATGGGAGTAATTGGGGAATAAAAATAATTTAAAGTTTGTGGGGGTGCTATCACAAAACTGATGGTTGCATATAGAGGTACGATGGCAATGTTTCTTAAAAAACATATTTCAAGTAAAGAATTGGTCATTATGTTAAACTACTAGGACATATTTTTGAAGAATGTCTTATGTAATGCATTTAATGTTTATGGTTCTCCTATAAAAACATACGTAATTGCAAAAGCTAGTGGTTGTTTTATGCTATGGCATCAAATTGTAACATATAAAGATATACTTGCATCAGAATACAATATTATGGCTTACCATTCCTTTTTTTTCGATATATGCATGTTAATACCAATCTATATATGTTATCATGGAGGAATTAGTATATTCAACTTATTCATGCGCTTCTTTGTTGAGGTTTTGATCTAAAAATCTTTTATGGGCAATCCTCCTTACTCTTAGTTGACTCCATGACAAAATTGTTGAAAGTACTAACTACAGCTCTTAATCGTGGTTCCCCTTGTAAGAATTTTTTTTTTTTTCCGAGATGGTATTAAAATCCTTTTCATTAAAAGAATAGAATAGAAGAACAGAGACCATTATGGGGTTGGTAGAAGGAAAAAAAAGAAATACTAAAGTGACTAGCAAAATGAAGATAGGGAGAACGGAAGGCAAGGGAAAAAAATCACAAAATATACAAAAAAAATTAAATCTATAACTATAATCTCCATCCTAATATCGTGAAAAAAAAAAATTCATCTCTAGCAACACACCCATACATGCAACATGCTCATCGTCTTACCTGAATTCATACTCTCGTATACAAACCCCCAAAACAAAATCCCCGTGGTATTAGGAAAGAGGTTGTGCTATAGGTTGACTCAGTCTGTTAAAAACTTAAAATGCAAAAGCACTCAAATGAGATTCCTCAAAAGCTCTTGAGAAGTTCATTCTCTAGTTCAATATTTATGCCTAGGGAAGAGGTGAAATTACAGAATTTTTCAGCCTATCACACATCAATATTAGTTGTATCACTAAGTCTTAGCCCTTCACTTATGAAGTCGAAGGCTCCTTCGAAGGCTCCTTCTAAGGCTATTTGGAAGTCGAAGGCTCCTTCGAAGGTCCAGATTTTCTCCTTGTTGGCTTCGAGGAACAAGATTCTGACGAAGGCCAACCTGATTAGGCGCCACCACCCCCAGGCAACGGATGATGCTTGCACCTTCTGCGCCTCGGAGGAGGAGACGTCATCGCATCTTCTGCTCGGGTGCCCTTTTGCGAGGGTCCTATGGGATCACTTCGAGAGCAAGGCAGGTCTCTCTTCGCACCCCAGGACCCTTAGAGGGCTATGGACTTCTTGGAGGAGGAGGAGAATTCCGGTGGCGATCCGGAAGCCATGGGACGTCTTGGTCATGGCGATTCTTTGGGTTATCTTGCTAGAGCAGAACAACAGAATTTTCAATGGTAAGTCGGCAGGGCAGGAAAAGCTGCGGATTTCGGTGATCTCCTTTTTCCGTGCTGGATAGTGCCTTGGAGAGATAAGCTTGGGGCGGAGGCTACCATTTTTTGTAACAATCTGCTATCTTGATTGATTAATGATTTCTGGTTGGGGTCCGCCAAACCCTCCCTCCTTTAGGAGGGGTTCTCAAAAAAAAAAAAGAACCAATACATATTAGGTCCTCCTGAACTAGATCCATTCATTGAATCCTCTCCTTTAATTATAATCCATCCGTCATGCTGACGTAGCCGAAAGCATGACAGGAGAATACCTTCTTCCTCCTAGGATAACCTTGAGTCAACCAAGGGTTCCTGGAATCCACAAGGGAAAAAAAAAACTAGAGGAAACTCTAAATTTTATTAAGAATAAAACTGAATAATAAGCTGCATAAAGCTTGCATAGTGAGCCCTTTTATAGGCTGCTTAAAACCCTAAGCAACCCTAAGGACATGAAGAAAATAGAGTTCGTAGATAGCTAGGATTGATAAACCTGTTCCAACTCGATCGATTTAAAGTGGTATTCGATTGATAGTCACGAGTCATGTTCTGTTTGGCTCCCCTTGTCTGTGACATGATCAATTGAAAACATGGGTCAATCAATTAGAATATTGCGTATTTTGTTTTCGTATCTGTTTGAAAATTTGACCGATCAACATGATTGCCCGATTTGATTGGAGGTTCTAGTCTGGTTTGGAACTATCACTTGGCCATTCTTCCTTACTGGGTCGCATGCCTGAAAGAAGTGGACAACTTGTCGAACGTCAGACCCTTCAACTTGAGGAGAACTCGTCCTCAAGTTAGTTCTATGGCACATCTGGAACATGATACTCAAACAATCCTATATATTTCAAGGTCCTCAAAATCACTATATTTTCTCAAAGATCGACAATATAAGCATTGTCGTTAATTCTCTTGAGAATTTGATACTGTTTCTTCATTATCTTGTTTTAAGTACTAGCTAGACACTCATTCCTCATATGAACCATCACTCCATCTCCTTCTTTGAAGGCTTCTAATCAGAGATGTTTATCATCAGCTTCCATGTACTTGACATTGGTCTCTTCCAGCTTGTTCTTTGCATCAATGTTCATATTGATTAGCTTCTCAGCTAAGAAACACAGATACGACACGATACGGGTACGGCGATACGACAAATTCTAAAAAAATAGGACTCGAGTGTTGGTCAAAAGAATGTGAAAGATCATTTACTAAATGAGAAAGATCCCAAGGGACCAGATATGTTTCCCTCATAAAAGTGTATGTCCTTGTATGGGTCATCAGTATCATAGGAATCTTCAACGGCTAATCATATTAATGATACATTCTTAATGGAGTTTGATAAGAAGGTTTAAATTTAACATCGGATGTAATATTCAAAAGCAAGGGATATCTTTTGAAGACCACTAGTTCATGAAGACCACTGATTCATCTCTCCGGACATTCGTGGTCACCAATTCCTTTTCCTTGTTTCAGTTAAGTATCACACTTTATCGAGAGTAGTAGTTGACTTTTCATGGTTCCATTTTTTTTCCCCATCTGCCACTGCAGACATCTTCACTGTAACACTGGATGCACTGCTGAAGTGAAGATATTTGTATCCCAAAACCACATACACTCTTCTTGGATTCAAATACAATGGCGAGGGGATTGACTACACCCAATGCCACATGATACTTGTCGATGGTCAGATCCTGCAAAATGTAGTAGAATTGACATCCCCTGCTTCATAAATGAAATCACAGATCCATCGAGTATCCCCTGCTTCGTCTATTCTCATTCTAACCCTTCTGCTGTGTTGTGCCTTACAATCGTCTCTCTAATGTGCAAACGGATACAGGGTTGGAATACTGCAGTTATCTGCCCCCTTGATTAAAAGTCAAATGGAAAATCAACAGAAAAGGATGAAGATCTTTTGGCCAAGCTTAACCTTCGTTGTTGTCCTCGGAGCCTCCAAAGAGGATTTGATGGTTGTTTGATCCAAATCCACAATAAACCTCAACCACTATCTACCTTAAAGCTTCCTTTCCCACCCGTGGAATGAAACAAGTGCTTTCTCTAGTAACCCGGGAAACCAGTGGGTAAATCCACACAAAGCACTTCACCAATGATCAATAGAGCCATCCATGCTATAAGAGCCTAATGGCAAGGGTGACTTTAAGTCTAAGTAAGATCCTCGATGCTGCCCTCTCATCTAGGGATAGGATAGGGAATTGCAGGAGCACTGCTTTTTTTTTTTGGCAAACACAGGAGCCCTGCCTTGTGAGCAACAAATGTATAGTTTCTCCCTCAACATTGTTGACCCATTTATTCCTTGTGACGAGAGATTATTATGATGGTGAGCTTTTTGGAAGTTGTTGCATGCCCCAATTTGTGACATGAGAGATGGAGGGGCCTGAAGGTTTCTTATCCCCTATTTGAAAAAGGCAAGGTGACTTAATAGTTAATATTTAGAAATAGTGAAGCATTAGGAGTAAACCACAGCAACAGTAGAACATTTCCCTTGTCTTTAATTTTTATGCCACCTTTGAAGGTCATGATGCAGTGTTATCAAGGCGTCGCCTAGGCCACAGCCTAGGCGGGCGACCTATATAAAAAAAGATTTTTTATATTTTATATTTTTGTTTTTCTCTTCTTTTTGTTTCTTTTTCAAATGTATGTATGACCCATATACTTAAATATCATTTTATATATTTTTGTTCTTAGCTATTTATTTATATCTTCTAACTTAGAGTTCGTTTCATGTCCTTTTTACTAAGGTTAAGGGTAATGTTATTCTGTGCTTATATAAATTTTTTTTCTCTTTGAATTATCTTTCTATATATATGTGATTTATCCTCTTAGTGCTTCTATTTCTTCAATTTTAGGATTGTGCTAAATTTTTAGGTTTTTTTTTTATTATGCTTGATTTGTTTCATAATGAATGTTAGGGACCTAGGGTTTTAATGTTCTAATTTCTAGACTATAACTTCTTAATAATAACATAATTTGATTCATTGATTGTTACATGTTGATAATGCATAGCATACATGATTTTACGTATTCACATTTCAGTGATTTAGCTTGACAATGATGACATGTATATTCTTTTTGGATAAGAATGTTTGATTTTGGTGGTTTGATTAATTTCACATGTAGTTTTTGATGATATTATGCTTATTATTTGTTCAAATCCAAATACTATACCATTACCATATATATAAACTTTAATGTTAAAAAAAAATTTGTCGCCTAGGCCACGCCTCGCCTTGGCAGGCCTGACCGCCTAGGCATCGCTTGATCGCCTTGACAACACTGTCATAATGTAAAGGTCGGATACTTTGATAGTCTGAAATCCAATATTGGACTTTAGAATTTGGACTGTTGGAACCGGAGCAATATTTGGAGAAGTATGATAGTGATTTACTGTTCCAGTTTTGGATACCAACACTAAACTGATATATTTTGGTTGTAAACAAAAAAAAAATTAAGAAGAAAATAGGTATTAAAAACGAAGCAAAAGTACAATAAAATAAATTACAATATCTATACTGTAAAAATCAGCAAAATGGTTTTCATTATAGTTATTGATGGATTTGAGAAATTTTAAGTATTAGTGTGCATGTGTAGGTAAGCCATTGTTTATTATGTGCTAATTACGTCTGATCCGATAGGTAACCATTACGCTTCTGTGAGTTGTCATTATTTTGATAATTCTAACTTCTATAGCACTGCTAGTGCATTTGCTAGTTATTGTTGTGATTTGTGAAATATCAAGTAGTAGATAGAAATAGGACAATAAAGCTCATTTCTGAAATCCATACATGAGAGTCAAGGTCAAATATCCAAAAGCTAGTAGGTTATTTTCTTGTCTATTTGTCACACTCTTGTCTGTCATTAATTAGGCAAATTATCATGAAGCATGTTTACATACTGTTAGAGCATGAAATATTCAAGATAATAGGGAAGTTCATCATGATTAACAATGAAGTTCCTCATTAAGATAACTAGATTTCTAAGTGAAATTGATGAAAAGTGTGTTGCATCATGAACGGGAATAACCAACCAGATGTATTCTTTACGCTCCCTATCACGAGTTTGATATGGCTGAAAGCCTGAAAGTTCCTTGGATGAGTGATTGACGCAATTCTCTGATTTGGCATACTACATGCACTTGATTCAATTGTTGAATCCTTCAGTCTTAATTACCATCTTCCATCATGTTACACAAAATTCCTGGTGGTAGGATTGTATAGTTGGTGATTGGCCCTTTTCATCTTTTATTATTTTTTTGGAAAAATTTCGAAATGGTAAAAAAAGAGCCGAATTTGTGGATTTTTTTTTTAAAATTTAAAATTTTAGTTTTTTATAGTTTGCATGTATATTTACTTGAATTGTTTGAAGAAAACACACACCAAAGTGACCAAACACATAGTAAGTTTGTATGGAACATGATAACCAAGGTGGAATACGAGTAAACTGAAGAAAAAAAAACTTGATAATCACCATATATTTACATTGTTTATGTCACGGAGAAGACAATCACTCATCTTGTCGGATTTTGTCTGAAATGCACAAAAGACAACGAAATCTGGTTGGTTTTGTTGACAGCCCACTGGAAGCATAGACAAACTTTGACCCCCATCCATTTCGCAGGCTTTTGACCGAAATTTCGTCACGGTCCCACTGCTTTTGGTCAAAATTTCGCCGAAATGAGTCGAAATACACCGAAACCCTTCGAAATACGGACTTTCGGGGTTTTGCACATGCCTTTCGTTTCGGTGGCGGCTGAAACCGAAATTTTGGTATTTCTGTTGAAATTTCAATCCATGGTCATGACTGCAACATCATCTGCCTACACCCAGGGTTTCACACTCGGCTTTTTTGCACTATATATTGGCAATCTTCAGTCGAACATTTTGAGTTGATAAATCCATCATGTCACTCTGCGATATATGGTTTCTTAGTTCTGTGAGGCTGTGTTTTTTTCCTTGCGTTTTGGATTTTCCTATGAAATGGCCCCATTCCTATGTTCATTCCGTAAAACCACCAGGTACAGTGGGATTTACAAATCTTCACACATCTAGTTTCTTATCAGAGGTACATGCTTTCACCATGAGGATGGGGGAGGTACAAACGGGTTATCAAATCTTAGGTGTTTCACTGAGAAATGAAATCCCACAGAGTGGGTTTTAATTAACTGGTAAATTGGCGGTCTCATTTACACATTTTCCAGTTATGGAAAGAACATGGGAACGTGCCCATTTCCTAGGTAATTCCAATTCCCAAGAAAAGGACACAGTCTGAATGTAATTCTACTTGCATGCTTCTTGTGTGCAGATTGTCTGCTGAGAAGTCGTGAGAATGTTATCCCCAAGAATTGTATAGCCCAACACAAGAGCTTAATAGTAACAAAGATCAGATTGGCGCTAATTCGGTGGGGGGTCAATTCAGTTCAGTTAGGATAAATTCGAAGAAAATTCAGGGGAAACTAGCGAGTTTTTCATAATTTCCCCAGATTTTCAGGATTTTTTTGGGGTTTTCAGGATTTTTCAGTGTCTTTTCAAAACTATTCGGGGAATTTTCGGATTATTCGGCGATTTTCTGGATTATTCGGCGAACTGGCTAATCGGACGATTGGTTGCTGGTTTAATACACCAAAATTCGGCAATTTTCACCGAAATTCGCAGAAACTTTGTGACATGGGGGCCTATAGCTGCTTGTGTGGATTAGTGTATTACCGTCTCATGGTTTGTCTGTTGTTCCATGCAGGTGCTGAGGTGGCTGTTCTCTGCATAACGAGATCCGGGGAGGTTCTCAACTATCAGGCCTTCACAAACTCGAAAGGCGTTTACACAGTGGCGGAGACGATGCCTGAGAGCGACCGTTGGGGCTCGTGCTTGGCGAGGCCCATCAGCAGCTTCCACGGTCACTGCACTCGTCGGGGGGATTCCCACTCCGGCATCAGGTTCAAGTACGACCTCCCATCTGGGCACTCCCTCACCGTCAAACCGTTCCTCTACAAGCCTGCCTCGGCTCCGTTGTACTGTGCTTGAGTGGCGTGAAGATTTGTGTAATGAAGTAAAAAGAAAAAGAAGGATCATTGATGAAGTTGGATGATGGCTGCTAGTTAGGGAGCCATGGTTGGATGATGGATGTAAGGGTGAACCAATTGACTTTGGTATTGTGTATGGGAGTGAGTCAGTAAGATGGGTGTTCATTGCCTACCAAAGTATATGTTGTAAAAATGCCCCTCTTACCTATCAAATGATATAGGATGAACAGTATGCCAGAAAAAGTTGTGAAATTTCACATTGTGAATTTGTTTGATGAAAATTATATTGTCACCCTGGTTTTCTTTTATTTGAGCGATGATTGTGCTCTCCTTCTGTAAAATAAAAAGCAAATGGTTTCTACCCAACGGGGGATAGGGGAGTTGGTAAGAACCTGATGCTTTGGTGGGGAGGTTGTTGGTTCAATTCCTGTCCCTCTCGAGTTACCCAGGAGTGCTTAGAGAAACTTACGTGTGGGTCGGTGCGCATTCCCAGAGGGATTAGTCCGAGCCCGAAGTGTCCATTGCCTGAGGTTTCGGAACACCAGCAGAATGATGTCACAAAAACAAAAAAAAAAAAATCATCAGCCTATTGGGTCAGCTCTACAAACTGGCCTAATTGCGCATTAATCCCTGAAATTCGTATAATAACATATTGACACTCCAAAACATATAAAGCAGATTTAATGTTCTCCAAGATTAAGTTTGCACGATCATCTTTGTTTCTGTTTTGGGACTTCATTTCCTTTGAGCTTGGATATCCCTTGAAGGAATATCATGTGTAACGGTTCCTGGCAACCAAACAATGAAACTGGTGGAAGTCCTGGAAGTCACAATTTCAAGCATGTTCGCTTTCTGGCAACAAAACAACCAGTTGACGATAGAGTCTCTTTACCAGACCAAAGTCATTGCCGATTGTTAGACCCAAAAGAGGAAAGTGGAAAACTGGAATTTGGGAGTAAAAGCTTACTTTACTCAATGGGGCAAATGTCATATATATCACTATACAAATGATGGGGTCACCAATGGGTAAGCATACCCAAAAGGGACTAAAAGAGCCTATACAAGGATTAAGAATGAATCTACACACTCTAACACCTCCCCTTAAACTCAAGGTGGATCATACACCAAGAGTTTGCCAAGGAGAAATTGAAAACGCTGAATAGTGTGTCTTCGTAAAGAAGTCTACAAGATGCTCTGTAGAAGACACATGTGGAAGTGAGAGTGTGCCATCCTTATAGCGAGTGCGCTCGTGAAATACCGGATTGCTAGCTATTTGAATAGCACTCCAGTTGTTACAGTGGAGGGGAGTTGACGAGGTCAGATGAACACCCATATCCTCGAGTAGGCGACTGTATGCGCGGAAAAGGTACGGGTCGGCTTTATTGCTCAAAACCATATTACAAGTGTGGCCGGGACCCGGGTGGCTCGGGTGTAGCGAGTCCGGGTTGTAGCGAGTTTTGATCAGGGGATTTGTGGGAAAGATCTTCTGGAGGATCCCTTTGATCCGCGTCTCCACGTGGTGTTCGTGCGAGAGCTCTGAAGGAGTTGCCCAGGACAGAGGTCTTTACAAGGTGAGGGTTTTGGAGAGGCTAAGGAATATCTGTTGTTTCTTCGGTCCCTTCCGTGCTTCGCGCTTTCTCGGCTAGGGGGTCTTCAGCTTCGTTCCTCGGTCTTCGTGTCTTCCTCGCTCCTTGCTTGACCTCGGCGTCCTTGATCGTCGGTTCACGGCGTCGATCGTGCTTTTGGGCATCGGCTTTGGCCTTGGCTTTTTGGCTTTGGCTTGGCTCCGGCGAGGCTTTGGCTTTTGCTTTGCTTCGGCGCTTGCGCTTGGACGTAGCCGGGAGAGACTTGCGATGCTTTTGTTCTTCCGGACTTCGCATCGTATCGGCTAGAACGTGCAGTGCTTTTGCTCGTGGCCGGCGTAGTCGCTTGGCTTTGGCACTTGCGTTGCTTTGGCGCGGGCTTTACTGGGGCTTTACTTTGGCTTCTTGCGTTGGCTTTAGCTTCAGCGTCAACTCGGTCTTCTTCTTCGAACGATGTGGGCTACTTCTCCGGTGCTTCGACGGTTTGGGTGTCGGCTGGACTTCTCTTCTTCTCCGGGCTTCCTTGGCATGATCGGAATCGAAGAATGCTTTCGAAGATAGTGGGGGTAGCACCGATCTCCGTGCGACGGTTGTGGCGTTGGCTTTTGTTGATGAAGACGGTAGGGGTAGCGACGGTCTCCGTGCGACGGTTGTAGCGTCGGCTTTTGTTGATGAAGACGACGGGAGTAACGACGCTTCAGGCGGTCTGCTCCAGGCTTTCTTCTTCGTGGATGGCGCAGACGTTTGTCGAAGGCGACGGGGTGATGACGCTTCGTTTCTCTTCTCCGGGCTTTGGAGCTTGATTGGAGTGGAGGATTTGTTGGAGCCGACGGGGTAGTGCCGCTCCGAGCTTCTTCTCCAGCCTTTGCTTATGGCGTCTTCGGAGTCGAAGGGTCTTCTTCTCCGAGCTTTCTTCTTCATGCACGGAGTCGAAGTCTTGATCTTCGTGTGCAAGGGTCTTCACGTCGATGAGGGCTTTCAATGGACTAAGCCGATCCTGAAGGGACAGGCTTGCCCGTGCCTCGTGAAGCCTTGGGTCGATGAAGGAGCGTCTCCTCTTCTGCAGAGCTCCCGCACTTCGTCTTCAATCTTCGACCTGGTGAACCTTCCCCCACCCCCTCTATTTATAGGCAAAGGGGAGGGGAGAGAGATATGGGAAGTTTTAATTTTAAATCCCTTTAATATCTCCCTCATAATTACCCGGGATTTATTCATCCATTGATGAGGGGAATAACATTTATTTGTTTTCCTTTTCTGGCAGGGCTATTATGGCTGGATTTTGCACACGAAATCGATGGCGATCCGGTGCTTCTTCTTGTGCGTCGGATCGAGGGATCGGCGCAGATCCGCGGGTGAGCAGACGTCATACGCAACCTCCCCCCGTGCATGGCGGTATACGCAACCCCCTCTATTTATAGGCAAAGGGGAGGGGAGAGAGATATGGGAAGTTTTAATTTTAAATCCCTTTAATATCTCCCTCATAATTACCCGGGATTTATTCATCCATTGATGAGGGGAATAACATTTATTTGTTTTCCTTTTCTGGCAGGGCTATTATGGCTGGATTTTGCACACGAAATCGATGGCGATCCGGTGCTTCTTCTTGTGCGTCGGATCGAGGGATCAACGCAGATCCGCGGGTGAGCAGACGTCATACGCAACCTCCCCCCGTGCATGGCGGTAGTTCTTTCCTTTTCTTTCTTCTTTCCTTTCTTTTCTTTCCTTTTCTTTTCTTTCTTTTCTTTTCTTTCCTTTTCTTTTCTTTTTCCTTGCAGGGCCGGCCGGCCTCCCATGGGATTCGGGTTCTAGTAGGGGCCGGCCCTATGGGGTTCGGTCCCTAGTAGGGGCCGGGCCCCTTTAAGTGTGGGGTCCGCTCCTCTTTTGCTGGGTGCGAGTCGGGTCCGGGTCCGCACTGGTGTGTGCAAATCGGGTTTGCATCCGCATTGGCACTCGTAAGTCGGGTCCGAGTCGAAGCGCGCGTCGGGTTTGCATCCGCGTTGGCACACGTAAGTCGGGTCCGGGTCAGATGAAATTCGTGTGTCTACAGCGACACAGCCAAACGACCTCACACGAAGTGCGTACCATAGCACGATACTCGACCTTGGTACTAGATAGTGAAACAATCTCCTGCTTTTTGCTTTTCCAGAAGATAAACGAATCACCTAAAAAAATACATAAACAAGTGGTGGATCATCGATCAGTGGGATCGCCCCGCCTAGTCTACATCGGAAAAGGCACGAAGCTCCAATGAAGAAGATGACGAAAATAGCAAGGAGCGAGTCATCATGCCTCAAAGATAGCGAAGAATCCTCAGTAGTGCAATATAGTGAGCGGAGCGAGGAGCACTGACAAACTGACTAAGAACTCGAACGGCATATGCAATGTCTGGACAAGTGATAGTCAGATAGACAAGAGCATTAACAAGCTGGCGGTAGCGCGTGGGATCCAAAAGCGGCTTGCCATCAATGGGACGGAGCTCACATTAAGCTCCATCGGTGTATCCACGGTCCGTGAATCAGGAAGTGCAACATGACTCAATATATCAAAAGTAAACTTCTGCTGAGAGACCAAGTATCCCCGAGGAGATGAAGCAACCTCAAGGCCAAGGAAGTAGCGAAGCGGGCCAAGGTCTTTTATCTCGAACTGCTGCTGGAGGTGCCTCTTTAGAGAATCGATAGTAGCAGTATCGTCATCAGTAATGATCATGTCATCAATATATAGAAGTAATATCGCATGACCATGATTAGAGGTGTGAGTGAACATAGTATAGTCATTCATATTCTCTGTAAAGTCGGCTGCAAGCATTGTGGACCTGAAGTGCTCAAATCAAGCCCGAGGAGCTTGCTTGAGCCCATAAATGGCCCGACGAAGACAATAAAAATGCTAGGGAGGAGTCAAAAGACCAGGAGGGGGACTCATGTAGACCTCCTCAAAGAGATCTCTATGAAGAAACACGTTCTTCACATCCATCTGGAAGAGTGGCCAATGACGAGTAGAAGCAACTGCTAGCAGAGTCCGGACAGAAGTCATCTTCGCAACAGGAGTACGTGAAAGTCTCATCGTAGTCAATTCCATGCTCCTGAGTGAAACCACGAGCAACTAGGAGGGCCTTGTATCTCTCAATCGATCCATAGGAGTGAGTTTTGATCTGATAGACCCAGCGACAGCTGACAGGATCCTTCCATGGAGGAAGAGGAACGAGCTCCCAAGTACTAGTCTGCTGAAGAGCCTGCAACTCCTCGGCCATAGCCTACTGCCAGTGCGGAACTGAACTGCCTTACGATAAGTCTGTGGCTCCTGAAGAGAGTGAATAATCGTAAGGAAGGACTGAAAATAGGACAAGTAAGAAGCAATCTGAGAAAAGTCATAGCGATCAGGTAGATGTCTTTCACACTCAGGATAGCACGTAGAGGGAGCAAAAAACCCAACGTCACTAGCACCTGGGAATGGCAGCGAAGGTGATAAACCTGAAGTGTTTTGCAGCAGAAGTGGTAGCAGGCGAATCAGGTTGAACTGGTGAAGCTGGCAGTACAGGTGGAGCAAGCACGGGCTGGCGACGAGTGTAGGTGTAAATAACAGGTGGGTGTGTGGGCTCAGGCACTAGAGCAGGAGTAGTGGTAGCATCAAGAGGCATAGGGGTAAGAAAAGACCCAAAGAGGAACTAGATGTCTGGAGAAAAGACAAGTCCAAGGAAGAAGATGCTTCTGAGTAGAAGGGTGTATCCTCGAAGAAGGTCACGTGTCGAGATATACAGATACGATGAACAGAAGGGTCATAACAATGCCAGCCCTTGTGCTCAGAATTGTACTCTAAAAAGACACACTTGACCGACCGAGGAGCAAGCTTTGTACGCTCCCTAGGTGGAAGCAAAACAAAGTTAGTACAATGGAAAGTACGTAAAACTCTATAATTGGGAATAATGGAGTAGAGTCGCTGAAACGGGGATTGACCAGAAAAAAGAGGGGAAGGAGTCCGGTTAATTAGATAGACAGAGGTAAGAACAGCTTCAGCCCAAAAGTGGCGAGGAACTGAGGCAGAGAACAAAAGAGACCGAGCGGTCTCAAGAATGTGACGATACTTCCTCTCAGCAACCCCATTTTGAGTAAGCGTATAAGGGCACGACAGCTGGGGTAGAGTACCGTGAGAGAAAAGAATATCACAAAACTTGGAAGAAAGTACTCTCGAGCACCATCTGAGCAAAAAACCTTAATCTGTTTCCCTAACTGAGTATGGACCATACTAGTGAAATCACGATATACCTGACATACATCGGACCTACGACGTAAGAATGTCACCTAGGTGAACCGGGAGAAGTCATTAATGAAACTGACATAATAATGAAAGCCAGACATGAACATGACCGATGATGGTCCCTAAATGTCCGAGTGCACAAGATCGAAAGAAGAGGTAGACACAGACTCAGTGGAGAGAAAAGGATGAGCCGAGTGCTTAGCAAGCTAACAACTCGTGCAGGGAGAAGGAAAACTGAAGGAGAGATTACCCAAGTGACCGGACTAGAACATGCTTCGAAGGTGCATCGCAGATGAATGCCCAAGGCGGCGATGCCATAGGTTGGCAGTGGAAAGAGTAACAACACATGAGGCAGCGGAGGGCAAGGGAACATGAAGTTGCTCCAAGTTGTACAGACCACCATGTCTCCGTCCTGTCCCAATCTGACGGCCAGTGCGAGTGTCTTCCACCACACAAGAGGACGCTAAGAAAGTAACAATGAAACCGAGATTAGGTTGATCGACACACGAGGTGCATGGAGCACATCTGGAAGTGAGAGACGGCCACTAGGGTCAGAAGATGTGGAGATAGAGCCAGAGTAAGTGATGTTTAAAGGAGACCCATCGGCATTGTAAAGTTACTGCTGAGGAGTGACACTAGTACATTTGGTGAGAATAGTAGCATTAGAGGTCAAGTGATGAGTAGCTCCTGAGTCAAAGATCCAAGAACCGCTGGAGAGACTCAGATGACACTGACCATGGGTAGATGAATTGGCACAAGAACCCCCAAAAGTCGCTTTGATCGGCATCGCACTGCACTTTACTTCACTGCATCTCACCTTACCTCAATGCATTTTACTTCACAGTACAGCAGTACACAACATTTTACTTCACCGCTCTTATTCACAGCACAACACTTCACTGCATCTCACCTCACCTCAATGCATTTTACTTCACAGCACATCACTAGACAATATTTTACTTCACTGCTCTTATTCACAGCACAACACTTTACTTACAGCACAACACTTCACTTCAATTTATAGTACAACACAATATTGAACCAATGAACCAGAACTCCAGCAGAGGTGTGGACGCGGAAAAAAGCGCGGGTCGTCTTTATTGCGAATCACACGAGATTACAATTGTGGCCGGGACCCGGGTTGCTCGGGTGTAGCGAGTCCGGGTTGCGGCGAGTTTTGATCAGGGGATTGTGGGAAAGATCTTCTGGGGGATCCCTTTGATCCGCGTCTCCACGTGGTGTTCGTGCGAGAGCTCTGAAGGGGCTGCCCAAGACAGGGGTTTTACAGGGAGAGGGTTTTGGAGAGGCTAAGGAATGTCCACCGTTGCTTTGTCCCTTCCGTGCTTCGCGCTTTCTCGGCTAGGGGGTTTTCGGGTCCCGAGCGGGTCGGGGTCGCGGGCGGCGCGCGGAGGCCGGGGCCCGAACGGGTCGGGGTCGTGGGCGGCGCGCGGAATCCGGGGCCCGAGCTGGTCGGGGTCGTGGGCCGGCGAAGAAGAAGGAGAAGAAGGGGGGTCGTGGGCCCCCCCCCCTTTCTTTCTTTGGCTGTCGGTCATTGATTGGGGGAGAGGGGCCCGTGGGCCCCACTCGTTGACTCTCTTCTCTCTTTTTTTTTTTTTTTTTTTTTTTTTTGACTTCGAAGGCGCCGATGATAACAGTGTCGGCTCGTGGCGCACGGGTCGCGACACGGGTGCGGGCTGGCTGGAGGGTGACTTCGAATCGGGCAATCCTCTTGACAGGTGTTCGGGCCCCCTTAGCCCCTTTTTTTTTTTTTTTTCACTTGTCTTGACTTGCCTCCCTTCATGGTCTTCCAGGGCTCGCGTCTTCGAGAGTTTGGCTTCCTTGGGCTGGATAGATGAGGATTTCTTCGACGGGAGGAGATGCCTTTGCTTTCCTTACACTCGTGTGCGCAGTTACCGCAACTCAAGGCGGGAAGACCTTCTGTCGTTGCTCCGTGTCTTTGTGCACGAGCGCATCACGGAAGATGGAGTCGCGGATGCGACTTGCGGGATGCTGAAATTAAGCGAGAAGATTCATACTGACGAAGGGATCTCCATGAAGCTTCTGCGGCCGAGTTTGAGTCTTCCGTTCCATCATTGCGATGAAGAGTTCATGCCTACGCCAGTTGTTGCCTCGAAGATATGCGCCAGGCTGACCCGATGGGGCACCGACTCTTGGCCTCGGGGAGACGTCCAGTACCTTTGCGGCTTTCGCGAATGGATGGACGAGCTCTATGAGGTCTTTGGCGCAGAACCTGAGATGGACTTATTGGCCAAATTTCTGGCGCCGGCCCGTCTAGAGTACAGTCGTCCGGAGGGGATGTACCGTGCACTTTGTGAGCTTTGGTGTCCGGAAACTAACACCTTCCTTACTGGGGCGGGGGAGATGGGCATCTCGCTTCGCGACGTCCATATCATTTCCGGGTGCCCCGAGGTATGAAATTACTACCAAGAGGAGGTGCCAGCCTTGAAGGATCTGCTGGACAGCAGCTACGCTCCGAGTTCTTGCCTTCTTCTGTTCAAGGCACATGCTATCATTGGGGCGCGGGATCAATCAGATCGAGTGCGTCCTTCTTCTTGGGTCGACTTTTGGTTCAGAGGCGAGTATAGGTCTCCAGCGCCTTCGGCTCACCCGATGTGGAAGATCGCTCAGATGCAGAGACCTCCGCTTCGCTCCTTTGTGAGGCCTATCGACTCCTTGGCTCGAGAGAAGCACTCAATAGAGGGGAAGCAGTGCCCCTGGGAACTCCTTGGCCTGAAACGTGACAGCGAGGAGTGGCGATCGGTTTACCGAGCTGCCGGGCTGGTCATCTTCCTCTGCCGGTTCGTGCTTCCGTGTTCTGGGGAGGTTATTCGTCCGGGGACCTTCCTTACTGCTTCCAGGATAGAGAGGGGCGAGCTCTTCAATCTAGCCCCGGCTATACTATGCGCCTTGTATCGGGCTCTCAGCGGGACTTACTGGGACTTGTCTGGCTCTGATAAGGCCAAAGAGGAGCTCGGCCGATCGACTGCATTCGGACCCTTGCATTATTTGTACGGGTGGATAGCTCTGCATTTCCCGAAGGGGATCTTTGCCAGACGAGGGCATCCAGCTGAGCTGCCTTTCTTGCCCGGGATAGGAGGGATCTTGAACGCCTTTATCAGTTGGGAGCGTCCGAGAGAGTGTGCTCGCACCCTTTTGAGGAGGATGGGGAGCGTCGATTTCGAATTCCTGTCGGAGCATTCGGTGCTGCCCTTGGAGAGATCGACTGTGTACGATAACGAGGAGCTCCCAGACAGTCTCTACTGGAATATGGTCAGCTGCCGTCCTGGCTACTTGGTTTGGCGCAAGGGGGATGTGGTGGAGGTGGAGCAGTACTCCCCCCATCGCTTTGCTCGCCAACAGGGGTTTCGGTAGGAAGTCCCTGGCATGCCTCAGCAGCTGCAGGGGCGTATCAGTCCGCAGGAGGGTTACCGTCTGTGGGCTTCTCTCTACGCTCGCTTGACTGGCGGCAGTTTCTTTCCTGGGGCTAAATCCGGATTTCGGGATGCCGCCACTCCGGAATACCGCAAGTGGGTTGAAGGGCGAGTTTCCCCTTTACTTGCGAGTTTTCCAGTCGATGTCTTGGTGAGTAGCGGGTTCCGGAATTTCTGCTTCAATCATTCCGCGGGAGTGGAGGACCGCCGCCTCCGACTGGGGCTTCAAAGAGCGCAGAGGAGCTGTAGTCATCTTTCCAGTGCTCGTCGTGTCCCTTCTTTCGTTCTGGTGCTGGATGTCGAGCTTACTAGTGCCCCTGGGGCATCTTGTTTCCCGAAGGCCGAAGTTGAGGGTGCCCCTCCCAAGAGAAGAAAAGCTTGTATTCCTCGCGGGATGGTCCCAAGGGGCCCTTGTCTGGTGGAGGGTGCCGAGGAGCCTGGACTTCTGAAAGATGAGGTGATTCCTCCGTCTAGGACCGCTTCGTCCGACCACACAAGTATGGAGCTCTTTTCATTTTATTTGCCCTTTACATTCAGGAAGTTTTATCACGCTGAGCACCGTTTCTTTCTTTTGACCAGATTCTGTTATAGTGGTAGAGCGCGGAGCGAGCTCTCCAAAAGCATCCCCCGGGCACTCGTCGACTGGCGCTGCGCAAGAAGTGCCTGGGGCATGCGGGCTAGATATCCCTCTGGATGATCTGGGTCTCCTCGGACTTTGCGGGGAGAACTTCCCTAGGGGCGACATAAACTTGGATGACATCGATGTCGACGCCTTGTCTTTTGGCGAGGAGGCTGAAGTCTCGAGCGTCGACAAGCGGCATTCCCCGATGACTGTGCCCTCGTGCCCTTTGGTAGAGACGGTCGTTGCAGCGGTAGCGGCGGTTTCTTCGGTTGCGCCGCCCTCGTTGGTGCAGGCGGCTCCTGTTGCAGCTGCAGTGGGAGGGAAGGTCTTACCTACCTACTCCGAGGCACCTCGCCCGGATTTGAGGCCAAGGAGCAGAGTCTCAGAGTTCCTTCTTGCGAGCTGCCGACAGTATATCAAGTCGACGTTGGAGCCTTTCCAAGCTGCAGGCCTTGGCGCCCTCCAGGACTGGTGGTCGACGGACGGTGCGGAGTTTTGCGCGAGCCTGGCGGAGTTTAAAGTTGACAGCTCTCTTTTCGCCGTTCAGATGAACCTGCTTGTGACTGATAGCGAGGCTTATCGATCCCGGCGGGCTTTGCTGGAGGGGAGCTCCCTTTCTGAGCTGGAGGCTGCTGAGGCGAGTCTAAGTCAGTCCGAGCATCAACTTACGGAGGCTACGTCCAGTCTGTCGAAGGCTCAGAGGAAGATGGAGTCTGCGCACGCCTCACTTCGGAAGGCGGAGTCTCGTTTGGAGCGGGCCGAGGCCGTGGAGAGCGCTTTGAAGGCGAGTCACCTGAAGCAGCAGTCGGACTTGGCAACCCGTCGCGAGCTTCTGGCTGCTCGTCCCGTGGAGCTTCAGAGAGTGGAGGCGATTAGGGAGGAGCTGCTGCGCCGTCTTCAAGCTCTGGACACTTTCTTTTAATTGTGGCCTTCTTTCACAGGACTTATGCAATGTACTACCTTCGGTTCATTAATAATATCGCCTCGTTTTGCCACACCCTTTTCATGGAACTTTGTTGTCTTTTTCTTTTGGTTGGACTGAACCCGAAGTAACTTCTCAGGCTGCCTACGTACCCCCCTAAGGGGGATCAAGTCGCACGTAGTTCATTTTTTTTTTTTTTTTTTTTTTTTTGAAACAAGGGGTGTGGCCTCGCTTTAGGCGTAGTACCTTTTGAGGTACTTGCCGTTGATAGGGCCGAGTGTCAGCCCTTCTGGCGTGGTGAGGAGATAGGCGCCGTTGGAGTAGACTTCCTTGACGGAATGCGGGCCATCCCATTTGGCATCAAATTTTTTCCCTCCTCGATGTGAGAGAATGATGAGGCGTTTGACTGCCAGCACGAGTTCCCCTATCTGGAATGATCGAGGACGAATCTTCTTGTTGAAGGCGCGAGAGAGCCTGGCCTGATAACACTCCAGACGCTGTTGAGCTTCGAGGCGTCTTTCATCCAGTGCTTCCAATTCTGCTAGGCGGAGCTGGGCGTTGTCATCGCTGGTGAGGCCTTCCTGGACTGCTATCCTGAGTGACGGGATCTGGAGCTCGAGCGGAAGAACGACTTCCACGCCATAGACGAGGGAATACGACGTTGCTTGTGTCGGCGTGCGGAAGGATGTTCGGTAAGCCCATAGTGCTTCGCCCATGCGTTCGTGCCAATCTTTTTTTGTCTTCGAGACGGTTTTCTCCAGCAGCTTGCACAGAGTTTTGTTGAAGGCTTCTGCTAGACCGTTGGCCGGAGCGTTGTACATTGTCGAACAATTCTGCTTAATGTTGTACAATGCGCAGAACTGGCTGACGGCAGCATTCTTGAACTGCTTCCCGTTATCTGTTACGATGTAGCGGGGGACTCCATAGCGGAAGATGATGTCGTTCTGGATAAAGCTGATGACGGAGTACTTCGTAACTTTCCTCAACGGTATTGCTTCAGCCCACTTGGAGAAGTAGTCCGTTGCCGCCAAGATGTAGAGATGTTGCTTGGATGACTTGGGCAGAGGACCGACGATGTCGAGACCCCATCCGTCGAAGGGCCAAGATGCGATTGTTGGGTGTAAAGGCTCCGGAGGTTGACGGATGTAGTCCCCGTGCATCTAGCAAGCTTGACATCTTCTCGCGTACTCCAAGCTGTCTTTGATCATGGTAGGCCAGTAGTATCCCATCCTTCTGATGCGAAAGTGAAGCTTCGGACCGGACTGGTGCGATCCACAGATTCCAGCGTGTACTTCTTCGAGCGCGGCTTCTGCTTCCTCTTTTGCGAGGCACCTCAGGAGTGTGCCGTCATAGCTCCGTCGGTACAGTTCACCGTTGAAGTGGTAGAACCTCAGAGATCTTCGACGGATGTCACTTTTGCGCTTCGGATCTTCGGGGAGTTTACCATGAACGAGATACTCCACAAACGGTTGACTCCAGTCTTGTTCTTTAATCTCGAGGACATGCACCGCGTTGGTTTGAACTGGTACCTCGGGCGGACCCTCTTTTTCGATGATCACGAATCTCCTGCAGACAGGGACGACGAGCGAACGTTCATCTGGGAACGGGAGTGTAGCCGCCAGATTTGCGAGTGCGTCAGCCTGCTGGTTGAGGTTTCTGGAAACGTGTTGAATGGAAACAGCCTTGAGTTTTTCGAGGAGCTTCACAGCTTGCGCATGCAACGGTACCAAGTCTTCCTTGTTGACTTCGTATGCCCCCAGGACTTGCTGGATCACGAGTTGAGAGTCGCCAAAGATCTCTAGTCCTTGAAGCTTCATTTCGTCGGCCAGCTCGAGACCGATGAGTAGGGCTTGATATTCTGCCACGTTGTTGGAACATGATTCCGAGAGCAGGAATGAGAAGGGGAGTATTTCGTTGTCCGGAGTGACAAAGATGACTCCGGCTCCCGCTATGTCTTGCCTAGCTGCGCCGTCGAAGAACATTTTCCAGGATGGGGCGACGTCGACGGAGAACACTTCTTCATCTGGGAGATCTTCTGATAACTCCCATTCTGCCGGGAGAGGGTACTCTGCGAGGAAGTCCGCGAGGGCCTGCCCTTTAACCACTTTCTGTGGCACGAAGGTGATGTCGAATTCAAGTAGCAGCAGGGCCCACTTGGCTAGACGTCCGGAAAGCACTGGTCTCGACATGATGTATTTGAGTGGGTCGGCCTTTGAGACGAGTCTGATGGTGTGAGCGAGCATGTAGTGTCGCAGCTTTTTCGTGGCGAAGATGAGCGCTAAGCAGACCTTCTCGATTGGGGAGTAATTCAGCTCCGCGCCGACGAGAGTGCGACTTAAGTAGTAGCAAGCTGCCTCCATGCCAAGTTCATTGTTCTGGGCTAGGAGTGCCCCCAAGGATTGCTCCTGGGCGGCGATGTAGAGGATGAGCGGCCTCCCTTGAACTGGTGCTGATAGGACTGGCGGCTTCAGTAGATATGCTTTGATGTTTTGGAGTGCTTCTTGGCACGCTTCATCCCATGTGAACGGCGCTCCTTTCTTCATGAGGCGGCTAAAAGGGTGGCACTTTCCAGCCAAGTTGGCGATGAATCTTCGGATATACGCCAAGTGCCCCTGGAGGCCTCTGAGGTCTCGCACTGTCTTTGGTGCGGGCATATTGATGATAGCATCAATTTTGGATTGATCTATCTCAATGCCACGATGTCGGACGACGAAGCCGAGGAATTTGCCCGAGGAGACTCTAAACGCGCACTTGAGTGGATTCATGCGGAGTTGGTATCTTCGAAGCCGTTTGAAGATTAGCTCGAGATCCTGTAGATGTGCCGACTTCTTCTTGGATTTCACCACGAGGTCGTCGACGTAACACTCCACGTTTTGATGAAGAATGTCGTCGAAGATTTTCTGCATAGCTCGCTGGTAGGTGGCTCCCGCGTTCTTCAAGCCGAAGGGCATCACTTTATAGCAGTAGATTCCTTTTGGTGTGTGGAATGCCGTGAGCTCCTCGTCCTTGGGTGCCATCCGAATCTGGTTGTAGCCCGATGATCCGTCCATGAAAGTGAGCACTTCGTGACTTGTCGTCGCATCGACCATTAGCTCCGTGATTGGCAAGGGGAAGTCGTCCTTTGGACATGCGTTGTTCAAGTCTCTGAAGTCCACGCACACTCGGATTTGACCGTTCTTCTTTTTGACGGGGACGACACTAGAGATCCATGTCGGGTACTTGACTTCTCGAATGAAGCCGGCTTCGATCAACTTGTTAACTTCGCCTTCTATTTGGGGTACCAGTTCTGGCCGGTAGCGCCTTTGTCCTTGCTTGATGGCGCTGGCTCCGTGTTTGACGCTGAGCTGGTGCACTGCGATTTTTGGATCGAGGCCCGGCATCTCCTTGTAGGACCATGCGAAGACGTCTCTGTATTCTTTAAGCAGTTTGATGTATGCGGCTTCTTCCTCAGGAGTTAAGAGCGTGCTGACGAATGTAGGCCGAGGCTCCGTCTCCGTGCCCAAGTTGATTTCCTTCAAGTCATCAACGGTGGACTGCCCCCCTTCTTCGAGGACTGGCGGGGCGTCGAGCAACTCGTCGTCCGAAGTAGAAGTGTCACCGTTGTCGGGATCCATAATGGAGATGTGATGAACGGCCGCCATGGGTGGGTGGGTGGGTGTTGAGACGAAGTCCTCGATTGGCATCCCCAGACGATCGAACGCCGACTTCTTCTTTGATTGTTTGACTGGCCCGAGCCTCTCGAACACGGATGTGCGTTTTCGATTCGACCAGTCTTTACCACCTCTGGTTTGCTTTCGGAACAAGGCTTGGCATCGAGCCCGTCGTCGTCCTCTCCTGTTGTCTGGATGGCTGAGGTAGGTGGAGTGTGCATCAGAGATTGTCGATCCTTCAGCTGCTTCATCTACCATCCTCGCCTCGATGTAGTTCGAGGTGAAGTCTTCTTTGCTGTGGTTCTGATGACCAATGGAGCTTGACTGGAGCCGATGCCTCGGCGGTTCGGGGGAATTTGTTCTCCGTTTTGAAATAGCCGAGCTTGAGTTCTCGTCATCCCATGTGGAGTTGCTGCTGGCGGAAGTGTGCCCATGGCGCTTTCCTCGTTGTAGCCAGCTCTAAACAGTAACTTGGCAGCATTTTGCCCCCAACTCCCTTCCGGTTTGAATCCGAGTTGCTCGAGGTCTGCTGATTCGACAGGTCTGCTTGGGTTCGGAGCTTGCGTCAGGCTAGGTAATGGCACCGTCATTTCTTGTAGAGTGATGACGTTGGCCTGAGATAACGACGGGGCCATCTTCCTCGTCGGAGTAGAAGGCGATCGCTCGGATTTACGGAGCCACTGAGGCGCGAGACGCAGGACAGGCACCGTTTGGATCGGCAACGGGGTATGTTGCGTTGCTCTTGGCTCGAAGCTGATGCGCATCCTTTGCCCAGGTTTCGGCGTTCCTTGGACCTTGAGTCTTGCCTCGTCAGAGGGTGGCGCCGAATTTACGGGAAGAGGAGTCTTGTCCTGCTTCACTTCTTCAATCTTTTGGGCTCGAGGAGCTTTAGCTGGCAGAACTTCCGTGACCAGGCCCTTTGCTTAGTAGAACTTAGCGTCGGCCAGGTGTGCCTCGGCCTCGTTGAATGGCTTGTCGTCTGCAACTATGCACCTCTCCACGCCTTCTTTGTAGTATTTGAGGCACTGGTGCCAGGTGGAGACCACGATGCCGTTCTCATGCAGCCATGGTCTTCCCAACAGGAGGCGATATGACGTCTGGCAATCGATGATGTGGAAGAGGACCGTTGTATCCAGCGGGCCGATGGAAAGCTTCAAATGAATGATTCCGACGGTGGACTGTCCGCCCTGGTTGAAGCCTTGAATGACCAATTGACTTGGTGAGAGCTGGTCGTCGGTGATGCCGAGTTGCCGCATTGTCTGGATGGGCAGGATGTTGACGGCAGAGCCACAGTCCAACAAGATTCGGTTCACTGGCTTCTCCTTGATGTATCCCGAGACGTAAAGAGGCCGGTTGTGCAATCGCGCCCCGAGTTGCAGGTCCTCATCTGAAAAGGTTATCGTCGCATCACACGAGGCCACAGCTTTGCGTCTTTGATCGTCCTTCCTCTTCCTTTTAGAGCTATCTGGATCGGCCAAGGCCGCCGCCATTGCTAGGCGAGCCTTCTTCGGAAGATGCAAAGCTTCTACGAGAGGCATATGCAAGATCGCTTCGTCGTGAGCCGCGGTGCCCCTATCGTTGGAGTCGTCCCCCTCATCGGTGGAGTCGCCTTCTTCAGAAGTTTCGCCTTCGTTCTTTCCTTCCGATACTTCATGGACTTCGACCATGCAACAAGACACCTTGACGTGTTGGTCCACTGGGAGGAAGTGATCCGGGAAGAACTCTTGCAACGTTGTCGGCTCTGGAAGACTCTGCTGAAGGATATCGTCTTGGCTTGCTGGCGGCACTTTGAACGCCTTCCTCCCTGGAGCCTTGCCTTTCTTCTTGTAGGTCCTCCGCTTGGTGAATCCCCTCATCACACGGTCTTGTTTGAGCTTCTTTTCTTGCCACGGCTTTCGCCGCCGCGGTAGCATGATCCATGCTTCTTCGTCGGTGGATTCCCCTTCGCTAGGATGATGGTCGACAAAAGCAACTGGTTCCCTCGAAGACACTTGTTCTTCCTGAGCCTCTACTGGCTCGTCTTCCGATCCCCAGCCGGTGGGCTTGATTTCGTCGATTGGAATGGACAGAGGCCTTGAGTAGAGGACGTAATAGTCGAACTTCCCCGAAGGCTGGCCCAGCAGACCGACTTCCGGATCTCCCTGCTCGTATCTTTTCTGGAGAGCGTATTGGGACGTAGCTTGACTGGAAGGGACTTGCTCTTCTCGAGGCTCTACTGGCGCGTCTTCCAATTCCCAGCCGGTAGGCTTGATTTCGTTGACCAAAACGGACGAAGGCTTTGAGTAGAGGACGTAGTAGTCGAACTTGCCCGAAGGCTGGCCCAGCAAACCGACTTCTGGATCTCCTTGCTCGTATCTCCTTTGGAGCGTTCGTTGGGATGCAGTATTGCTTGGAAGAGGTGCTGGCATGAGCGATGATTGCCCCCTGGGCAGCGGTGTTTCCTCCTCGGTGAGCGCAGGAGTATGTTGACGTCGCTTTGAGACTTTCGGCTGGGAAGTTGACTTAGCGATTGGAGCTTGACGATTGATGCGCAACTTGGGCATGCTTCGCCGAGCAGCGACGAGTACTGGCGAGAAGGAGCCGAAGGTGATGGATGTCATGTTGGCCGTAGCAACCTCCCCGGAGTCGATCTCTATCTTCCCTTGCTTAGCGAGCGCCATGATTCTTTCCTTGAAGACGAAGCATCTTTCGATGGGATGACTCACCACCCGGTGGTATTTGCAGAAGAGAGGGTCGTCGACACGATGCATCTGCTCGGGCCTCTTTGAAGGAGGGAGCTCTATCATCTTCTCTTGCAGCAGCTGGTCGAACATGGAGGAGACTTCCGAGTCTGGGAAAGGGTACTCCTTGGCTTCGAGCTCCTCGAGAGTCATCCTTTGTCTTAGCGGCGGAGGCGGTGGTATGGCGACTCCCTTCTTCTGATCTGGCTTGCCACCGATCTTGAGCGGCTTGGAGGTTGAAGCGACGTCAGCAACATTGACTTGTTTCAGTTTCGTTGCCGGTGGCTTGTCCTTCTTCTCTATCTTCAAGAAGTCCTTGTTCTTCAAGTCCCCGCGGTTTGCTAGGCTGAGTTCCATGTCATGAGCCCGAGTTGCGAGTTCTTCGAAAGACCGAGGCTTGATACCTTTGAGGATGTAGAGCAGACCCCAGTGCATGCCTTGGGTGCACATCTCGATGGCCGAGTCTTCAGACAAGCGGTCTCGTGAATTCAGCGCGAGGTTCCTCCACCTGTCGATGTAGTCGATCACTGGCTCATCTTTCCTTTGCTTGACGGCGGTGAGTTCGGTCATACTGACTGTATGTCTGGTGCTGTAGAAGCGATTGAGGAACTCCCTTTCCATCTGGTCCCAGCTGTCGATGGTCCCTGCAGGAAGATCAACGTACCAGTCGAACGCGTTGCCTTTGAGGGTGCGAACGAATTGCTTCACCATCTCGTCGCCATATGTGCCGGCATTATTGCAGGTCTCGATGAAGTGGGCGACGTGCTGTCTCGGATTTCCCTTTCCATCGAAGTGCTGAAACTTTGGCGGCTGGAATCCGACTGGGAAGCGTAGCTGCTGGATCCTCGTAGTGTAGGGCTTCGAGTATGCCGCCGTGATCGGAGGAAGGCTACTGCCGTGGGATCGCATCATGTCGGCTATCAATGCTTGGACTTGCTGAGCACTCATCGCAGCCGCTGCCGGAGGTTGTGTGGCCACCGAGGCTGGCATTGGGGAGACGACTTCCACTGGGATGGGAGCCGAAGAGAGCGCTGGAGTAACTGCTTGAATCGTCGGAACAACCTCTGTAGGAGCGGGAGTTGAAGACGGAACTGGAGCGGCTACTGGAGAAGCGACGGGTTGGCCGACTGGTGCAGCGTCCTTTGCGCTTAGCTTTTGGAGCAGAGTGTTGATATGACGATCCTTCTCCTCCATTAGCCGAGTAATCTGCGCCATGTGCTCGTTCATCTGCATGACTTGGAGCTGAAGAGCGGACGGAGGATGGTGACGGAGAACGTCTCGGTGTTGCATGTTCGCATCCTCGCCATCATCATCGGAGACGTAGTTACGCCGACTTGCTTCTGGCTGATGATTGATGTTTGCCCCCTGCAGAGGAGGTGCAACGTCTGCTGGAGAACCCGAACGGGTTCGGGGTTGGGGCTGGTCCTCCCCAAACTTCTGGACATGGGCTCCAGGATCGAGGCTCGTTTCTTCATGCACCAGGGCCTCGTCGGCGCTTTGGCGAGCATCTTCGGTAGTAGCTTCTGGCACGAAGACGTCCGCAAGAGTCCGTGTACGCCGAGTGTAGACGTGGACCATTGGAGGAGCATCACCCTCCGGATTTACTGGATCACCGTGTCGGAGTAGAGGAGACTCGGCGATTGGTGAGAGGCTTGGAGCAAACGCATCGTTGTTTGTTCCGGCCATTGCAAACTTCAAGCAGCTTCTTCAACCGTACGGATGAAAGGAGAAGAGGTCCCACCGGGCGTGCCAGAAATCTGTGGACGCGGAAAAAAGCGCGGGTCGTCTTTATTGCGAATCACACGAGATTACAATTGTGGCCGGGACCCGGGTTGCTCGGGTGTAGCGAGTCCGGGTTGCGGCGAGTTTTGATCAGGGGATTGTGGGAAAGATCTTCTGGGGGATCCCTTTGATCCGCGTCTCCACGTGGTGTTCGTGCGAGAGCTCTGAAGGGGCTGCCCAAGACAGGGGTTTTACAGGGAGAGGGTTTTGGAGAGGCTAAGGAATGTCCACCGTTGCTTTGTCCCTTCCGTGCTTCGCGCTTTCTCGGCTAGGGGGTTTTCGGCTTCGTTCCTCGGTCTTCGTGTCTTCCTCGTTCCTTGCTTGACCTCGGTGTCCTTGATCGTCGGTTCGCGGCGCCGATCGAGATTTTGGCGTCGGCTTTGGCTTTGGCTTTTTGGCTTTGGCTTGGCTCCGGCGTGGCTCTGGCTTTTGCTTTGCTTCGGCGCTTGCACTTGGACGTAGCTGGGAGAGACTTGCGATGCTTTCGTTCTTCCGGACTTCGCGTCGTATCGGCTAGAACGTGCGGTGCTTTTGCTCGTGGCCGTCGTAGTCGCTTGGCTTTGGCACTTGCGTTGCTTTGGCGCGGGCTTTACTGGGGCTTTACTTTGGCTTCTTGCGTTGGCTTTAGCTTCAGCGTCAACTCGATCTTCTTCTTCGAACGATGTGGGCTACTTCTTCAGTGCTTCGACGATTTGCGTGTCGACTGGACTTCTCTTCTTCTCCGGGCTTCTTTGGCGTGATCGGAGTCGAAGAATGCTTTCGAAGTTAGTGGGGGTAGCACCGATCTCCGTGCGATGGTGGTGGCGTCGGCTTTTGTTGATGAAGACGACGAGGGTAGCGACGCTTCAGACGATCTGCTCCAGGCTTTCTTCTTCGTGGATGGGGCAGGCATTTATCGAAGACGCTGGGGTGATGACGCTTCGCTTCTCTCCTCCGGGCTTTGGGGCTTGATCGGGATCGAGGATTTGTTGGAGACGACGGGGTAGTGCCGCTCCTCTTCTTCTCCGGGCTTTTGGGCTTGATCGGAGTCGAAGCTTGTTGGAGACGACGGGGTAGTGCCGCTCCTCTTCTTCTCCGAGCTTTTGGGCTTGATCGGAGTCGAAGCTTGTTGGAGACGACGGGGTAGTGCCGCTCCTCTTCTTCTCCGGGCTTTTGGCCTTGATCGGAGTCGAAGCTTGTTGGAGACGACGGGGTAGTGCCGCTCCTCTTCTTCTCCGGGCTTTTGGGCTTGATCGGAGTCGAAGCTTGTTGGAGACGACGGGGTAGTGCCACTCCTCTTCTTCTCCGGGCTTTTGGGCTTGATCGGAGTCGAAGCTTGTTGGAGACGACGGGGTAGTGCCGCTCCTCTTGTTCTCCGGGCTTTTGGGCTTGATCGGAGTCGAAGCTTGTTGGAGACGACGGGGTAGTGCCGCTCCTCTTCTTCTCCGGGCTTTTGGGCTTGATCGGAGTCGAAGCTTGTTGGAGACGACGGGGTAGTGCCGCTCCTCTTCTTCTCCGGGCTTTTGGGCTTGATCGGAGTCGAAGCTTGTTGGAGACGACGGGGTAGTGCCGCTCCTCTTCTTCTCCGGGCTTTTGGGCTTGATCGGAGTCGAAGCTTGTTGAAGACGACGGGGTAGTGCCGCTCCTCTTCTTCTCCGGCCTTTGCTTCTGGCGTCTTCGGAGTCGAAGGGTTCTTCTTCTCCGAGCTTTCTTCTTCGTGCACGGAGTCGAAGGGATGATCTTCGTGTGCAAGGGTCTTCACGTTGATGAGGACTTTCAGTAAGCCGATCCCTCGGGACAGGCTTGACTGTGCCTCGTGAAGCCTTGGGTCGGTGAAGAAGCGTCTCCTCGTTTGCAGAGCTCCCGCGCTTTGTCTTCAATCTTCGACCATTTTTTCCTTCCCCCACCCCCTCTATTTATAGGCAAAGAGGTGGGGTGAGAGATATGGGAACTTTTTAATTTTAAATCCCTTTTGTATCTCTCTCATAATTACCCGGATTTTATTCATCCATTGATGTAGGGAATAACATTTAGTTGTTTTCCTTTTCTGGCGGGTGCAATTATGGCTGGATTTTACGCACGAAATCGATGGTGATCGGGCGCTTCATCTTGTGCGTTGGATCGAGGGATCGGCGCAGATCCGCGTGTGTGCAGACGTCATACGCTACCTCCCCCCGCGCATGGCGGTATTTTTTCCTTTTCTTTCTTTTCTTTCCTTTTCTTTTCTTTCCTTTTTCTTTTCTTTCCTTTCTTTTCTTTCCTTTTTCTTTTCTTTCTTTTCTTTTCTTTCCTTGCAAGGCCGGCCGGCCTCTCCATGGGGTTCGGTCCCCACTAGGGCCGGCCCTATAGGGTTCGGACCCTAGTAGGGGCCGGCCCCTCTTGAGGCAGGGTCCGAGTCCGTGTCGGCGCGCGCGAGTCGGGTCCGCGTGTCGGGTTTGCATCCACGTCTGTGCGCGCGAGTTGGGTCCGCGTGTCGGGTCTGCATCCGCGTCGGCTCACGTAAGTCGGGTTCGGGTCCGACGAAATTCGTGTGTCTACAAGAGGTGAACCAGATTTAATTTGGGCCGAAATTAAGTGACTTAATTGGATCGAACCAATCACTTAAATGAACTGAACCAGTGGTGTAGCTGAACCTTGAAACTTGAAACTGAACCAGTGGTATAGCTGAACCAAAACTAAACCAGTGGTGTAGCTGAACCAAAATTGAACAGAGGTGTAGTTGAACCAAAACTATATAACTAAACCACTGACAAACCAAAACTGAACCGGTGATGTGGCAAATGGACTAAGTGAAGAAAATCTGGCCGTAGGTTTGATGAATGGTTGAGATGAGTAGTTGAGATCACCACTTTGTATTTAGGGTTTTGCTCTTCTCTGAGCCACCGTCTTTCACCTCATTCGAAGATTGGAGTCAGCTACGAGCAATCGAAAACGCGCAGCCATCAAACATTGTAGCGATCAAAAGCCACCATCTCTTAGCTTCCCGCTTCTTCTCTGATGAAGCCCGCAGTGATCAAACGCTGCAACGGTCGAAACCCTTGAAAATCTGAAGCAGCTGTCGATGCAAGCTGAAAGCCTTGAAGATCTGAAAGCAGCTACCAGATCCTACGTCCTCTCCGTCGAAACCCACAACAATCAATCTTGATGCAGACTTGAAGAAGCTTCGATGAAAAGCTTCGATCTCGAAACCAGATGCTGATGGAACTTCAATGTAAGCTTGGATGAAGATTTCAAAGCTTGGATTGAAGGAATCTCTACCAGAGACCCATTAGGGCTATGATACCATGTTAGACCCAAAAGAGGAAAGTGGAAAACTAGAATTAGGAAGTAAAAGCTTACTTACTCAATAGGGCAAATGCCTTATATATCACTATACAAAGGATGGGGTCACCAAAGGATGAGCATACCCAAAAGGGACTAAAAAAACCTATACAAGGATTAAGAATGAATTTACACACTTTAACACCGATGCACTCATTATCGCAAACAACACTCCCCCGTAGATTCGGAACTATGTTAAGTATGCTCATGGTGGGCTCTTATCTGAGTACGAAAGTTACTTTACAACGATTACTAATCGAGTTGAACTGATTAATTTTACTAAACTTTGCTCTCGACAACTTATGCATCCATGAACAAGGGCTGCTACAATTTCCTCAATCTCCATCTACAAATCCACCTCATGCATTGTTCTAAGATCACCAGCCTCCTTCTCGAGTTCATGATAGAGGTTGTCGTTGTTGTGAGCCAAAACTCCGGTGGTCTTCAGACCGGCCGCATGGGTCTGTCGCGGAATCGTCCTGCTACGGATCGAGGAATAGGAGCCTGCAGAGATCACGCCTACCAACTGACAACAGATAATACAAAGCAACACACAATGGTACAACATACAAAATTTCACCGGCAATCAATGCTTTTGGTATTCACTTGCAAGAAATTACTCCAAACAGTGGTCTCCGTTTGTCGGACTCTTCCTGATCTTGCTCCTCTAAATCATCACACATTCACGAAGTAGAGGACCACCAGCTATCAAGAGATACACACACAGGGATTACCGAAGGATTACAAAGAGATGGAAGGAAACCAAAATAGTTGCCAAAGAACTCCGAAAAAATCCGCACATCATATTCTCTACTTTTTCCTCTTTAAAGACCGTGTCAAAAAAATTTAAAAAAAATCCGCACACCATATCCTTCTTCTTTCCACTTTCTTCATTTTCCTTACTTTAGTCTTGTCGGGTAACCAAACAAGTCCAACATGACATCACTATATCCCCACAAAAGATTGCAAGTGTTTAATGTCAAAAAAATTGTGTTTAATGGGTCAGCCACCCCAGCCTCCACACGGACCACAACCGTTGGTGCCTTCGTGGTCACTGGTCTCACACTTGGGCGCTGACCGGGCCCTTACAATGATCTCCGATGGTAGTTGGACTCCTCCAAGTTCCAACCGAAGGCCGGGGATCAGAAGAGTCCAAAACGCCTGAGAAACGTCAAAGTAACGGGGGGGCCTATATCGGGCAAACCGAGAACGCCTGAAGGCCGGAGCAGCCCGACCGCGCGAGAAAACCTGCGGGAAATTCTCTCTCCACCTTCACCTCGTGCATGAACGAAATCCCGGGGAGCAAAACCAACTTCTCTCTCTCTCCTCTCTGCTCTCCTTCTCTCTCTCTCTCTCTCTCTCTCTCTCTCTCTCTCTCTCTCTCTTCCTCGTCGGCGGTTAGAAGAGCCGCTTTCGATCTAGGGGGGATTGGAGGAGAAGATGGTGATGCGATGGGCGACCCAGATGAGGGCAGCCTTCGGAGCTTCCTTCCTATGGCTCGTCGTCTTGATCTACTTCACTCAGGTATTCTCTCTCTCTCTCTCTCTCTCTCTCTCTCTCTCTCTCTCTCTTCGCTTGAATTGGGGTACGGTCCGAAGATGGCTCTGTTGGTTTTCTTCAGTTTCCTGAATTGGGTTTTTTTTTAATCGTGTAATTGACGTCCCTATATGGGAGGGGGGTTTGGCAGACCCCAACCTGTGGATTCAAATGCATGTAATGGAGGTCTCAAAGGTTGGACGATCTCAGGTGGGTAGGGATGGATTCAGGTTTCCAGGAGGAGCGAAGGAGGGGATTGGTGAGTGAGAGAGTTGGCTGAATCGAGAGGTGCGATAAGGGTTTGGTCCAAAGTTGGGAGATGGCCGCACAAACCAAGGAAAAGGTGATCGATTGTCTCCGGATCGACACGAAAGGGGCATGTGTGGATTCAGAGGCGTAGCCAGAATTTTTTTTTGGGCTGGGCTGAAACTAAATTAGTTTTTTTTTACAATGAAATTTTTACTTTATAAAGAAATACTAAGCAAAATTTTTTAATCAAACATCGACGGTACTAGAAATTATATTAATATAAAAAAGGTTAATTACACTTTGTTTTAACGCCCCTTAGTTAAAAAACTCCTTTTTACCCCATTGAAGTCAAATAAAAATTACAAAATGATAGTTGACATAAGGAGTATTGTGCTAACTTTTCAAACTTAAGGGAACGTTTTGGAACAAAGTAAACTATAGCGGGGTTAAGTGTTTTTGGCGGTGATTCATGTTTCGCGAGGACTTAGAGGCGATAGCAATTCATGTTCGTGTCGCGAGGGGCCAAGGGCCTCACTGGGTTGATGCGGGCTGAGGTCTTGGTTGAGGCGGGCTGACATGTACTTAATAATATGGGTTATTTTTTCTCAAAACTTAGCCGGGCTATAGCCCGGCCGAGTCAACTATTAGATCTGCCCATGTGTGGATTGGAGCTATGAATCTCGTAGCCGGGTTGGAGAAGGGTCCAAAGAAAGAAATGAATCTTGCGAGGGATTTGGATCTTCCATGTAAGCTTACCAGAGATCCAAATGTGGCCCTAAGAAATGAGAGGAGATTGGGTAACTCCAAATCACACTTGAGCCTTTGATTGGCAAACTTCAATCCATCTAATATGGTTCAGGCCTCTATTGTTTTCCGGTGTACCAGTTTATAGTAAGTTTGATGCGAAACGAATGCGGGTGGGCAGAAAATCAGTAGTTTAATTGTCCTAGCAATGTTTCGCTACGAATTAAAAGTCTCAGGTAGGAAGTTTATTCAAACCATCAGCAGGGAATAATGGGTTTTAACAGAAACTACTCGCATCAGGCAATTCGATCTCAGTTCTAAGAATTACAATAAATAATGCTTAAATTAAACGGCACGAGTCCGCCCCGCAATATCAAATACTAATGAACTTAACAGGCAGGTGGACACTCAACCTCACAACAGGGGCAGCAGTTGGCAATGATAATATCCTAGAGACCCAGTTGGTGAAATACGTCGGTACCTGGTCGAGTAGGGAAAGCCGTACTGTTGAGATGCTGATGATGGCGCAGGCACATATTCCTCCACGCTCTCTCTTCCGAGTCGAGGAAGAGGGAGTTGATGTCGAGGCACCCTTCTTTGTCTTCGATCATTCCATGGTCCACATCGGGATCCGTCATGCCGTCATGCCGAGGAGTTTCGGAATGATGGGGGACTCGGGTTGGATCGCAAGAGAGAACCGGGAGGGGGAGGGATCAGGCGGCAAAGGGGGAGAGGGGGGTTTCGGGTGGGTTGCAGGGAGAAAAGGGGAGGAGGATCGGGGTGAGGCCGGTCGGGTAGGGGTGGAGGGAGGGCTCGGGGTGGTGGCCGGCAGAGGGTGGGAAGAAGGAGGGGGGGTCGGGATCGGATCGGGTCAGTAGTGCAAGGGCAAGGGGCGGAGCCGGCAGGGCTGCACGGGGGAGGGGGAGGAGTCGGTCGGGTAGGGGAGGAGAGGAGGTTCGGGATGGGGGCCGGGGTTGGACGGCGTGGGCACGGGGATCGCGGGTGAGAGGGAGAGAGGGAGAGGTGATCGGGGTGGGGAAGGGGGTATCGGGCCGGATGGGGGGAAAGAGGGAGGGGTCGGGCGGCTGGGGTTCGGTGCCTGGGTGGGCCGGCCGGGTGAGAGGGAGGGAGAGGGGCGGTGGCTAGGTTAGGGAAGAAAGGAAAAAAAGTTAGGGTTTCAGATTAGGGTTTCACACACCTAATTCTGAACCTAGGGTTTGGGTTTGGGGTTTCACACGCCTCACCCTAGTTCTCTCAACACACAAGTGGAGGAAAACGGGAATTTTATTCATTCAATCAATGCATTACATGTTCCATGGGCAGGCCTATATAAAGGCCTGCGATAACAAACGAAAACCCCGGAAAGTCGAGGTGGGACTAAATAACACAATGCAGAAAATAAAAAAAAAACAAATGCAAACATCCATGATGGTGCAGGCTGTCTGATCAGAGCCATAGGCTCAGGTGGCGCCTCCTGCGCTCGTACCCGCGCCATGGGCTCTGCTCGATGTCCCCATCATTCTCCCGGGGTGGGAGAGAACTCGACTCCGTCGAGTAAGGCTCGGTGCGGCTCCCGTACAGCTCCAGCAGGTCTGGGTCCATCTGCTGGGGTCCCTGATGCTCAATCCACGCGTCCTCAGAATGGGGCTTTCCTTTCCAGCAAACCAGGTACCGCCGGATTCCACTGTCGTCTACCGGAGACAATCTCGTCATCCAGAATATTATCAATGCCTTGTGCTGTATATGGTGGGGATATTTCTGGGAGTGGGGGTAGGGGGGGCACTCAGGGGTAGGGTCCAGGGTAGGCTCAACTATCAGTGGATTTTCAGGGTTAAAATATGGGCCATTATAAGCCACTAGATCTTTAATATTAAAGGTGGGACTGATGCCAAAACCCTCGGGTAGTACAATAAAATAAGCATTATTATTTATATCTTTTAGAACCCGAAAAGGACCCGCACTGCACGTATGTAGTTCCTTAACGGCTCCCGAAGGAAGCCGTTCCAGACGAATCCGGACCATCACATAATCTCCCATACTGAAAGTCTGAACTCGCTTCCGGGCATCGGCCCTTAATTTATAGCTCGCATTGCTCTGTTCAATTTTTTTACTGATTTCCTTATGTAGTTCATGCACATGAGATGCAAAAGCAGATGCCGACTCGGAAATTCTATGATGCTCAAATATGGGAATAAGATCAACTGGTTGCCTAGGTTTGAACCCATGCACGACTTCATGAGGACTCATACCTGTGGACCTACATGCAAACTCGGCTACTGACAGTTTCAGATCCCAAGTCTTAACGTGTTCACCCATCAAGGTACGTACATGGTTTCCCGGACTCCTATTGACAACTTCAGTCTGGTCATTGGTCTGGGAATGGAAGGTAGTGGAGAACTGGAGCCTAGTGCCCAGCTTGGGCCATGGGATTTTCCAACAAAAACTGGTGATCTTGACATCCTTGTTGGGCATGATTTCAGGCAATCCGTGTAACTTTATGACGCCATCGGACGTCTTAGAACAAGGGAGGAAATGGGTCACCTCGGAAAATCGGTCTACGAAGATTAGGACCGAATCATGCTCCTTGAAAATCGTTTTAGCTAGAGTTGATTGCTGTTCGGCCTGACTACTCTTAGGTTGGCAGGGACCCAGTTTGACCTTCTTGTCCTTGGGTTGAGATAGGGCGCACCTAACAACTGACATGGAGGGAGATGACATTGGTTTAAGGGAAGTCAAGATGGCTTCGTCATCATCATCAAAGTCTCCATCTTCTTCTTCAGCTTGATAGACGAATTCTGCCTCTTTAGCCTCTATCACTTCAATGAGATTGCCATCAATGATGTTGACTTTGACATGGCTTGCACAGTTTGCGGCCACATGTCCGTAGTCTTGGCATTTACAACACATGATGAGGGGACTTACTTTGGAGAAGTCATTCTCAGGGCCCTTGTCATGGTTGTCTCTCTCATTACTTCGACTGGTGGAGTCGGCTCTTGGTTGGGATTCGTTGGGGTAGGGCCGACTTAGGTAGCTATCCGAGAAAGGTCGAGGGACTTTGCTTCGGGAATCTTGATCCCGATGGAAATGGTTGGACCTAATGCTATCGAGGTTCTGAACTAGGGCATAGGCTCTTTCCAACTCTGTAACATCTCGGGCAAGGAGCTCACTTCTCAGGTCTTCTCTCAAACCTGATCGAAAACGTGCCAGGACCTGGGCAGGGGTTTCTGTTCTGAGGGCATTGCAGCGAGTCAGGAACTCGTCGAATTTGGTGACATAGTCCCTGGCTGATTTGTTGCCTTGGGTGAATTGGTGCCACTGGTCCAAAAGGTGGGCTCGATATGATGGGGGCACATACCTGCCTTTTAGCTCATTCTTCATGGCGACCCAAGTATCAATGGGGTCCTGAGTTTTGGCGGCTCTCAAGGCTTCTAAATTAGTCCAGTATTGGCTAGCGGGTCCACTAAGCTTCATGGCAGCGAATTGCACTTTTCGCGGTTCGGTTAAAGGGTACCAGGCAAAGTATCGGTGCATGGACTGGAGCCAGTCCAAAAAGAATTGGGGATCGTGCCTGCCATCGAAAGAGGGCACTCTAACCTGATGCTCCGGAGATACTGTTTACCCGGATTTTGATTGTTCTGCCAAGGTGGCCGAAAATCTTGGGTGCCTAGGGGTGGTGGAGCTAGCGGTGGAGCTTGGTCCAAACGGTCAAAACGGCCATTGGTGTCACGCTGACAAGCGGTGAGGTTCTGGTTCATAGTTGCTATTCCTTGGGCTAACTCGGCAAGTGCCCTAGTTAAGACATCAGGATCCATATTGTCCGACTCACTCGACTCTCCTAACAGATAGGACCTGCCTCAGGGGTTGGCATGCAAAGACAAACTCACAACATGATGCATGCTGAATTTTTTTTTTTTGTTAAATACGGCAATCAAATGCAAAAGTTAAAAGAAAACTTTTCTAGATGCAGTACAACTAATGCATGACAGTTCCTACCTACAACCATGCTCTGATACCAAAATGATGCGAAACGAATGCGGGTGGGCAGGAAATCAGTAGTTTAATTGTCCTAGCAATGTTTCACTACGAATTAAAAGTCTCAGGTAAGAAGTTTATTCAAACCATCAGCAGGGAATAATGGGTTTTAACAGAAACTACTCGCATCAGGCAATTCGATCTCAGTTCTAAGAATTACAATAAATAATGCTTAAATTAAACGGCACGAGTCCGCCCCGCAATATCAAATACTAATGAACTTAACAGGCAGGTGGACACTCAACCTCACAACAGGGGCAGCAGTTGGCAATGATAATATCCTAGAGACCCAGTTGGTGAAATACGTCGGTACCTGGTCGAGTAGGGAAAGCCGTACTGTTGAGATGCTGATGATGGCGCAGGCACATATTCCTCCACGCTCTCTCTTCCGAGTCGAGGAAGGGGGAGTTGATGTCGAGGTACCCTTCTTTGTCTTCGATCATTCCATGGTCCACATCGGGATCCGTCATGCCGTCATGCCGAGGAGTTTCGGAATGATGGGGGACTCGGGTTGGATCGCAAGAGAGAACCGGGAGGGGGAGGGATCAGGCGGCAAAGGGGGAGAGGGGGGTTTCGGGTGGGCTGCAGGGAGAAAAGGGGAGGAGGATCGGGGTGAGGCCGGTCGGGTAGGGGTGGAGGGAGGGCTCGGGGTGGTGGCCGGCAGAGGGTGGGAAGGAGGGGGGGTCGGGATCGGATCGGGTCGGTAGTGCAAGGGCAAGGGGCGGAGCCGGCAGGGCTGCACGGGGGAGGGGGAGGAGTCGGTCGGGTAGGGGAGGAGAGGAGGTTCGGGATGGGGGCCGGGGTTGGACGGCGTGGGCACGGGGATCGCGGGTGATAGGGAGAGAGGGAGAGGTGATCGGGGTGGGGAAGGGGGTATCGGGCCGGATGGGGGGAAGGAGGGAGGGGTCGGGCGGCTGGGGTTCGGTGCCTGGGTGGGCCGGCCGGGTGAGAGGGAGGGAGAGGGACGGTGGCTAGGTTAGGGAAGAAAGGAAAAAAAGTTAGGGTTTCAGATTAGGGTTTCACACACCTAATTCTGAACCTAGGGTTTGGGTTTGGGGTTTCACACGCCTCACCCTGGTTCTCTCAACACACAAGTGGAGGAAAACGGGAATTTTATTCATTCAATCAATGCATTACATGTTCCATGGGCAGGCCTATATAAAGGCCTGCGATAACAAACGAAAACCCCGGAAAGTCGAGGTGGGACTAAATAACACAATGCAGAAAATAAAAAAAAAACAAATGCAAACATCCATGATGGTGCAGGCTGTCTGATCAGAGCCATAGGCTCAGGTGGCGCCTCCTGCGCTCGTACCCGCGCCATGGGCTCTGCTCGATGTCCCCATCAAAGTTTCTCCTCATATTGTCCGGTCGCTTGGTGACCCGCATGGGAAGGTGGAAGGTAGACATATAGTAAACGGGATGAGCTGTGAGGACCACATTAAGAGGTGTAAGTCTCCCCCCTGTGGATAGTTGTGTCCCTTTCCATGAGGACAATCATTTCTCAAAATTCTCAAACAATGGTGTCCAATCTTCTCTTCTAAGGTTGGAATATCTAAGCGGAAGACCAAGGTAGGTGATCGGAAAGGATGTGTTCTGACGTCCAAAGCATTGTAATTGGAAATTAACGCCTCCCTCGATGTTGCCCATGTAGATCATAGCACATTTGAACAAGTTGAGTTTGAGTTCCGACATCATCGCCAAAGAGAGGAGGATGAATTTGATGGCTATGACTTGTGTATGCTCTTATCTAGAGAAGAAAGTCATATCATTTGCAAATTGTAGATGTGTGACCGAGTTGTGATTCTATTTTGTGCCGGGCCTATACGTGACATGCATCCCTAGATTTAGTGACCATCATGCTCAATACATCACTGATAAGGATGACCAAAAGTGGTGAAAGTGGATCTCCCTCGCTCTATATTTGGAAAGGCTTTTCAAGTATCCCATTGAAGAGGATTTAAGTTCTAGCCGACTGAAGGTAGTAGCGATTCTAGCTTATCCTAGTCTTTCTGAATCCTTTGCCTAGTTGTGTTGGTATCACAAAAGGCCAATGGACACTATCAAAAGCCCTAGCAAAGTCGAGCTTAATGAGTATCCCTTCTTTCTTGGCCCTATGGCAAGAGTGGATGGTCTCTTGTGCACATCCAATTGAGTCTTGGATGGATCTCTCCTTGACAAAAGCTGTATGGTGCAAGTCTACCAGATAACTGATCACTACGTTTAAACGGTTGGCCAATGTCTTGGTAATAATCTTGTAACGACCGTTAATGAGACCAATAGGCTGAAGTCCCCCGATGTGCTAGCTCCCTCGAATTTCAGAATCAAAGCTATCATCGAGTAATTGATTGATCTGAGTATATCTCTACCATAATGAAATCCTGCATGATCCTAATGAAATCCACTTTGATAGTTTACCAGAAAGCTTGAAAGAAGCTCATGGAGAACCAGTTGGACCTTGTGCCTTATATGCTTCTAACTCCCTAACTGCCTTGTATATCTCCTCTTCTGTGAAGGCTTCTTCGATAGATCTAGATTTGTTGTGTCTAGCTTGGTTGGGTAAAGGGTGACCTAATCAAAACCTTAATCGGGTGTGATCTTCTAGCTTCGAAGAAGGGTCTGGAGTGGTTGTGGAATGCTCCTTTGGATATCCTCTTGTTTATGGATCTCCATCTGATGCGAGACGACGTCACCGAGATGGGGACAGAGAGAGAGAGAGAGAGAGCCTAGCTGACTGGGGGATGGAAGCAAGGGGAAGAACAGGACCCAGGAATCCACCTAGGGTTGTTGGAATCCACTAATGAGAAGGGGGAGTGGGGGTTGAGCCATCGCTGTCGCCAACCAAATGGTTCAATTTTCATTAATCATAGCATGGTTACAATGAGAGGCAAGTGCCTCTTTAAATAGCAAAATAAAAGATAACATTTCTAAAAGAAAACAACAAAAAAAGATAACTCTCCTAAATTTAAAAGATTTGAACCTATCAAAATCTTACCAAACAAGCATATTTAAAACTGCCAAAATTGATAAATCCGAAAATAGCCTATTTTCGGATTAAAATATTAATTCTAAAATTAAATAATTATTTTATCCCAAAATTAATATTTTATTCCGAAAAACTGTTTTCAGGAATTATTAATTTAAAAAATGACTTATTTTTTAATTGAGTATAGAGACGCATGCAAGATGGATTTGGCCTTGAAATATGTGCACGTCAAATGCTCCCCCATTGAACACCCCGACTTTGAAAGAACTCGATCATGAATTATGTGAAGTCGAAGCAGTCGCTAATGCATGAAGCTGATGATGTAGTCCAAGAAGGTGCAATTGTGCCACATCGTAGTCACCTCCCGGATCTCATGTGAAGATTTTGTTGACGTCGAGTTGGGATCGAAAGTTAGAATAATGGTAGTGCGAGCTCTTGCTGACGATCATCTGGGTATGCTACGGTGCTAGCTTGAAGGAGGATGTCATGCCCAAGCGTTGTTACCAAAAACTCCGATTTTTTGAATAAGTCTCGATTAAAACACGACTTATTCATTAAACGTTGACGAGCACCCGAGCTGTGGATGGAAAACTAGCCCAAAGAAGGCGATAGTCGGGGCTAGTATGCTGAAGTCGACATCTGTTGATGGCTCGGCTGGCAGGGAGTCCTTTGATGAAGGTAGTGGCAGAAGGTCCACCATTGGCGGAGGCTCTACTGGGATCAGAGGCTCTACTGAAAGTGGAAGCTCCTTAGAATCCCCCACTGGTGGAAGGGGAGACTCCACTGTAACTGGCTTTGGTGCCAATGCTGAAAGTTATGGAGGCTCGTCTGGATGTGATGATGCCATTGTCGGTGTTGGAGATACTACTGGAGATGTAGACTTGCCCGGAGGTGGGGGCTTGACCAAAGAATGCAAGAACTTGGTTCAACTCTGACCAATCTTATGTTACCAACGTCGGGCATGCTCCATATTCTTCTGTCGTCTTCACTTCAATCCATCCTTGATGTCGTCGTGAATGGAGTGAGTCTCTAATTTCGAGGCCTCGTGTGAGAGGTACAAACAAAAAAACCAATTGATGAAAGGTTGTTTGGGTAGGCCCAGAGAAATGGTTCGATGTTCGGCAAGGCAACAAAGGGAAAATTCGGTCCGGGATGTTGGAAAATGAAAGAGGTAAGAAGGATGTTCCTCAGGTTACCAGAGGAAATTCTTTTAGGCTGTTGTGTCATTGGCATGAAGGAAATATAGTGGCTTATAGTCATGATGTGAGTGAGTACATAATCAACAGCCAATGGGTGATCCGATCCTGATCATAAAGGAGGATTCCAAGACTTCAAGTGGATCATAAATCTACGCTAGGTTAAATGAATATTAACATAGATTTAAGAGGGAGTTTAGTTATGTTCTTGTAACGGGCTAAAAAGCACAGACACGACATAGACACACCGACACGACAATATGACATTTTTTTTAAAACCAGGACACGGACACGTTAGGGGACACGCTAAATTATATATATATATATATATATATATATATATATATATATATATATATATATATATATAGAGAGAGAGAGAGAGAGAGAGAGAGAGAGAGAGAGAGAGTAGTGATATATTGCGGCAGGATTAACCTGTGGCTTAACGTGCGGCGAGCCGGCCAGCGTGCAGTCCGTCCGATTGGCGGATCCAACGAACGGGATTCACCCTGACCACCGAAACAGGCTGTTACTATAGCGGCTACAGTAACAACAATTTGGTGGTCCGGATGAATACCATCCGTTGGATCGATGGAATCGAACGGCACAAAAACATTTCGCTGTTACTGTAGCCGCTACAGTAACAACGCATTTATTTTGGGCCGTTCGATCCCCATCGATTCAACGGATGGAATTTATCCCAAACCAACGGAATCCTATCCGTTGGATCGATAGGGATCGAACGGCCCAAAATAAATTCGCTGTTACTATAGCGGCTACAGTAACAGCGAAATGTTTTTGTGCCGTTCGATTCCATCGATCCAACGGATGCGATTCATCCGGAACGCCAAATCGCTGTTATTGTAGCCGCTACAGTAACAACCTGTTTTAGTGGTCCGAGTGAATCCCGTTCGTTGGATCCGCCGATCGGACAGACTGCACATCGACCGGCTTGCCGCATGTTAATCCCGCCGCAATGTTTCACTACTATATATATATATATATATATATATATATATATATATATATATATATATATATATATATATATATATAGGACTGTTAGGATGCGGTGCGTGTGACGCGACACCGTAGTCGTCTGATGCACTGTTGCGTGTATTTCAGCGGGTGCATCAGACGGCTGCGGTGTCGCGCCGCACGCAGCGCACACCGCATCCTAACAGTCCTATATATATATATATATATATATATATATATATATATATATATATATATATATATATAGGGGTGGGATCCGTTGACAACCCAAAATGGGAGGTAAATTTACCTCCCACTTATAACTCGCCATAATCGTTGGTTAGAGGTTTCCGAATTTGCTGATTTTTTGTGAGGATGATCAACATGGCATGTTGATCATCCTCACAAAAAATCAGCAAATTCTGAAACTTATAAGGGCGTCAAATGTGTTATTCAAATTAACGGTTCAAATAGACGGTTCAGAAACATTTGATTCAATCGGCGCCCTTAGAAGTTTCAGATTTTGTTGATTTTTTGTGAGGATGATCACTATGGCAAGTTGATCATCCTCACAAAAAATCAACAAAATCTGTATCTTCTAAGGGCGCCGATTGAATCAAACATTTCTGAACCGTCTATTTGAACCGTTAATTTGAATAACACATTTGACGCCCTTATAAGTTTTCGAATTTGCTGATTTTTTGTGAGGATGATCAACTTGCCATGTTGATCATCCTCACAAAAAATCAGCAAATTCGGAAACCTCTATCCACCGATTGAATCAAGTTTAAAATGGGAGGTAAATTTACCTCCCATTTTGGGTTGTCAACGGATCCCAGCCCATATATATATATATATATATATATATCAAGTCTAATATTATGATTCATAATCAAACATAAAGCTAGTACTTAATTAAAAAGTTCCAACAAACAACAATAACATCATTACATGATTTACATCATCAATGATTCAAGTATATAGTTTCAACTTTCAAAACACAAAAAATCAAATAGAACATGCATAAAATCATCATCCATCAAGGTCAATGTCAAGTGTCACCGCATCATCACCATCGACGCCATCATCCATGAAGACCACGGCCTCCATAACCGGATCATCGATGGAAAGATTTGCAATCTCAAGAACCCAACATCTTCAAATGAGAGAAAAAGCCTTTATGGTAATATCCGACACGCTCTGATATGTGTCGGACAACCTTTCTTCATAGAGGACATGTTTTTTGGTGTGTCTGACACGTGTCGGAGAGTGTTGGTGTCCGACACGTGTCGGACATGGATACATAGAGGTCCTAAGAGTGTCGGTGCTTCATAGGTAACAGGGGTGGGGGGTTATTTGCCAAGTTTAGTCAAGATTAGTGATTAGGATTAAATTTCTCAAGTTAGATTGAATGGATGAGATTAATGACCCGAAAGAAGCACCATGTTGTTTTCCTAAAATTGTGATCAAGGAGTTGAGTGTAGTACGTGGGCGTGTCAAAGGTAGAGGTGCAACTCGGGTCGGTTTGGTTTGGGTTGGGACCAAACTAGAACCAAACCAAACTTGGTCAGTTCTCTCAATACCAAATCCGAATCGACCCAATTTGTGCATTGACCGAACCAAACCGAATCGGACTAAAGTCAGGTTGGCTCGATTCGTGTCCCGATTTGCCAACATACATGTAAAATTTTCCTAAAAATCTTATGTCCTAGATTGCTTCAATCAGTAAATACGTATGCACCAGAAGTGATAAACTAAAAACCTTACAATTGAAAATCAGAGCCTAACAAATAGGCACAATAACACATCATGTTGTTGGTTGTGCAGTAAGGAAGGAGTTCAAAGTACTTAAAAGCTCAATATCTTGCACTAAATAAGTTAGATTTGATTTTTTAAACTAAGATAATGACTACACAATAGCTTCAATTATAGACTAAAGAAAATTTAAAAATGATGGAAAAAAAAACTTCATCAATATCTTACAATGAGGAGAATAAACAATATACCTTACATACGGAAGATCACCCGCATGGTTTTGAGTCTGAGAATTCATTCAAAACTGACCCAATCGAACCAAACTAGCTTAATGCAAAACCGGACTATATGTTTATACAGATTTGACTCATCGGAATCGACCTTGCCTTCCTCCAAATTAAAATATATGTAGCTACAGATTTGGTTCTCAGGTTGGTTTGGTTCCACCATATCGAGAACCGAGGTTCAGTTCTTGGTTTGACGTAGACTAAGTTCCACCCGTAGTCAAAGGTATTCAGTGCCCTGTTCGCCGATTGGTGATATCCAATAAAGATGCGGTTGATCTTTTTTGTATATGGCATAGGCAATTGTTGGAATTATTGGGAACTAACTTCCAACAAAGTTCTGATTGTCTCAATTAAGAGGACTTAGAATTACCTTCTAGGGCTTTTGAGGAAAAGGAAAGTGCCTCAGAAGTAACATACAATGTAGGAAAGAGTGCAGGAAACATAAAGATAATTATTGAAAGAGAAGTGCTGAAATTAGAATTGCATCAGACACAAGGTTTTAAAAAGCATGAGGAGAATATGAGTGTTTTTGGTCCATGAGGCGAGGCGTAAGTCACAAAGTTCAAGCCCTAGGTTTCTTTACAAAATTACTTAAAAACATATGTAACAAGGTTCAATTTAAAATATATAAGAAAAAGAAGTAAATAAAACTAAAAATGCATATACAAACCTTATATATGTAAGTGGCCTCAGCCACTCAGCCCAAAGGGCCAAGCGTTCAACAATAGGTCCAATCGCATGTATATCGTGAGGCTTACGCCTCGGGGACGCCTCATGCCTCACCTAATCTAAGCCTCAACTTCTACGTATGAGATTTAAGCTTCAAGGTATTTTCTGTGAGCCTCGCTTCGAGTCGCGCTCTTTTAAACCATGATTAAAAGTGGATGTTGTAAACCTTGGTAAATAAAGAAACAATTGCTGAAAAAACATCATTTTCATTGAAAAGGAAAGGCTACAATTAGGAAATCTAGATGATACAATGCTGGAAAAGGAAAGATAACTAGGGCGGTGGTTGACTAGATAATAAAGAGAAGCTTTGATTGTAGTCGGGGACCTAAAGGCTATGAAAATAAAATCTGCAGCTAAAAGATAAAATCATTTTGGCGTGGGTGAGTATTGTTGGATTAGAGGACCCCCTTTTCCCTTCTTTTGCCTCTGTTTATAGCAGTTGTTTGTAGTGGTTCTGGATGGTTCCACGTTGGTCGCTGACATTGGAGCGGTTGGGCTACTCCTGCTCCATGTGTCCATTTGTGACGATGCCACACAACTTCACTAGCTCGACTTCCTTGGATTACTTTGGAGTCAGTTTCTGACTACTTGGGATTGCTACAACTTATGCACCATGTGTCCATGCAGCATAATTTGGCATTTTTGTAAATTCTATCTTCAACGAATAGCATTGACCATGTTGCATAGTGACAGTTATCTTAAAGCATGAGTTGGTGGACAGTTTAAGGGTGTGTTTGGATGTACTGTATAATCAGTTTTTTTTTTTTCTTTTTATGGTTTTGCATTGTTATTGGAATGCAATAAGACCATGGAGTTTGAAATTTCTACGATGAATAGAATTTCCCAATTTCATGATCATCCCTCCTCTCATCTGTTTTTGAATAGGCAAATCCCTTCTCCTAAAAAATGTTAAATTTTAAGATTTCAGAAAATGGAAAAAACCATGGTTTGGATGCCAATTTCAGCCAAACATAGCCTGGGTATCTCCAAGCATTTTGGCTATATTGGTGGTTTTGAAACCTAAATTCTTGATGGAATTTTTTGCACATTGAAGCAAAGTTTTTAAAGGAAAAAAATCTAGCAATTGTTCCTAACTGTTATTTGGACAATACTTACATTATTCCTTTGTTTTTCATATTCTTTTTTTTTTTTGAGATGATTAATCAATCTCCTCTAATGGTTAATCTGCTTTCAATTGCAGGGTTTCAGATCGTTCGTTTGGACAGCAGTTTCGTACTTGATCAAAGATGTGCTTAAACTGCCACCTTCAACCTCACAATTTGTTGTCTCCGTTGCATTTTTTCCTTGGAGTATAAAACCTTTTTATGGGTAATATAATCTTATATTGAAAGCCGCCTGCTTCCCACTCACACACCCACACACTACACACATGCACACAAAGCATGCACAAAAAAATCAACATGGAAATAAAAGAACCTTGTGAACTAATAAGATTGTTTAGGGCTGTAATTTTGTTGGTACTCGGTAGTCTTGTCCTTATTGGTGTGCGCAACAAATGTATAACTTCATATCAATGTCTTTATTATTGCACCTAAATTCAAGCATGCATGCTTTTTAACCACCAAATATGTAGATGGAGGTCAATACTAACTAACCAATCGCATATTTAAAACCATTATTGGGACTAGAAAGTGTTTTCTCATCTGTCAAGACTCAAGTTTGGATCTAGTGGCAGCAATGTCTTGAAATGATCATAATAATGATGTTCGTCTTGATGTGCTCCCACTTGAAGATGCTTGAACCTATTGAATAATCACGTTAGATAACTACTTTACCCTAGTATTAAATGATATATTGATTTGAATCTTTTGAAAATTGCGTTCACGCACTTAAATGATAAATATCACATGTACATAACATACAAATATTTTAAACATCAATGGATGCACTTATTTTACACTATCAACAACTTCAGACCAAAATCTGACAGCAAACAACTTTGTTGAAAGGAAACAATTGCAAGTTCTTGAACGTGATGTTCATTCGCCTGCTAAAATCATTATATTTGTTCTTGCAGGATTCTATCAGACTGCATCCCTATTAGAGGGAGGAAGCGAGTACCATACTTGGTCATGGCCACTGTACTTTCTCTTTTCCCATGGCTTGTTCTTGGTCTGTCAGAATCTCTAAGAAGTTCACGCAGTTCCCTCATTGCTTTCTTAACAATACAAAACTTGGGTTCTGCCATGGCAGACGTCGTTATTGATGCAATGATTGCAGAGGCAGTTCGTTTTGAAAAGTATGTGCCTTTTCATTCCTTTTTCCTTTTTGGAACTTTGAATGTTATCAAAATCTGACTTGGTATCTATTTTTTAATCAGAACGGGCTTTTCTGGCGATCTCCAGTCATTATCTTGGTCTGCAATGGCCGTAGGAGGAATATTTGGGAGTTTATTAGGTGGATACACGTTATCCAAGTTAAGAATTGACACAATTTTTCTTCTTTTTTCTGTGCTTCCGACACTCCAGCTATTGTCATGTACTTTAATCAGGGAGGCCCCTTCAGGACTTCAAAAGATTCTTGATCAGAATGTTAATGGACATACAGACGATAAACCAGCTATTAGCTTTCCTAATGGACACGATTCCTATATTAAAGCATCAAAACCTAATGCATCAAAAAGACGAAAGAACATTAACAAGGAAAGTAATATGAAGGTGATCTCCTTGAAATCTGAGAATATCGACCAGCAGAATGAGTCGCTAGCTGCAAGATGCTATGTTTCATTGAGGTCAGCTACATATAGTTTGTGCCGCGCATTTAGGCAGCCTGTTATTCTGAGGTAGCTAAACTCCTGCTGTGCATTACTATATCATGCTTTCTTTTTCCTATCTTCATTATACTTCTAATTTGGACTAAAGGTTTTTGTTTATTTATATTTTTATCATTGAGGGAACACCAGACCTATGGCATGGTTTTTCGTTTCGCATATAACCGTTCCAAACCTCTCAACGGTCATGTTCTATTATCAGACTGATTTTTTGCATTTGGAGCCATCTTTTTTGGGGAATGCACGTGTCATTGGATGGTTTGGCCTAATGCTCGGAACTTATGCTTATAATCGCCATTTGAAGCACATGAAGCTAAGAAGAATTCTCATGTAAGTAATTCAAACCTCGTAAAATTATAGTTTTTCCTTTCTATAAAATATTGTCCTATCATTTTCTTTTGCTTTTTTTTGAATTTCAGTACTGGTTAAGAAAGTATCTCTTGTGATGGTGTTATAGTTTGAAAAGTGTAATGAACAGTCATTGGTATTCTAGCAGTGTTTTCAGAGGTGGGGGCGTAAGGTGGGGCATAAGCCCCACGAATTATTGATTTTTTAATTTTAAAAATATATAATATTATGTAAAATAGTGAAAATAAATTAAAAACAAACAAAAGAAAAAATACCATGAGCTAAAGCATTTAAGCCTACAAATCACAAATATATAAAAAACAATAATAAAAATGAACTTGTCATTGTCTTTCAATATCATTTAAGATATAATTCTAAGTTTCTAATCAAAATTCAAATTATCTATGTTTATATTCCATAGATTTTATCATTCCATAAGTAATATTAAAACCAATTTAAAACAACTTTAGTTCCCAAAATAATTATCATCCCATATAAAGATCACACTTTGGCAATCAAATCAATCAACCATGCAGACAAACTCCAGTGGGGAATAAGCCTAGGCCATTGGGGCTTAAAAGGAGTGCTTGGACGTTCGGGGCGTATGCCCCAGTGGTTCGGGCGTAAGCCCCACAGGAAAAAAGCTCCAGATTGAGCCGTCCTGGGTGTTTTAGGACCGCCCCGTACGCCCGGGGCATATTTTTTAGAACACTGCTAATTCTAGTGAATTAGGTTTATGGTGAACAGAGTTAAGTGTGCAATGTCTTGTCATGGGGCTATAGTTCTATAGACATTGGAAGTTTTTCTTAGTCTAGAATCCAACTTTGACCAAGTCTGGAAGACTTCAAATTTGGCTAAGTCTAGAATACTACAAATTTGGCCAAGTTTGGAAGACTTGGAAATTTGAGTAAGTCTGGAAGACCTGAAAATTTGACTAAGTCTAGAAGGCAAAATCTGTAAGGATCGGAAATTTGGTTATGTCTGAAAACCTTGAAAATTTTGAAATTTAGCTAAGACCTGGAAGTTTGGCTAAGTTTGAAGACTCAAATATTTGGCTAAATCTAGAAGACTCGGAAATTTGGCCAAGTCTGGAAGTCCGGAAATTTGCCAAGTCTTGAATGCTCAGTCTAGAAGGCTCGTAAATTTGGTGAAGTCTGAAGACTTTCAAATTTTACTAATTCTGGAAGACTTGGGGATTTGATTTGGAATACCCCAAAAATTGGCTAAGTATGGAAAATCACGAGGCCGAATATTGGGATAGAATAGACCTGAATCCAGGGTCGAACTGGCCCAATACTTGGGCTAAACCAGGCCCAAGTATCATATTCTTCTTACATTGTTGTATCTCTTTTTTTTTTTCCGTTGAAATGACCAAGTTGGTGTTTGTGCGCTACCATGGAAAATAACAACTCATATTCTTAAATGCTTATACTATGATCAAACATAGAATTCAGTTGTAATCATTTGGTTTTATGCTTCGATATCTACTTTTACACTGTTAATGATATTGGTTGTTTTCTTCTTTTTCTTTGCACATCGCAATACAGGTTTGCTCATATTGGTCTTGCCATTGTGAGCCTTTTGGATATCGTCCTAGTATCTCGTTTAAATATCCTGTTCTCAATTCCGGATACATACATGGTGCTCTGGGGATCAGCTTTGGGTGATGCAATCAACCAATTCAAGTATTTCTACTCATCTTGATTCCCAATTTTCTTTATATTTTCCTCTGAACTGTGAGAAGTCCAAACTGACTGTGATTCATATTTGTATGAGAATAAAGATTATAGCATATATTATATTATTCTTTGCGTCAATCTACTGTTATCTGCACTTATGGCAGTGTTCTGTAAAAAAAAAAACTTTGCTATAGCTTATGAGGATCAGATTGGATCAAAATCCATTGCAACTTTTACGATATATTAGAAGTATTTTAGAAGCATACTAGAATATGTTCTTGATCTTTTACAAATTACTGTTCAGCCAAATTGTTTCATTGTCTATTCTTCTGCATAAATTCTTGGTGGAGTATTTCCATATCATATTTGATATTATTAAATATAATACTAAAACAATAGCCTCAAACAACTCGGTGCCATGAGGCAATCCTATCGTCCTTCTCTAGGTGCGGCCATGTCAAGTTACCGCCCTCTCTCTCTCTCTCTCTCTCTCTCTCTCTCTCTCTCTCATTACTAAATATGGTTGTGTGCCATATGTGTGTGGGTGCGTGTGAAATCCACACATGCATGAGCTAGAGTCCTACAGGACATAGCATGAGTCCTACTTATGCAAATTAAATGGCAGACCTTCTAGATTGGAAATCCACACAGTTTATCATGATCTATGATGTCTGAAATACCTAGAAACAAAATACCAATTATATTGCTGTCTTGTAAGTTGTAACCTCTTAATTAAATTGTCCAACATTTAGTTGTAGTTATACCAACTTTGTAAAAAAAAAACAGTGACAGGTAAATCAATATTTTGCTCCATTCACTGTGTTCTAAACATTTTAGACATCATACGGATGCTATAGATAATTTATTTAGATGTCTTATCATGCATTCATCTGATGGTCAATTAATTCATTGTTAGGAGACATAAAACTGTTTAATTTTTGGCTTTTAGTCATTTTTTCTGTTTTAATTATCATAAAATGTAACATATAATCTGCTTAGTTGGATTCGGGCTCCAATCTTATATGAACAGTTGGGATAGTGCCCTAAAATCCAATCCAGTTTGTTTGACAACACAAATAATTACTTTTAAGCAATCTATGGATACTTGAATGGGTAGGAAATATATATTCAATTTTAACAAAAAGAAAAGGGACAGGGGGGGGGGGTGTTGGGGTGAGTGATAAGCTTGCATGCAGAGCCATGAGATATAGTTTTTTTTCTAGTTTATTGTATTTTTAGTCCTTACGATATATTGCTAATGACATAAAAGTGTATTATTATTTGGAGTATAACTTAGGGATAGGAAACCCAATATATTTTAAATTGGAAGTCTTAGTTTGAGTTGTTTTTTGAACTTTTTTCTTTCTTATTTTTATTGTAATTTTCAGACCAATTTTCTATCATTTTTTTATTTTGTTTAAGAGTATTGTTTTGGTAGGAAAGTGTTCAAAAATTTAAATGAGTCCAAGTTTGGTAGTATATTACATTGGTGAATCGATTAAGGTTGGGTTTTGGGTTATTTGAATAGTCTAGATATACTCATATAAGGGGATTTACGAGTTGTCATTGAATTATGAATAAGATTTCAGAGATTTCTCCTCTTTTTGGAGAGAAAGTCTGGTTTGTTCCTATGATCTGTAGACACGGACACGGGTGTCGAGTGTCGACACGGACACGGGAGTCGGACACGGCAACATCATAACAGATGGATACGAAGACACGTAGGTGTGTGTGTGTGTGTATATATATATATATATGAAATTGATATAAATTAAAAATTATTGCCCCTTCAGAATTAGACTCCTACACAGTCTACCATTTTCCTTTGTTCACCCAATTGGAGAAGGAAGAGACTAGCAACATTCGGTTTAATAATATGGAGCGATGGTATCATCCCGTGTCGACACGGGTGGACACGGGAATCCGTGTCGACACGGGTTGACACGGCTCCGAGGGTTCAATTAGAGGTGTCCCCCATATCATAGGTTTGTTCTTCTCATTCCTTGGTGCGATGTCTCGGTCCATCCATGATGCAGTGTCATTGAATCCCTTGGTGTGATGCCTTAAGGATGATGTAAGTTCAGTAGTTATCCCTTGGTTTTATTTTATTTCCATTAATGTCTAATTTCAAGATTCCTTTTACCTCTCCTAGCATCCATCATCATCTACATCCATCACAAGCCTATACCCCAAAAGTCTTATAGGTGGTCTTCATCTTTGTCCTAAAGTTCTGCCTCAAAAATTTCATTCAAAAAGCACCTGATGTCGTGTAATGATTTCCAAATACTTGTCATATCGTCAAACCTTCTTTATCTTCACATTCCCCTCTATAGATCCTAACTTTTCTACAAATTTTTTATGATCTTGCAAACTTTTGATATACAACTTCTAGAGAAATTCTGATCATTAGACCATGTTTTCAGGGCAGACATAAAAAATCCCTAAACCATCAATCGTCTAAAGCTCCACGTCTGATCAATGCGTACTAGTGGAATATAATTTTCTTTGTGGGATAAGGATGCCCCAATACCTCCCTATATTAGTTTGGTATCAAAGTTGTACCCCTGCGTATCTTCTGCATCACTTTGTTTTGAGTTTTAGGATTGTTTTGGTTTTGGTTCCTGATTTGGCTAAGTTGGATTTTGCTTGCATTTAATTGGAGGCTTGTGTCCTAAGCCTATGTTCATTCATTTTGTTGTACTAAAGACTTAGTTCAACTTGTCTATTATGGCCAAGAGGGTTGAAAAGTCAGACTATGAAGGAAGTATCTTGTCTATCAAAGGAAGACAATGTTGTAGGTTTCATCCAGGATTGTTGCCTTAACTGTAAGTCTAAGGACTAGGCCTTGGAACTTCTAGTTTTGATAAACCTTTGGGTTATTATATATATTGGTCATCTTGAATTTTTTTCAAATCATTCTTTGGATTTTCTTTTATATTGGTCATCCTCGATTTGTTCAAATCAGAGGCTTGGATCTAGTCACATAGGTATCACCTAGGTTGTATTTTGTGAAGCACGTATACTACTAGACCCATTTCGTATCCATATCGGATATCGGTACACGTGGAATACATTTATATAACATGCTACGACTGTTCACAAGCTGATTAGGAAAAAAAGGCACAATATAAATCTAGCTGTCAATCAAGATTTGAGAAGAGAGAGAGAGAGAGAGAGAGAGAGAGAGAGAGAGAGAGAGAGAGAGAGAGAGAGAGAGAGAGAGAGAGAGAGAGAGAGAGAGAGAGAACGGAGCCCTCTCTCCATGTGTGAATACGGCTCTCATAAATCCTATTAAAAATTTATTATAAAGATATTAAAAACGTACTATAAAGATGATAAGTACCTATTTAATGGCCATTTAATATTAATTAGTATTTTTTTGCAAGGTTAATTAGTACTCTCTCACTCTCTCACATCTCTCTCTAACAAGTGAATCACACGAATATAGAGGAGCATAGGATGTTAAGCCAAGTATGCTAGGTCTTATAAGCTCTTCATGTGTGCTATTTTTGATTCCTTACTCAATAGAAGGGCTTTGGACCCAAAGGTTTGACGGTTAATCCATGGTGTACACCATGCTTACACAGCCAAAGTTTTTCATCATTATGCAGGGAGAGGAATTAGAGTACTTACTCCTTTATCCATTCATTGAAGAGGAATTAGAGTACTGACTCCTTTATCCATTTATTGAAGAGGAATTAGAGTACTGACTCCTTTACCCACTAGAGGATAGGAGAGTTGGCAAATGCAACTGATGATTTTGTGAGGAGGTTGTGGGTTCAACTCCTCTTCCCCTCGATTTACCCAGGAGTGAAGTGGGAATTGCCGAGTGGGTCGGTCTTCACTCCTGGAGGGATTAGTCCCAACTTGAAGTGGGCCATTGCCCGAAAGGTTTTGGGACACCCGCTGATCAAAAAAAGAAAAAGAAAAGAAGAGAATAAATACAACCATATTGAATTGACGATCTAGTATTTGTTCATCTTCTTTTCTATTATGGAAGAGTGACCAAAATCTATGAGGAAAAAGTAAGAAAACAAATGTTGGAGGCTTAATGACCTGGACATGGAGTTCATACTCTTCATTGATCAAGGAGATGGTGGATTTTTGTTTTTTTTGTGTGTTAATCATCAACATATTTGGTGGTTGATTTGCAAGATGATGTTATTCTGGGGGGGTGGTTTCTATGGACGATGAATATGGTGGATGGTTAATATATAATCTTGATGTTTTGTGTATTATGAATATTTTATGGTTATTGTTTCTTGCCCCATAATTGGTTCTACATATGTTTTAAACTTTTTTTATGTTTTTTATTGATGTTTCCCACCAAAGTTTTTTAATATGTATTTATAATGTGTCTTTGGCATATCGTTTCCTACATTTTCAATATCGTCATATTGGCGTATTCATATCGTATCTTATTCAACCTATATTTGTATTCGTATTCATGCTTCATAGGTTATATTATTTTCTAGGATATTCCATAGTTCTTTGGCATTCATGGTATAGTGATATATGTCATAGATGCTATTAGGGGGCACACTAAAGATGTCATGATGACAATGATAGTCAGTTTCCTGGGGTGTCCTAGTTAGGGGCGAAGTACCAGAAGCTCGGGGTCCCATATTATGGGATTTAGTTTGGGTCCACTTGATGGGTTTCCTACCCATTGCTTTTGTTTTTTCCTAGATACGTAGGAAAGGAAATGTCTGAGAATAGGCCCAAGGTGGTCAACCAAACCTTATTTTGTTTGCCACCTAAAGACTTTCAAATAATTTTCATGTTTAGCACGAAGGTGTTCAGACAACGTCTGAGACTGTTGACAAATAGTCCCACATCGGTGAGGGAGGCACCCATCACCCGCTTAATATACCCCTTGTGGACCTCCCCTTACAATCCGGGTTTTGGGGCGTTAGGGTATCTACAAATGGTATGAGAGCTAGGTTACCGCCCAATTCGGATCTAGTCGGGCCGGAGTGTCCTCCCCTGTCGCTTGTCGCACGAGAGGGGGGCTGGCGGGTGGTTCAGCCCTAGCCTCGTGTGAGGGGGGGATTGTTGGGTTTAGTCCCACATCGGCTAGGGGCTGGGCGATGGTGCGCTTAAATACCCTATGGTGGACCTCCCCTTACAACCCGGGTTTTGAGGTGTGAGGGTATCTAACATGGTATCAGAACTGGCCCGTCTCCCGCTCCTGCTCCCGCTCCGGGTGCTTCCCACGGATCGTGCGTTGCCATGCGTGCTCCGTGTGGGAGGATCCTTGCCACGCGTGCTCTGTGTGAGGGGGTGTGTTGACAAATTGTCCCACATCGGTGAGGGAGGCACCCATCACCCGCTTAATATACTCCCTGTGGACCTCCCCTTACAACCCGGGTTTTGGGGCGTGAGCAATGTTTTTAGACTCGGACTCGGAAAGCGACTCGTTACAGCCCTTAGCGACGCGACTCGGAAGAGTCGACTCGTGGCTCGTAAGAGTCATAAACATAGTGACTCGTTGGATTAATATATATAATATTAGATAAAATAGTAAAAATTTGGGAAAACTTAGAGATATATATTGCATTCATATGCCAAATAATATCACAAAATGCATCAATGTCATGCAACTATCAAAATATAATGGATAAAAACGACCGATCGAGTCAGAAACGAGTCTGACCTTGACTCGGACGAGTCATGGGACGAGTCAGACCTTGACTCGTCCGAGTCAGACACGAGTCAGACCATGACTCGGACGAGTCAGGTGGCCTGCGAGTCACTGGTCCGAGTCGGGTCGAAATCGAGTCCGAGTCGAGTCAAAACGAGTCGACTCGTCCGAGTCAGAACGAGTCTGAAAACACTGGGCGTGAGGGTATCTAACAGAGACCATGTATTAAGTTTTATAAATGAACAATACTGAAGTTAATAGAGAGATGAAGCAGCATCTTTACAATAGCAGAATTTTCAATGAATACAATAATGTCTCAAACTTATTGCTGTCCTATATGCAGTGTTCTAAAAAGCGGTCTGGGCGGCCGCCTAGGCGCTAGGCGGCCCCCCCCCCGCCTCGCCTAGGCCCTAGGCGCTCCAGAAAAGCGACCAAGCTCCCAGGCGGAGCTAGGCGGCCGCCTAGGCGGTCTAGGCGGGGCAAGGCGGCCGCCTAGGCGGTCTAGGCGGGCTGAGGCTGGCCAGGCGGACCAGGTGAGCCAGGCGGGCTGAGGCTGACCAGGCGGGCCAGGCGGGTTGAGGCTGGCCAGGCGGACCAGGCGGGCTAGGCGGGCTGAGGCTGGCCAGGCGGACCATGTTTACTTTTGTTCTTGTTAATCACTCAATCTTGAATTATGGTTATATACTTGTTCTTTAAAATAATGGTTTGGGATAATCTTGAACTTATATTAATCTTTAAACATATATATATATATTATATAATATCAAAATAATAATTAAAATAATTTAAAAAAAGGCAAAACGCCTAGGCGCCGCCTAGGCCCCGCCTAGGCCGCCTAGGCGCTAGGCGGCCCCCCACCGCCCGACTAGCGCGCCTAGCGCTTTTTAGAACCTTGCCTATATGAGGATGAAGCAATAGGGGAAGTTCGGGAGGTATTATTACTTAATTGAGTTTGCGTTCCACTTGATGGGTTTCTGACCCATCACTTGTGTTTTCTCTAGATAATTGGAAGGTGTGGGAACAATCTTAAGCTCAAGGTGCTCAGCCAATTCCTTATTTGTTTTGCCACGTGAGTAAATGGTTTTCAAGTACATTTCACTTTTAGCTCTATGATGGTCGACATCGTTTGGACCCACCTTATTGAGGTTTATAAATATATGAGTTTAGTTGAGATGAAGCACAGTTTTTACATCAGTAATTAATTGTTAATGAATATGTGCGATATAATAAGTTCTCAAACTTGCTAGTGAATGACAAAATTGTGTTGCTAAAATGATGGACGATTACAATTAAGTGCACTAACGATTATAAGATCATGAGGAGTAGCACTTAGGTGTTGGAAGTAATGCATTAGATAGTTGTAATCTTTTATTTGTTTCATATATTTATTAACTGAGACGGTGAGATGTCACAACTCACAAACCTCTTGAGAATGGAATAGGATAGAAGGAATGCGAGGTGGGCTGCTTGAAGCACCATATTCCTGTCTTAAGGGCAATCAAAGCCTCTTATTGGTGAGGTCTCTAGCATGCCCCTCCCAAGATATACGAACCCTGGCTGTCCATACTTCTTCCCATTTGCTATGGCGATGCGGGGTTAGTGTGAACCCCATCAGGGCTTTTAGGATCCTAGCAATAACACTTTGTCTTAAAAACCTTGAATATCCAAAACATTGGAAAAACAATCAGGAAGGATAGCAGAAGAGATCTCATTGGGAAGAGACTTCTTAGATTGGCATACTGATGGCCTAGGTTCTTCTGTTCTGGGCTATATGTAGAGCGCATGTCAAGCTAGCCATTGGGCCCATTGGTCACAGATAGCTAGCCCAGCTGTCAACCTTAGCTCTCTGAAACAACTAGCAGCCCAGGGGTTAGAAAAGGCTAACCAAGTTGACCCAATTTGACCCACTAGCCTTTCCCACACCTGCACAGGCTTGTGTGTACAATTGCAGCAGCATGGTGTTTTTCTGGCCAAAACTTATACAAATTGATTAAGCCCATAGGAGGAGAACATTTGAGCATCATACTTATAGCTCATCATGCCATCTGGGGCTAAAGGGGTAAAGACCGTACCTTAGAATGTCCAATCACAATTAAATGTCGGATTTAAATCCAACAGTTTACATACAAATACAACTTATCAACGGCCTGCTTGACTTAAATTTCTATATGCGCTTAATTTTGCCTTTGATAACCCTTATTGAAAAACATTTCTATGCACATAATCTGGCGCGGTAAGCTACACATACATATTCTTATGTATGACCACAATCTAAAAGGCATATCCTAACATCTCTGAGAACTGAATAAGTTTGTATATACAGCCGTTAAACATTTTTAAAGAGAAGAGGTATTGTAGAGCATGAATGTTATTGAATTGCTAGAAGAACATTTTTAAAGAGAAGAGGTCCTATTTTAGAATTGCATATATATATATATATATATATATATATATATATATATATATATATATATATATATATATATATATAGAGAGAGAGAGAGAGAGAGAGAGAGAGAGAGAGAGAGAGAGAGAGAGAGAGAGAGGGCTGTTACAGTGAGCTGTGAGCTGCCGCCCGGGAAAGTGAGCTGCGGGTATTTTGACCCCCCAAGAAGTTATGGAATTTGATAAAATTTGGTGAGGTTGTTGCCTAAGATAAGATGATCATCCTCACCAATTTTCATCAAATTCCAAAACTTGTAGGGGGGTCAAATGGTCGAAGCAATTTCTGCCATCCGCAGTCACCGTTAAAATCTGCAGAAATTGCTTCGACCATTTGACCCCCCAAGAAGTTTTGGAATTTGATAAAACTTGGTGAGGATGATCATCTTATCCTAGGCAACAACCTCACCAAATTTCGTCAAATTCCATAACTTCTTGGGGGGTCAAAATACCCGCAGCTCACTTTCTCCCCCCGGCAGCTCACAGCTCACTGTAACAGCCCTATATATATATATATATATATATATATATATATATATATATATATATATATATATAGGAAACGGGAAATGAGCTGCCAGCCTATTTTGAAGAAATGGGCAGCCACCCATTTGATGCCTTTAGGAGTCTTAGAATGTGCTGATTTTTTGTGAGCATAAGCATCTTATATTGGATAGAACACCCACAAAAAATCAGCACATTCTAAAACTCCTAGGGGCATCAAATGTTAGAAGTTTTATCGAGCGTTCGTTGTCATCGTTAATCTGAAATATGACATTTTATGCCCCTAAAAGTTTTAGAATTTGCTGATTTTTTGTGGGTGTTCTATCTAAGATAAGATGCTTATGCTCACAAAAAATCAGCAATTCTAAGACTCCTAGGGGCATCAAATGAGTGGCTGCCCATTTCGTCGAAATAGGCCGCCAACCTATACCCCATATCCTCTCTCTCTCTCTCTCTCTCTCTCTCTCTATATATATATATATATATATATATATATATATATATATATATATATATATATATATATATATATATATATATATATATATATGAGGGCCGGGACGCTACCTCTCAAAGCAATGTTTTTGCTGCTTTGACAATCCACCACGATAACGCCACATGTGATCTCTAGCCGGAATCAACATCAACAACCTCCGATCACATCCGCCAGTGATCTCCACTGACACCACCTGTCAGTGACCACCGACAGAGGACTCTGGTGACTACTTCCATTGTGAGTCATCCATTCATCACCTCACCTCATCCGCCGACCTCCAACGTTATCCGCAGCCGGCGACCACCTCTGGTGGCTTCCAGCGCCTCCTGTTTGTGAGTTCGGACGACTTTTGTCATCGTGTATGGCTTTGATAGTCACTGGCGACCTGTCAAACCAGCGAAGAACGCTGCTTTTGAAGGTAGCATCTTGTTTCTCTCTCTCTCTCTCTCTCTCTCTCTCTCTCTCTCTCTCTCTCTCTATATATATATATATATATATATATATATATATATATATATATATATATATATATATATATATATATATATATATATATATATATATATATATATATATATATATAGAGAGAGAGAGAGAGAGAGAGAGAGAGAGAGAGAGCTGTTGTCGGTGCTTCTTATTGGGACTCGCCCGTGTTGGTATGGAGGGAGCATTGTTGGAGAGAGAGAGAGAGAGAATACATGTTTTCTGTAACAGTAGGATGCCAACAAATGCTTACATAACCTACGGAGGATTATGAAAGACTGAATATACTCAGACTCATTAAATCGATGAAATAAAAGGAAGCATGCCAGTGTTACATAGCTACCAGAGACATGTCATTAATCGAATTCTTATGGATTTTGTCATCCTTTGATGTGATTTTTTTACCTTGTTTTCTTTCTGACATGCAGGATGATGCCATTTCTGATAATTTCGGGACAGCTTTGCCCACCTGGAATTGAAGGAACACTTTTTGCTCTTTTCATGTCCATCAACAATCTTGGCTCCACATTGAGCTCATTCCTAGGTGCCGCGCTGGCCTCGGTGCTGAACATTTCATCAGCCTCTTTCGATAACCTTCTCATTGGCGTAGTTGTGCAGCTGTTCGCCACTCTCGTTCCCATCGGATTCCTGTTTTTGATTCCAAAGGATGCCACGGGGTTAACCACACAGTGATTGCAAGTCTGTGGTACTATTTTACATAACTCTTTTGCAATGAGTCTCTTCTAGTTTCTAGTCAGAAATACACAGCAAAGGCGTTTTTTGCCGTCATTTTTCTCTTGGAAGCAACCTTTTCAGAATGTAGCACAACAGATAATATCATGCCAATTCTCATCATTCTTCGGACTTCATCGGGCCTTGTTGGTAATGATGACAAGTGTGACGACACCTGGAGTGCTCCAAAAGGCTGACCTTATAGAGAGAGGAGAGCACAACGGGTATATGAAGACAATGATCTCTGCTCCCATTACCGATTTGGGACCAACCGCTCCACAAGAACTTGAAGTTTCTCCAATGTAACAAATTTTATGATTCTTTGGATCCAAGAACTTGATATACAATTTGATCTTAGATGTTTTTTTGCATCATTTGAATCATGTCCTCATGTTGCACCTAATAGTAGTTATCTTTATGATGCTTGCCACTCTTTTTCGTGACGACACATATTACATCTTCACAAACAATTCTAATTGAACTTTTGGTTATAATTCTAGCAAAAGCTCATATTTCTGAGATCAAATACCACCCATCCATATGATTATGTTCCATCTTCATTCATGATGATGATAATCTTTTCGTTTTTTTTTTAGCACCCCACAGCGTCTCATCTGTGGGAGGGTTAAAGCAGCCCCCTATCGGTTATTAATTCGATGCAAGTGGGAATCAATCCCAGGTCTCGGGTACCAACCCCCCCTAGACTTTACTAACTCACCTAGCTGGCACTATTGATGACAATCTTACATTAGTACTTGGCATCATAAAACACACCTAAAAATAAGGAAAAAAGATACTCTTTCATAATCTCAAAGTTGATGGATGATGATATGAGCTCCATGTTGTGGCTGAAGAGTTATCACTGTGCAAGGAGCATGAGCATAGGAGGGTGAGAGCTCAAAGGAGAAGTGTTGGAGGATAATAGCCAGAGCCATCTTCCCCTCTACCATGGCGAAGCTCTGGCCCACGCACGTCCTCGCCCCCCATCCGAAGGGAGAAAACGCATTCTGGCCGTTGGATGCCTTCGAAATCCCTTCCGAAAACCTGTCTGGATTGAATTCCTCTGCATCCTCGCCCCAAAGTTGTGGGTCGTGATGGATGAGGATCGTGGGCAGCAAGAGATCGACCCCGCCGGGGAGGGAGATGTCTCTTAATTTCGTGGGTTTCTGCGTTCGCCGCAGCCGAGAAACCACCTGCGGATACAGCCTCAGAACTTCATAAAGAATCATGGTCACCTGCAGTCGCAGTTCCAGGAGGACAACTGAGATGGCGCCATGGTAGGAAAAGAGTGTTCCGAACCAAAGGGGAAGCAATGGTACTCACAATCTTGAGGCTGCTTATGGATTCGAAGTCGGGTGTGCTCGTCCCGCACCGCTGAAGGACTTCGTCCCTCGCTCTCCGCTGCCAAACCGGGTGCATGGACAGGAGAACCAGCGTCCATGTCAGCCACACCGAGGTCGTCTCGTGGCCAGCAAAGTAGAACAGCTTGCATTCTTCGATCACGTCTTCGATCTTGATCCCCTGCTTGTCCCGATCGCTGAGGTTCACGGATTGCAGCAGCAATCCAAGTAAATCGTCGCTACCCGATTCTCCCATTCTCATTGAATCCAGCTTCCTGTCGATCATCTCTGATATGAGGGTCTTGATCTCCCTGTCCACATACATCATTCTCTTGTTCTTCGCGGTGGGTAGGAATCTGTAGAGAGAGGGTATCGAGAATTTCACATAGAAGTTTGATCATGAAAGACATTAACAGATAGGAGGAGAAAAGGAATGCACCTGATACCGGGGATCGATAGAGCCCAAGCGGCCTTGATGACGAGAATGGATTGCTCCTTCTGGAGGTCGAATATCCGCCTTCCTTCTTCAAAGCTGCTTCCGAAGGCTGCGCGGGAGATGATATCCCCTGTCAGGTTCTCGGACTCGGACCAGGCATCCAGTTCGCATGATCCTTTGGCGCCAGCGAGCTTCTCCCATCTCTTCACCAGATCGATGCAGCTATCTACGAACGATGGCATCATTCTCTGTAACCAAGAAAATTTGACACTTGAACTTGCGAATAGATCCGGTTTTTCTCTGAGATCTTCGGATGGGTTGCTTTGCGATGGATTTTGATTCAATATTGTGGCTTCAGTACTGCTTCAACCGGTATGATTTGTGATGAATCGTGTTTTTTTTTTTAGAGAAATGCAATTCAGCCTGAAGGTTTTTCCGATTCCGCTCAGTACGACTGATGTGGGAGTGTACAATTGGTGGCTGAATTTGACTAGTGACGTTTAAATCTTTTAATATCAGTCGTACTGAGTGGAATCGGGAAAACCTTCGGGCTGAATAGCATTTCTCGTTTCTTTTAGGGTTCTGTCTCGAACCTTCAGCTTCTCCGGATGGAAAGCGGGAGAGACGATCCTCCTCCGCCTCGTCCATTCCTCGCCTTCGAGGCTCGCGATCCCTCCCGCCAAAAGCTTGCCCACAGGGTTCAGTGGTGGCTTCTGGAAGTGGCCCGATTTGTCCGACAAGACCTCCTTCATCACGTCGGGGTCCCACAGGATCAGCCTTGGAGTGGGCCCCACCCAAGTGAGACACGTCTTGCCTTTTGGTTTCCATGATCCCAGTCACCATAGAACGAAAGCATCATCAGTAGACGAATGGACAGCAGCTGCTATCACCATAGTAACAACATTCTCCGAATTATTGAAACATTTGCGCCAACGAATTATCCTTCGAATTATTCGACAACATGGGTCACACCTGAGTAGCTCCCGAATTATTCATGAATTTTATAAATAATTCATGAATTTTTCTATTTTTCTTGTGCTACCGATTTTATTTTAGTTATAAATATAAATTTTTATATCTATTAATTTATAATTACTAATGTAATATATTATACTTTAGAGAAATGCTATTCAGCCCGAAGATTTTTCCGATTTTCGCGACCCAATTGATATGGCAGCATGCAACTGATGGCTGAAACCCACTAGCGACATTTAAGTCTTTTACACCATCAGTTGCATGCTGCCACATCAATCGGGCTGAGCGGAATCGGAAAACCTTCGGGCTAAATAGCATTGCTCTATACTTTATGTTTCATAACTTTTTTTAAATTTTTCCCCCAAATTTGCTACTAATAGTTAGAAATCCGAGCAATACCCGAATGTGCTTGATGCATGCCATTTGACAAAGACGACATCATAACTTTTCGAAGAAGTGTGAAATCTTAAGTGAGTGTGATTCACTTGTGAGAGAGAGAGATTAACATCAAATGACTATTAAATGCCATTGAATGAAAATTTATCATCTTTATGATAGGTTTTTAAATGGATTTAAAAGAGAGCCGCGTTCACACACGGCAGAAAAGTTCTAGCTCTTTAAAAGACGTCCACGTGTCACAACACGAAAGAGAGGTTTCCATTTTAGTATATACTAGTAAGAAACCCGGGCAATGCCCAGATGAGCTTGATGCACAACCATTTGACACAGATGAAATCACAAATATTCGAAGAAGTATGAAATCTAAAGTGAGTGTGATTCACTTGTGAGAGAGAGAGAGAGAGGGAGGGAGAGAGATTAACATCAAATGATAATTAAATGTCATTGAATGAGTTTTTATTATCTTTATGGTAGGTTTTTAATAGGATTTAAAACTGTGCCGTGTTCACACATGAAAGAATGATTATGGTTCTTTAAAAGACGTCCACGTGTCACAATGGAGAGAGGCTTCCATTTTAATATATAGTATAGATATAGATAGATATAGATGGCTATCACTAGTGGATATGTAAGGAGGTCTCGTACCATATGTTTGGACCATCCGATGAAGGAACGGGGTGGCACGTGGCACGATCCGATGGTTGAGGTCCATGGGTGGTCCGGACAGGGCTTCCTTGGCCACCCGGAGCTCCTCCCTCAAGTCCCCGAAGATGAGGCGGTAAGGGTTGCCGCGGATGCCCTGCTGCCGCAGCTGCCTCTCCAGCATCCGCGGCTTCCACCACAGCGACCACGACGCCCTCGCCCCATGGTAGAGGAGAGCGGCGAGCAGCAGAGAGAGGAGGATGGACCCCACTTCCATTGGTGTGGGTTGGCTTTCACTTCACATGGTCGAGCCCAGTAGAGCATTTTGTACTGATCTCCGGCCGGCTGCTGAAGCGATGGAAGCTTCTGCGGTCATGGCCGAGTGCCGACGTTGATGATGACTGATGCTTCTGACGTGTTGGACCCTACTAAGTTGCTTATTGACCATAGAGGACAAAAGCAAGACTACACTCCTTGCACTGTTGCACTGGTAAGCATAGTGGCGACAAGTGGAGGGTCTCATGGGATCCTGCATGCGCCACCTAACCCAAACCCAAGCCCAAGCCAAGAAAAAAGTTCCAAGCTTGGGCTGAATTCGGTTAGCGCAATTTGGTGGGTAGGCCGGGTTGGAATAATGCTTATATTGATACTTGTCCAAAGTTTTAAATTTTAAAGAGCAAAACATCGGTAAATTTTATTTTTATCCTTAGTTCTTACCAATAAGATGTCTTACCTCCACTGTCTTATGGTTTATGGCTCTTTGGGATAGGAATATGATCCATGTCCATGAGGCCTATAAGGGGGGTGTTTGGCATCATTTTGGAACCGCAGTTTCTATTTCCAACCGATACTTTTTGTTCCGCTAGAATGAAGGAGTTTGGAGCGATATTTTATCGTTCCCAGCGTTTCTATGCCAACCGGATCTCTATGCCCTCAATTTATACTAGAAATAGTCATTGATAAGAATGCCCTCTTCCGGATGAGATTTAAGCGGAATAGTTGCTCCGCATGTCAAACACCCCTAAGATGACATCATACACTCAACTTGAGTTTTGGGCTGGGTCGAGTTGCCCAACCTCTACCCAAACTTACTTCGGGTTGAATTTTTTCACCCCGAACCCAACCTGTCCTTCAATAAAATGAGCCCAAACCTGATCTGTTGATTGTGATAAAGATTAACCCCTTAACCGAGAGAGAGAGAGAGAGAGAGAGAGAGAGAGAGAGAGAGAGAGAGAGAGAGAGAGAGAGAGAGAGAGAGAGAGAGAGAGAGAGAGAGAGAGAGAGAGAGAGAGAGATGTGTTGGCTTGGTGGTCTACCATTAGAGAACGAGAATGTTTCACCCGTCTTGTGGGCTGCACCAAGGGGATCCGTTATCCCCCTATTTATTTCTACTAGTGGCACAAGTTATACAATGGGAGGTGGATCAAAGTTTGTTATCGGGGGGATGTGGATGGGTTTGTTACTTCGCAGAACCCAACTCCGGTGGCTACTATTGCCTATGCAGACGATTTCATATTTTTCGCACTTGCCAGCTTGGGGATTGCGTTGAGTTTTTGCTCGGGTGGCCCAATTTACTAGGCTAAGTATCAACCTGTAGAAATCGAGCATTAAATTCTCCCAGTGTGTCCCTGGATCGGTAAGAATGAGAGTGTTTAAAACCTTGCAGATGGAGGAGGGGACTGGCCACTGGACTCATTTGGGTGTTCCTATTAATGGGTGTAGGGTGCCTTCAAAACACTATTAGTTTGTATTAAGCCGGATGGCGGCGCGTATGGCGGGTTGCAAAGACAAATTGCAATCGTAGGCTGGGAGATTGGTTTTGGTACAGTCGGTCCTTTCCGCGATGCCCATGTATCTGCTATGTAATTGCGGGCACCATGCCATTGAGTGTGGTGCACTGAATGGATCAAATAGCCAGAGATTTTTTTTGGGGACATACAACTTCAGGGCACCTCCTTCATCTAGTTTCTTGGGAACAAATCCCTAGTGAGAGAAGGTGTGGGGGTCTCCAGGTGTAGCGATTTGTTCATACGCAGATTCAACTAGGGGTTGCCAACCTCCTTTGGGTACTCTCTGGCAATCAGGTCGGGGCGGAGTAGATCCGGAAGAAATATCAACTGACCATCGGCTCCTGGATGCATTGGGAGGGGAAGAGGGCCTCTTCATGGATGCGTAAGGCTGTGCGTCGTGTTCAATGGTTGGGTACGACGGATACTTTTCTCCGTCCAAAATATGCTTGAATGCTTCAAACCTTACGAGGTGCAGCGGGAGTTGTGGCGGAGACATCCTCCATGTAGAGAGGGGAATGACTATGGCTATTCCGTGTCCCTCCCCGTGTTTATTTGTTCTTGTGGAAGATGCTACAAGGAGTTCTACCCACGACGGAGCTCTTACGCCAACAGCTTCGTTTTGGTTTTGGTACCTATCATTGGTGTGGGGTGCAGCAAGAGGACATTGAACATGTCTTTTGGAAATGTCGTATAGCACAATTTTTTTGGCAACAGATCTGGCGAAGCACGGGGATTGATGTCCTTCAGGTGGACCTATTGAAAGCTGGGATAAGGGAGAAAAGGGTGAGGGACGGCCAGTCCCTAGTGAGATTGTGGCGGTTTTTTCGTGGGTGTGGTGGAAGGCTCGCTGTGCAGCCTGTTCCATGGTTTATGGAAGTCAGTGTCGGCCATTTTCTGTGTTGATCTCTGAGGGCTTGTTCCTCGCCTAGCGGTTTGTTCGTGCTTCTCGGCCTACCTCGAAACCCATTGATGGGGGGAGGGTGGCTGATTTTTTTTTTTGGGCCGATGGTGCTTTTAGCACTGAGGGCGAGGTGGTTACTAGGGCTTGGGTACTGGTGGATTATCGTGGTACAGTTCAGACCGTGGCAGCCTTTCCGTGTCGGGCTGAGTCTCCACTTCATGCTGAGATTTGGGCGATAAAAGGGGCTTTTAGGGAGTTAGTGAAGAGGTAGTACAATAAAGTGGTGGTGTTTACTGATGCTACTCTAGCCCGCGGTACGTTAGTCCTAGGCAAAGGTTGCTCTGTGTGTTTGAGTCCTTTGCTGGTCTCATACAGGCAGGAGCGGGATCAGCTTACTGAAGTCTCCTTGCAGTGGGTCTACTGGATGGGGAATCGTGCTACTCATTGGTTAGCCGAAGAGGCCCGTTGTATTGGGTTAGAGGGTTGTTGGGAGAAAGAGTTCCCTGCTGCCTTGTTGGCCCTTGTGTGTGAGGACATCTAGGTCTTAAAAAAAAAAGCAAAAGTAAAGAAAGATGCAAATGCCCTTTGTTTCATCCAACAAGGCTTGGATGATATGATATTTTCCTAAGATCATGGCCGCCACTACTTCAAAAGAAACATAGGATGTGTTGAAGAATGAATATCAAGGTACGACCAAAGTAAGAACGGTAAAATTATAGACACTTCGTTGTAGTTTTGAAAATTTATCTATGGATAGTTATGTGAAAATTCAAGAAATTTTTTCTAGTGTTAGTTTAGTTGTAATCAAATTAGATCTTATGGAGAAGAACTACCGGATCAAAAAAATGTAGTGAAAGTTTTACGAAGTTACTGAAATATGATCATATAGTTGCTGCTATGGAAGAGTCGAAAGACTTAACCAAAAGCAACTCGAACATGTAGCCCAAACCCCTGCTGCCCAGTCCTGATTCGCCCAGGTGACTCACCAAGTCACTCGAGCGAAACAACATTTGTTCTGTCGCAAATCCTGGACCAGATTTGCCTGGGCGAATTCCATCCGTGTTTTGTCCACAGGTTTTGGCTTAGGCTCGCCCAAGCGACTCGCCTAATCATCCGGGTGACTTTGCCTCATGTATTGTCCTTTGGGTCAGGGTTTCAATGGGCCAAAATTCAGCAATCTCCACCTTGAATCTTTGAAACCCAACACCTCTATGTATCCTCCATTGCCATTGCTATCGTCGCTTCCATCGCTACCATTGTCATCTTATAGTCTATCCTGAGATAGCAAAATATCAGATATACATATCTACATCCCCTCCCCTTGGGGCTCAGCAGAAACACCACTGGTACAGGTATAGACTCGAGCCATGCTCTAGCCTACCACTCAGGTCTTCTATAACAACAAAGTGAGGTCTTAATTACTGCCTCCATTATGCCATAGAATCCATAAGAACCCTACCAAGCCAAGTGGTTCCAACAAACATATGAACACCACTAACCCAGGTATTTCCAACCAGTCGACATGTACCTATGCGCTCTAGACCACTCCGTGTACATTACAAATCTCCACATCAAACTGAATACCCATGACCCTCAAAGACAAGCACACCCAGTGAAATCAAATCCATAGCCTTCAAGTCTATCTTTCCTCATTCTTCATCTCTTCTCGGGTTTCATCCCCATAGAAACCATGTTCATTGATATATCTCTCTGCAATTATCCAAGTAGCTCTGATACCAGTTTATTGTGAATCTAATCACCACCAGGGCACCAACACGGTGATCTGATCGAGATCTGATCACGCGGATCCTCAGCGGAAGTCGATCACCAAACCAAAGGGCTAATTATAGAAGATCAACCACATCATACAAAACAATTCTCCGTGACAAGAAATAAACAAGCACAAAGATGACACCAAGATAGACTATGGTTCATCCAAATCAGGGCTAGCTAATCCACAAATAGGAGAGAAGGAGATCTCTTCTATTAGTCATATAACACAACAAGCGAAACACAGGAGTTGCAGAGATTACAACCGAAATATAGATGTTGCAGGGATTCACCGGCCAACTAGGTGATCCAATAAGAACATGTACCACAAGAACTGAGGAAGAGTGTCATATTCTTCCTCTTCTTCCTCCACCAAATCAATCATTCTTCAATCCCTCCAATCCACTTCGACCAAGCAATATCCAATCCCACATCTTCTTCTGTAGGGTTTGCCATAGAACTCTAATCCTAGCAATCTTCCAAACTCAAGAACGGCAACACAAAGTATTCCTCCACCGGAAAACTCTCACAACACACAATCATCGACTTCACCCTCTACCTCAGAAGAACCTCCACCATGCTCCCTTAAGCTTCCAAGAGCCGAGGGGGAGTGCTGTGCCGGTGGCTCCCTGAATCCTTCCTTCTCTTCCACTCTTCAGTGACTCCCTCTACTACTCCGTAGACGATCTCAAGCTGCCATTGCGATTTCAGGCTTTCCATGTAAGGGGGTAAACGCATGGTCGTAGGAATCCAAAACCTTAAACTCGTTGCCCAAACCCACACTACCAAGTCCCGATTCGCCCAGACGACTCGCCTAGTCGCTTGGGTGGAATCTACTACGTTCTGTTGTAGATCTTGGACCAAATTCACACAAGCGACTCGCCTAGGTAAGTTTCGTCTATATTTTGTCAGCAGGTTCTAGCTTAGGCTCCCCTACGCGACTTGCCTAGTCGCTAGGGCGACATTGCCTCGTGTACTATCTTTCGAGTCAAGGTTTCAATAGGCCAAAATTCAACAATTTCAATATTGCACCAAGTCCCTCCCCAAATATACATTCTTTAGCATGTCTCCGATCGTAATTATTGATGTTTTCAACCCTTCAAATGAGAAAATTGTCCTCCCATTACCCATACAATAAGAGTAACAATTCGTCTAGCAAAAGAGTAAATATCGTTGGTATAAGAGTAACAATTCGGTTGGTTTTTTTTTTAAATTCGGTTGGTTGACTCAGCGCATGTAGTAGCTGCTACAATGGTTTCATTCTTGTTGCTATAGTGGGACCATGTAGCAAGAGTAACAATTCTGTTAATTGTTACTCTTACCAAACCTGCAAATTGATACTCTAGCTATAGTTATTTCACTGTAGCTGCTATAGTGAAATCAATGTAGCAAGAGAATCAATTCGATTAATTGTTACTCTTACCGAACCGAATTGTAACTCTTGGTACAATGATTGCACTGTAGCAGCTGCTACATGCACTGCGTGAACCAACCAAATTGTTACTCTTACTGATGAATTGTTACTCTTGCTGAACGAATTATTACTCTTACTGTATTTGTTTGACTGGATGGATAGTGGAAAGACAGTTTTGCCATTTGAAGGGGTTGAAAAAGTCATCGATTGCGGTGTGGACTTGTTGTAGAAATGTATCTTTCGAGAGAGACTTTACTTTAAACATAATTGTTGTCTGTTCTTTAGCTAGCATAGCGTCTGCTCCAAAGACGTTAGCCCAATTAACCCAAAACTTAATCTTCCGCGAGATAATAACGCACAAGAATACTCGCCATCAAAGTTCTCTCGCAAAATTTATACGATCTCTCAAAAAAAAAACTTTATCCGAAGAAAAATTCTAGAAATTCCATGGTGATGATGTGAGTCCAACAAGAAGTTTGAATTAATTGGGTGTGTTAGATTTAATCCAAGCTTGAGTCACCCTTACCTATTAAGTGTTTTGAATATTGAAAAATAGTTGGCAGGTGGTTGTTAATTAATGTTTATCTTTTAACATACAAAAGTAATAGGTTGTATGTTACTCCGTGGAAGAACCCTAGCAATGGAAGATCACTGACAAGGATCGTCGCTTCATGAAAAAATCCTAGCTGTCACACACCACTCACAGCCATCAAGAACTCTCCTTAGATCTCCCGATTTGTCACATCAAAACCCTAAGGTAAAAACCCCTTTAAAGCCCCCACAACAGAGCCCGTCAATATTTGAACCCATCGGGTTTCGGCCGACATCGTGCGCACGATCTTCCATGTTTGCTCAGGCGACTTTTGCAAACGTTCCGGGAGCATTACTGCAGGTTATGTCGTACGCACGGCTTACTGAGCACACAGGTCGTGCGCACGATTTTTCTTGGGCATTAGGTCTTTCTTCATGGGGCTGGATTCCCCAACAACATAAGTAAACGATTGTTAGGGTTAAGGTCTATAGAAAAGTAATGAAGTGTTTTGAATTAATATTGAAAATATCCACCTGAAATGAAGCTATCTCCCACCTTTGTTGGCTAAATACTTGCAAAAGATCAAATCCCACCAATCCATGTGTTTCTGTTCACCTTTATTCATGATGATGACAATCTTACATTATTACATGAAACACACAAAAGAAAACACACTCATACAATAGCATACTAAAACTAAAAGGAGCCAACAGATTTTCAGAAATTTTGATGGTATTTGGTTTCAAAGGGGGTATGAGATGGACCCTACAAAGTAGTACTTGGCATCATAAAACACACCTAAAAATAAGGAAAAAAGATACTCTTTCATAATCTCAAAGTTGATGGATGATGATATGAGCTCCATGTTGTGGCTGAAGAGTTATCACTGTGCAAGGAGCATGAGCATAGGAGGGTGAGAGCTCAAAGGAGAAGTGTTGGAGGATAATAGCCAGAGCCATCTTCCCCTCTACCATGGCGAAGCTCTGGCCCACGCACGTCCTCGCCCCCCATCCGAAGGGAGAAAACGCATTCCGGCCGTTGGATGCCTTCGAAATCCCTTCCGAAAACCTGTCTGGATTGAATTCCTCTGCATCCTCGCCCCAAAGTTGTGGGTCGTGATGGATGAGGATCGTGGGCAGCAAGAGATCGACCCCGCCGGGGAGGGAGATGTCTCCTAATTTCGTGGGTTTCTGCGTTCGCCGCAGCCGAGAAACCACCGGCGGATACAGCCTCAGAACTTCATAAAGAATCATGGTCACCTGCAGTCGCAGTTCCAGGAGGACAACTGAGATGGCGCCATGGTAGGAAAAGAGAGTTCCGAACCAAAGGGGAAGCAATGGTACTCACAATCTTGAGGCTGCTTATGGATTCGAAGTCGGGTGTGCTCGTCCCGCACCGCTGAAGGACTTCGTCCCTCGCTCTCCGCTGCCAAACCGGGTGCATGGACAGGAGAACCAACGTCCATGTCAGCCACACCGAGGTCGTCTCGTGGCCAGCAAAGTAGAACAGCTTGCATTCTTCGATCACGTCTTCGATCTTGATCCCCTGCTTGTCCCGATCGCTGAGGTTCACGGATTGCAGCAGCAATCCAAGTAAATCGTCGCTACCCGATTCTCCCATTCTCATTGAATCCAGCTTCCTGTCGATCATCTCCGATATGAGGGTCTTGATCTCCCTGTCCACATACATCATTCTCTTGTTCTTCGCGGTGGGTAGGAATCTGTAGAGAGAGGGTATCGAGAATTTCACATAGAAGTTTGATCATGAAAGACATTAACAGATAGGAGGAGAAAAGGAATGCACCTGATACCGGGGATCGATAGAGCCCAAGCGGCCTCGATGACGAGAATGGATTGCTCCTTCTGGAGGTCGAATATCCGCCTTCCTTCTTCAAAGCTGCTTCCGAAGGCTGCGCGGGAGATGATATCCCCTGTCAGGTTCTCGGACTCGGACCAGGCATCCAGTTCGCATGATCCTTTGGCGCCAGCGAGCTTCTCCCATCTCTTCACCAGATCGATGCAGCTATCTACGAACGATGGCATCATTCTCTGTAACCAAGAAAATTTGACACTTGAACTTGCGAATAGATTCGGTTTTTCTCTGAGATCTTGGGATGGGTTGCTTTGCGATGGATTTTGATTCAATATTGTGGCTTCAGTACTGCTTCAACCGGTATGATTTGTGATGAATCGTGTTTTTTTTTTTAGAGAAATGCAATTCAGCCTGAAGGTTTTTCCGATTCCGCTCAGTACGACTGATGTGGGAGTGTACAATTGGTGGCTGAATTTGACTAGTGACGTTTAAATCTTTTAATATCAGTCGTACTGAGTGGAATCGGGAAAACCTTCGGGCTGAATAGCATTTCTCGTTTCTTTTAGGGTTCTGTCTCGAACCTTCAGCTTCTCCGGATGGAAAGCGGGAGAGACGATCCTCCTCCGCCTCGTCCATTCCTCGCCTTCGAGGCTCGCGATCCCTCCCGCCAAAAGCTTGCCCACAGGGTTCAGTGGTGGCTTCTGGAAGTGGCCCGATTTGTCCGACAAGACCTCCTTCATCACGTCGGGGTCCCACAGGATCAGCCTTGGAGTGGGCCCCACCCAAGTGAGACACGTCTTGCCTTTTGGTTTCCATGATTTTAGTCACCATAGAACGAAAGCATCATCAGTAGACGAATGGACAGCAGCTGCTATCACCATAGTAACAACATTCTCCGAATTATTGAAACATTTGCGCCAACGAATTATCCTTCGAATTATTCGACAACATGGGTCACACCTGAGTAGCTCCCGAATTATTCATGAATTTTATAAATAATTCATGAATTTTTCTATTTTTCTTGTGCTACCGATTTTATTTTAGTTATAAATATAAATTTTTATATCTATTAATTTATAATTACTAATGTAATATATTATACTTTAGAGAAATGCTATTCAGCCCAAAGATTTTCCCGATTTTCGCGGCCCAATTGATATGGCAGCATGCAACTGGTGGCTGAAACCCACTAGCAACATTTAAGTCTTTTACACCATCAGTTGCATGCTGCCACATCAATCGGGCTGAGCGGAATCTGAAAACCTTCGGGCTAAATAGCATTGCTCTATACTTTATGTTTTATAATTTTTTCCAAATTTTACCCCAAAATTTGTTACTACTAGTAAGAAATCCGAGCAATGCCCGAATGTGTTTGATGCATGCCATTTGGCAAAGACGACATCATAACTTTTCGAAGAAGTGTGAAATCTTAAGTGAGTGTGATTCACTTGTGAGAGAGAGAGAGATTAACATCAAATGACTATTAAATGCCATTGAATGAAAATTTATTATCTTTATGATAGGTTTTTAAATGGATTTAAAAGAGAGCCGCGTTCACACACGGCAGAAAAGTTCTAGCTCTTTAAAAGACGTCCACGTGTCACAACACGAAAGAGAGGTTTCCATTTTAGTATATACTAGTAAGAAACCCGGGCAATGCCCAGATGAGCTTGATGCACAACCATTTGACACAGATGAAATCACAAATATTCGAAGAAGTATGAAATCTAAAGTGAGTGTGATTCACTTGTGAGAGAGAGAGAGAGAGGGAGGGAGGGAGAGAGATTAACATCAAATGATAATTAAATGTCATTGAATGAGTTTTTATTATCTTTATGGTAGGTTTTTAATAGGATTTAAAACTGTGCCGTGTTCACACATGAAAGAATGATTATGGTTCTTTAAAAGACGTCCACGTGTCACAATGGAGAGAGGCTTCCATTTTAATATATAGTATAGATATAGATAGATATAGATGGCTATCACTAGTGGATATGTAAGGAGGTCTCGTACCATATGTTTGGACCATCCGATGAAGGAACGGGGTGGCATGTGGCACGATCCGATGGTTGAGGTCCATGGGTGGTCCGGACAGGGCTTCCTTGGCCACCCGGAGCTCCTCCCTCAAGTCCCCGAAGATGAGGCGGTAAGGGTTGCCGCGGATGCCCTGCTGCCGCAGCTGCCTCTCCAGCATCCGCGGCTTCCACCACAGCGACCACGACGCCCTCGCCCCATGGTAGAGGAGAGCGGCGAGCAGCAGAGAGAGGAGGATGGACCCCACTTCCATTGGTGTGGGTTGGCTTTCACTTCACATGGTCGAGCCCAGTAGAGCATTTTGTACTGATCTCCGGCCGGCTGCTGAAGCGATGGAAGCTTCTGCGGTCATGGCCGAGTGCCGACGTTGATGATGACTGATGCTTCTGACGTGTTGGACCCTACTAAGTTGCTTATTGACCATAGAGGACAAAAGCAAGACTACACTCCTTGCACTGTTGCACTGGTAAGCATAGTGGCGACAAGTGGAGGGTCTCATGGGGTCCTGCATGCGCCACCTAACCCAAACCCAAGCCCAAGCCAAGAAAAAAGTTCCAAGCTTGGGCTGAATTCGGTTAGCGCAATTTGGTGGGTAGGCCGGGTTGGAATAATGCTTATATTGATACTTGTCCAAAGTTTTAAATTTTAAAGAGCAAAACATCGGTAAATTTTATTTTTATCCTTAGTTCTTACCAATAAGATGTCTTACCTCCACTGTCTTATGGTTTATGGCTCTTTGGGATAGGAATATGATCCATGTCCATGAGGCCTATAAGGGGGGTGTTTGGCATCATTTTGGAACCGCCGTTTCTATTTCCAACCGATACTTTTTGTTCCGCTAGAATGAAGGAGTTTGGAGCGATATTTTATCGTTCCCAGCGTTTCTATGCCAACCGGACCTCTATGCCCTCAATTTATACTAGAAATAGTCATTGACAAGAATGCCCTCTTCCGGATGAGATTTAAGCGGAATAGTTGCTCCGCATGTCAAACACCCCTAAGATGACATCATACACTCAACTTGAGTTTTGGGCTGGGTCGAGTTGCCCAACCTCTACCCAAACTTACTTCGGGTTGAATTTTTTCACCCCGAACCCAACCTGTCCTTCAATAAAATGAGCCCAAACCTGATCTGTTGATTGTGATAAAGATGAACCCCTTAACCGAGAGAGAGAGAGAGAGAGAGAGAGAGAGAGAGAGAGAGAGAGAGAGAGAGAGAGAGAGAGAGAGAGAGAGAGAGAGAGAGAGAGAGAGAGAGATGTGTTGGCTTGGTGGTCTACCATTAGAGAACGAGAATGTTTCACCCGTCTTGTGGGCTGCACCAAGGGGATCCGTTATCCCCTATTTATTTCTACTAGTGGCACAAGTTATACAATGGGAGGTGGATCAAAGTTTGTTATCGGGGGGATGTGGATGGGTTCGTTACTTCGCAGAACCCAACTCCGGTGGCTACTATCGCCTATGCAGACGATTTCATATTTTTCGCACTTGCCAGCTTGGGGATTGCGTTGAGTTTTTGCTCGGGTGGCCCAATTTACTAGGCTAAGTATCAATTAACCTGTAGAAATCGAGCATTAAATTCTCCCAGTGTGTCCCTGGATCGGTAAGAATGAGAGTGTTTACAACCTTGCAGATGGAGGAGGGGACTGGCCACTGGACTCATTTGGGTGTTCCTATTAATGGGTGTAGGGTGCCTTCAAAACACTATTAGTTTGTATTAAGCCGGATGGAGGCGCATATGGCGGGTCGCAAAGACAAATTGCAATCGTAGGCTGGGAGATTGGTTTTGGTACAGTCGGTCCTTTCCGCGATGCCCATGTATCTGCTATCTAATTGCGGGCACCATGCCATTGAGTGTGGTGCACTGAATGGATCAAATAGCCAGAGATTTTTTTTGGGGACATACAACTTCAGGGCACCGCCTTCATCTAGTTTCTTGGGAACAAATCCCTAGTGAGAGAAGGTGTGGGGGTCTCCAGGTGTAGCGATTTGTTCATACGCAGATTCAACTAGGGGTTGCCAACCTCCTTTGGGTACTCTCTGGCAATCAGGTCGGGGCGGAGTAGGTCCGGAAGAAATATCAACTGACCATCGGCTCCTGGATGCATTGGGAGGGGAAGAGGGCCTCTTCATGGATGCGTAAGGCTGTACGTTGTGTTCAACGGTTGGGTACGACAGATACTTTTCTCCGTCCAAAATATGCTTGAATGCTTCAAACCTTACGAGGTGCAGCGGGAGTTGTGGCGGAGACATCCTCCATGTAGAGAGGGGAATGACTATGGCTATTGCGTGTCCCTCCCCGTGTTTATTTGTTCTTGTGGAAGATGCTACAAGGGTTCCTACCCACGACGGAGCTCTTACGCCAACAACTTCGTTTTGGTTTTGGTACCTATCATTGGTGTGGGGTGCAGCAAGAGGACTTTGAACATGTCTTTTGGAAATGTCGTATAGCACAAATTTTTTGGCAACAGATCTGGCGAAGCACGGGGATTGATGTCCTTCAGGTGGACCCATTGAAAGCTGGGATAAGGGAGAAAAGGGTGAGGGACGGCCAGTCCCTAGTGAGATTGTGGCGGTTTTTTCGTGGGTGTGGTGGAAGGCTCGCTGTGCAGCCTGTTCCATGGTTTATGGAAGTCAGTGTCGGCCATTTTCTGTGTTGATCTCTGAGGGCTTGTTCCTCGCCTAGCGGTTTGTCCGTGCTTCTCGGCCTACCTCGAAACCCATTGATGGGGGGAGGGTGGCTGATTTTTTTGTTTGGGCCGATGGTGCTTTTAGCACTGAGGGCGAGGTGGTTACTAGGGCTTGGGTACTGGTGGATTATTGTGGTACAGTTCAGGTAGTGGCAGCCTTTCCGTGTCGGGCTGAGTCTCCACTTCATGCTGAGATTTGGGCGATAAAAGGGGCTTTTAGGGAGTTAGTGAAGAGGTAGTACAATAAAGTGGTGGTGTTTACTGATGCTACTCTAGCCCGCGGTACGTTAGTCCTAGGCAAAGGTTGCTCTGTGCATTTCAGTCCTTTGCTGGTCTCTTACAGGCAGGAGCGGGATCAGCTTACTGAAGTCTCCTTGCAGTGGGTCTACCGGACGGGGAATCGTGCTGCTCATTGGTTAGCCGAAGAGGCCCGTTGCATTGGGTTAGAGGGTTGTTGGGAGAAAGAGTTCCCTGCTGCCTTGTTGGCCCTTGTGTGTGAGGACATCTAGGTCTTAAAAAAAAAAAGCAAAAGTAAAGAAAGATGCAAATGCCCTTTGTTTCATCCAACAAGGCTTGGATGATATGATATTTTCCTAGGATCATGGCCGCCACTACTTCAAAAGAAACATTGGATGTGTTGAAGGATGAATATCAAGGTACGGCCAAAGTAAGAACGGTAAAATTATAGACACTTCGTTGTAGTTTTGAAAATTTATCTATGGATAGTTATGTGAAAATTCAAGAAATTTTTTCTAGTGTTAGTTTAGTTGTAATCAAATTAGATCTTATGGAGAAGAACTACCGGATCAAAAAAATGTAGTGAAAGTTTTACGAAGTCACTGAAATATGATCATATAGTTGCTGCTATGGAAGAATCGAAAGACTTAACCAAAAGCAACTCGAACATGTAGCCCAAACCCCTGCTGCCCAGTCCTGATTCGCCCAGGTGACTCACCAAGTCACTCGACCGAAACAACATTTGTTCTGTCGCAAATCCTGGACCAGATTTGCCTGGGCGAATTTCATCCGTGTTTTGTCCACAGGTTTTGGCTTAGGCTCGCCCAAGCAACTCGCCTAATCATCCGGGTGACTTTGCCTCGTGTATTGTCCTTTGGGTCAGGGTTTCAATGGGCCAAAATTCAGCAATCTCCACCTTGAATCTTTGAAACCCAACACCTCTATGTATCCTCCATTGCCATCGCTATCGCCGCTTCCATCGCTACCATTGTCATCTTATAGTCTATCCTGAGATAGCAAAATATCAGATATCCATATCTACATCCCCTCCCCTTGGGGTTCAGGAGAAACACCACTGGTACAGGTATAGACTTGAGCCACGCTCTAGCCTACCACTCAGGTCTTCTATAACAACAAAGTGAGGTCTTAATTACTGCCTCCATTATGCCATAGAATCCATAAGAACCCTACCAAGCCAAGTGGTTCCAACAAACATATGAACACCACTAACCCAGTTATTTCCAACCAGTCGACATGTACCTATGCGCTCTAGACCACTCCGTGTACCTTACAAATCTCCACATCAAACTGAATACCCATGACCCTCAAAGACAAGCACACCCAGTGAAATCAAATCCATAGCCTTCAAGTCTATCTTTCCTCATTCTTCATCTCTTCTCGGGTTTCATCCCCATAGAAACCATGTTCATTGATATATCTCTCTGCAATTATCCAAGTAGCTCTGATACCAGTTTATTGTGAATCTAATCACCACCAGGGCACCAACACGGTGATCTGATCGAGATCTGATCACGCGGATCCTCAGCGGAAGTCGATCACCAAACCAAAGGGCTAATTATAGAAGATCAACCACATCATACAAAACAATTCTCCGTGACAAGAAATAAACAAGCACAAAGATGACACCAAGATAGACTATGGTTCATCCAAATCAGGGCTAGCTAATCCACAAATAGGAGAGAAGGAGATCTCTTCTATTAGTCATATAACAGAACAAGCGAAACACAGGAGTTGCAGAGATTACAACCGAAATATAGATGTTGCAGGGATTCACCGGGCAACTAGGTGATCCAGTAAGAACATGTACCACAAGAACTGAGGAAGAGTGTCATATTCTTCCTCTTCTTCCTCCACCAAATCAATCATTTTTCAATCCCTCCAATCCACTTCGACCAAGCAATATCCAATCCCACATCTTCTTCTGTAGGGTTTGCCACAGAACTCTAATCCTAGCAATCTTCCAAACTCAAGAATGGCAACACAAAGTTTTCCTCCACCGGAAAACTCTCACAACACACAATCATCGACTTCACCCTCTACCTCAGAAGAACCTCCACCATGCTCCCTTAAGCATCCAAGAGCCGGGGGGGAGTGCTGTGCCGGTGGCTCCCTGAATCCTTCCTTCTCTTCCACTCTTCAGTGACTCCCTCTACTACTCCGTAGATGATCTCAAGCTGCCATTGCGATTTCAGGCTTTCCATGTAAGGGGGTAAACACATGGTCGTAGGAATCCAAAACCTTAAACTCGCTGCCCAAACCCACACTACCAAGTCCCGATTCGCCCAGACGACTCGCCTAGTCGCTTGGGTGGAATCTACTACGTTCTGTTGTAGATCTTCGACCAAATTCACACAAGCGACTCGCCTAGGTAAGTTCCGTCTATATTTTGTCAGCAGGTTCTGGCTTAGGCTCCCCTAAGCGACTTGCTTAGTCGCTAGGGCGACATTGCCTCGTGTACTATCTTTCGAGTCAAGGTTTCAATAGGCCAAAATTCAACAATTTCAATATTGCACCAAGTCCCTCCCCAAATATACATTCTTTAGCATGTCTCCCATCGTAATTATTGATGTTTTCAACCCTTCAAATGAGAAAATTGTCCTCCCATTACCCATACAATAAGAGTAACAATTCGTCTAGCAAAAGAGTAAATATCGTTGGTATAAGAGTAACAATTCGGTTGATTTTTTTTTTAAATTCGGTTGGTTGACTCAGCGCATGTAGTAGCTGCTACAATGGTTTCATTCTTGTTGCTATAGTGGGACCATGTAGCAAGAGTAACAATTCTGTTAATTGTTACTCTTACCAAACCTGCAAATTGATACTCTAGCTATAGTTATTTCACTGTAGCTGCTATAGTGAAATCAATGTAGCAAGAGAATCAATTCGATTAATTGTTACTCTTACCGAACTGAATTGTTACTCTTGGTACAATGATTGCACTGTAGCAGCTGCTACATGCACTGCGTCAACCAACCAAATTGTTACTCTTACTGATGAATTGTTACTCTTGTTGAACGAATTATTACTCTTACTGTATTTGTTCGACTGGATGGATAGTGGAAAGACAGTTTTGCCATTTGAAGGGGTTGAAAAAGTCATCGATTGCGGTGGGGACTTGTTGTAGAAATGTATCTTTCGAGAGAGACTTTACTTTAAACATAATTGTTGTCTGTTCTTTAGCTAGCATAGCGTCTGCTCCAAAGACGTTAGCCCAATTAACCCAAAACTTAATCTTCCACGAGATAATAACGCACAAGAATACTCGCCATCAAAGTTCTCTCGCAAAATTTATACGATCTCTCAAAAAAAAAACTTTATCCGAAGAAAAATTCTAGAAATTCCATGGTGATGATGTGAGTCCAACAAGAAGTTTGAATTAAGTGGGTGTGTTAGATTTAATCCAAGCTTGAGTCACCCTTACCTATTAAGTGTTTTGAATATTGAAAAATAGTTGGCAGGTGGTTGTTTAGCTTACTGAAGTCTCCTTGCAGTGGGTCTACTGGACGGGGAATCGTGCTGCTCATTGGTTAGCCGAAGAGGACCGTTGTATTGGGTTAGAGGGTTGTTGGGAGAAAGAGTTCTCTGCTACCTTGTTGGCCCTAGTGTGTGAGGACATCTAGGTCTTAATGTCTTGACCACCGTCTGGATACAAAAAAAAAAAAAAGCAAAAGTAAAGAAAGATGCTAACGCCCTTTGTTTCATCCAACAAGGCTTGGATGAAATGATATTTCCCTAGGATCATGGCCGCCGCTACTTCAAAAGAAACATAGGATATGTTGAAGGATGAATATCAAGGTACGACCAAAGTAATAACGGTAAAATTATAGACACTTCGTCGTAGTTTTGAAATTTTATCTATGGATAGTTATGTGAAAATTCAAGAAATTTTTTCAAGAGTTAGTTTAGTTGTAATCAAATTAGATCTTATGGAGAAGAACTAACAGATCAAAAAAATGTAGTGAAAGTTTTACAAAGTTACTGAAGTATGATCATATAGTTGCTGCTATGGAAGAGTCGAAAGACTTAACCAAAACCAACTCCAACATATAGCCCAAACCCCTGCTGCCCAGTCCTGATTCGCCCAGGTGACTCACCAAGTCACTCGGGCGAAACAACATTTGTTTTGTCGCAAATCCTGGACCAGATTCGCCCGGGCGAATTTCATCCGTGTTTTGTCCACAGGTTTTGGCTTAGGCTCACCCAAGCGACTCGCCTAATCATCCGGGTGACTTTGCCTCGTGTATTGTCCTTTGGGTCAGGATTTCAATGGGCCAAATTCAGCAATCTCCACGTTGAATCTTTGAAACCCAACACCTCTATGTATCCTCCATTGCCTTCGCCATCGCCGCTTCCATCGCTACCATTGTCATCTTAAAGTCTATCCTGAGATAGCAAAATATCAGATATCTATATCTACATCCCCTTCCCTTGGGGTTCAGCAGAAACACCACTGGTACAGGTATAGACTCGAGCCACGCTCTAGCCTACCACTCAGGTCTTCTATAACAACAAAGTGAGTTCTTAATTACTGCCTCCATTATGCCATAGAATCCATAAGAACCCTACCAAGCCAAGTGGTTCCAACAAACACATGAACACCGCTAACTCAGGTATTTCCCACCAGTCGACATGTATCTATGCGCTCTAGACCACTCCGTGTACCTTACAAATCTCCACATCAAACTGAATTCCCATGACCCTCAAAGACAAGCACACCCAGTGAAATCAAATCCATAGCCTTCAAGTCTATCTTTCCTCATTTTTCATCTCTTCTCGGGTTTCATCCCCATAGAAACCATGTTCATTGATATATCTCTCTATAATTATCCAAGTAGCTCTTATACCAGTTTATTGTGAATCTAATCACCACCAGGGCACCAACACGGTGATCTGATCGAGATCTAATCATGCGGATCCTCGGCGAAAGTCGATCACCAAACCAAAGGGCTAATTATAGAAGATCAATCACATCATACAAAACAATTCTCCGTGACAAGAAATAAACAAGCACAAAGATGACACCAAGAAAGACTATGGTTCATCCAAATTAGGGCTAGCTAATCCACAAATAGGAGAGAAGGAGATCACTTCTATTAGTCATATAACAGAACAAGCGAAACACAGGAGTTGCAGAGATTACAACCGAAATATAGATGTTGCAGGGATTCACCGGCCAACTAGGTGATCCAGTAAGAACATGTACTACAAGAACTGAGGAAGAGTGTCATGTTCTTCATCTTCTTCCTCCACCAAATCAATCATTCTTCAATCCCTCCAATCCACTTCGACCAAGAAATATCCAATCCCACATCTTCTTCTGTAGGGTTTGCCATAGAACTCTAATCCTAGCAATCTTCCAAACTCAAGAACGACAACACAAAGTTTTTCTACACCGGAAAACTCTCACAACTCACAATCATCGACTTCACCCTCTACCTCAGAAGAACCTCCACCATGCTCCCTTGAGCATCCAAGAGCCAGGGGGGAGTGCTGTGCCGGTGGCTCCCTGAATCCTTCCTTCTCTTCCACTCTTCAGTGACTCCCTCTACTACTCCATAGACGATCTCAAGCCGCCATTGCGATTTCAGGCTTTCCATGTAAGGGGGTAAACGCATGGTCGTAGGAATCCAAAACCTTAAACTCGCTGCCCAAACCCACACTACCAAGTCCCGATTCGCCCAGACGACTCGCCTAGTCGCTTGGGTGGAATCTACTACGTTCTGTTGTAGATCTTGGACCAAATTCGCACAAGCGACTCGCCTAGGTAAGTTCCGTCTATGTTTTGTCAACAGCTTCTGGCTTAGGCTCCCCTGATCGACTTGCCTAGTCGCTAGGGCGACATTGCCTCGTGTACTATCCTTCGAGTTAATGTTTCAATAGGCCAAAATTCAACAGTTTCAATATTGCACCAAGTCCCTCCCCAAATATACATTCTTTAGCATGTCTCCCATCGTAATTATTGACGTTTTCAACCCTTCAAATGAGAAAATTGTCCTCCCATTACCCATACAATAAGAGTAACAATTCATCTAGCAAAAGAGTAAATATCGTTGGTATAAGAGTAACAATTCGGTTGGTTTTTTTTTTAAATTCGGTTGGTTGACTCAGCGCATGTAGTAGCTGCTACAATGGTTTCATTCTTGCTGCTATAGTGGGACCATGTAGCAAGAGTACCAATTCTGTTAATTGTTACTCTTACCAAACCTGCAAATTGATACTCTTGATATAGTTATTTCACTGTAGCTGCTACAGTGAAATCATTATAGCAAGAGAATCAATTCGATTAATTGTTACTCTTACCGAACCAAATTGTTACTCTTGGTACAATGATTGCACTGTAGCAGCTACTACATGCACTGTGTCAACCAACCAAATTGTTACTCTTACCGATGAATTGTTACTCTTGCTGAACGAATTATTACTCTTGCTGTATTTGTTCGACTAGATGGATAGTGGAAAGACAGTTTTGCCATTTGGAGGGTTGAAAAAGTCAACGATTGCGGTGGGGACTTGTTGTAGAAATGTATCTTTTGAGAGAGACTTTACATTAAACATAATTGTTGTCTGTTCTTTAGCTAGCATAGCAACTGCTCCAAAGACGTTAGCCCAATTGACCCAAAACTTAATCTTCCGCGAGATGATAACGCACAAGAATACTCGCCATCAAAGTTCTCTCGCAAAAACTTTATACGATCTCTTAAAAAAAAAAAACTTTATCCGAAGAAAAATTCTAGAAATTCCATGGCGATGATGTGAGTCCAACGAGAAGTTTGAATTAAGTGGGTGTGTTAGATTTAATCCAAGCTTGAGTCACCCTTACCTATTAAGTGTTTTGAATATTGAAAAATAGTTGGCAGGTGGTTGTTAATTAATGTTTATCTTTTAACATACAAAAGTAACAGGTTGTATGTTACTCCGTGGAAGAACCCTAGCCATGGAAGATCACCGACAAGGATCGTCATTTCGTGGAAAAACCCTAGCCATCACACACCACTCGCAGCCATCAAGAACTCTCCTTAGGTCTCCCGATTTGTCACATCAAAACCCTAAGGGAAAAACCCCTTTAAAGCCCCCACAACAGAGCCCGTCAATATCTGAACCCATCGGGTTTCGACCGACATCGTGCGCACGATCTTCCATGTTTGCTCGGGCGACTTTTGCAAATGTTCCGGGAGCATTACTGCAGGATATGTCGTACGCACGACTTCCTGAGCACCCAGGTTGTGCGCACGATTCTTCTTGGGCATTAGGTCTTTCTTCATGGGGCTGGATTCCCCAACAACATAAGTAAAAGATTGTTGGGGTTAAGGTCTATATAAAAGTAATGAAGTGTTTTGAATTAATATTGAAAATATCCACCTGAAATGAAGCTATCTCCCACCTTTGTTGGCTAAATACTTGCAAAAGATCAAATCCCACCAATCCATGTGTTTCTGTTTCACCTTTATTCATGATGATGACAATCTTACATTATTACATGAAACACACAAAAGAAAACACACTCATACAATAGCATACTAAAACTAAAAGGAGCCAACAGATTTTCAGAAATTTTGATGGTATTTGGTTTCAAAGGGGTCTGAGATGGACCCTACAAAGAGGCCACCGGACCTACCACGAAGTCGCCACAACCGCCACAAAAGGGACCCACCTGGCCCACAAACGAGGCGCCACACACGAGCACACCGAAAAGCCACACGAGGCAAAGAAGCCACAACATCGCACGAAGAGTACCCAACACGGGAATCGGACCATTGGGGGGTGCCCACATAAAGTTTATTGTAACCTCAAAGTTGGTGTATGATGATATGAGCTCCATGTTGTGGCTGAAGAGTTATTACTGTGTAAGGAGCATGAGCATAGGAGGGTGAGAGCTCAAAGGAGAAATGTTGGAGAATGATAGCCAAAGCCATCTTCGCCTCGATCATGGCGAAGCTCTGGCCGAGACATATCCTCGGCCCCCATCCAAAGGGGAAGAACGCATTCTTCCCGTTGGATGCCTTTGAAATCCCTTCCGAAAACCTATCCGGATTGAATTCTTCGGCATCCTCTCCCCAAAGTTGTGGATCATGATGCATGAGGATCGTGGGCAGCAATATATCGACCCCGCCGGGGAGGGAGATGTCTCCTAATTTCGTGCATTGCTGCGTATGCCGGAACAGAGAAACCACCGATGGATATAACCTCATAACTTCATGGAGAATCATGGTCACCTGCAGTTGGTCGCCCGGTAAAACATAGGAAAAGAAATGAAAATACTGATTTTTCAGTAAAAATGGATGTTTGGTTGACGAGAAAATATGGTTCCCACATGAAAATACATGGGGGAGAAAAGGGGAGAGAGAAAAGAAAAAGTCACATTCTTGCTCTCTTTTCCGAGAAATGCTATTCAGCCAGAAGGTTTTTTCGATTTCGCTCAACCCGATTGACGTGGTCGTGTACGAGTGGTGGTGTTAGAGCACTAGCGAGATTCAAATGTCACTAGTGAGATTCAACCACCACTCGTACACGGCCACATACGTCAATCGGGCTGAGCGGAATCGGGGAAAAACCTTCGGGCTGAATATCATTTCTCTTCTTTATCAGATATTCAAATGCACTTTTCTTTTCCCATCCTTTCCTCCCATTCCATTTCCACCCGATTCATTTCCTACAAAACTTTCTCGGCAACCAAACACAGCCTAAGTGTTATGTTGAGATAGGAACAAAGAATTTTGAAAACTGAATGCGAAGTACTAGTACTCACAATCTTGAGGTGGCCTATGGATTCGAAGTCGGGTGTGTTCTTCCCGCACCGCCGAAGGACTTCGTCCCTCGCTCTCTGCTGCCAAACCGGGTGCATGGACAGGAGCACCAGTGTCCATGTCAGCCACACCGAGGTCGTCTCTTGGCCAGCAAAGTAGAACAGCTTGCATTCTTCCATCACATCTTCGATCGTGATCCCGTGCTTGTCCTGCTCGCTGAGCTCAACGGATTGCAGCAGCAATCCAAGTAAATCATCGCAACCGGATCCTCCCATTCTCATCGAATCCAACTTCCTGTCGATCATCGCCCTTAACATGGTCTTGATCTCCCCGTCCACATACATTCTTCTCTTGTTCTTCGCGGTGGGCAGGAATCTGTATAGAGAGGGACAGGGTAAAGAGAACTGAGCATATAACTCTACTAAGAATTTTCGCTATGTCGAAGAGAAGCTGTTCATGAAGACACTAACACATAGGAAAGTGATGGAGGATTAGTCCCACCTCGGTAAAGTAGAGGGCGGAAACAATCCTTATATGTATGATGGGACCTCATCTCAACACCTGGGTTTTGGGATAGAGGATATCTTACATGATATCAGAGTCAAACCGTATCGCTCACCCGCCAGGTGTAATTCCCACACATCTATTATCCACGTGACCAGGACCATAAAAAATTGGCGGATAGAGGATATCTCACAGAAAGGAAAGAAGTGGACCTGAAGCCTGGAAGATATAGAGCTCGAGCGGCTTCAATGACGAGAACGGCTTGTTCCTTCTGGAGGTCGAATATCCGCTTTCCTTCTTCGAAGCTGCTTCCAAAGGCTGTGCGAGAGATGACATCCCCCGTCAGGTTCTGGAATTCAGACCAAACATCCAGCTCGCATGATCCTTCGGCGATAACTAACTTCTCCCATCTCTTTATCAAATCAATGCAGCTATTTACGAAGGAAGGCACCATTCTCTGAAATCAAAATTCAAAATTTCTAAGAGTTGCTACTAGGGTTGCAACTCGGGCGGGTTGGGGGTCAACCCAAGCCTAACCCAAGTACTATAACCCCCAACCCATAGCCCAACCTGACCTCAAACCCGAATTGCACAACCCAAACCCAACCCAAGTAAATTTTTTTAAATGTGCTAGGGTAAAACAGTTTGAGAAATTCATTAGCATCAGGCACCCATATCTATTTTGAAAATTATAACAGAAGACTAGTTGGAGTTGGAGTGTTTCAAACCTTTAGCTTCTCCAGATGGAAAGCCGGGGAGATGATCCTCCTCCGCCTCGCCCATTCCTCTCCTTCGAGGCTCGAGACCCCCTCTGCCAGAAGCTTGATCAGAGGGTTCACCGGCGGCTTCTGGTAGTGGCCCATTTTGTCCAGCAAGACCTCCTTCATCAAATCTGGATCACATATGATCAACCTTGGTGTAGCTCCCGCCCAGGTCAGACATGTCTTGCCTTTGGTTTCCAAGAATTCAGTCACCGTGTAACCAAGCCATCAATAAGTCAATAGACGAATTGAAAAAATAAGTGTAATTTTGATAAAAGCTATGGAAACAACCCCATAATTTTTGTTAAGGGAAATTAGTGATTGGTCCCTACAACAAGTTTCGTCTAAGGCTAAGGACGGCTAATGTTTGCCGTTAGCATTAAGCCCCCTTGGACCATTCCCTACTATGCACGGAAGAAAACTTTTACAAACAACCATGACAGGTGCATCTCACCCATACCTTTTTTACATTCAATCCGACTACTCTTTTATCTTATCCAGGGACTTGATGTGAATAGGGACTGGTTTGCATCCTTATCGCAAGTCAGAACTTGTAATAGGGACTAATCACGAAGTCCCTGTGAGGAAATGTTGACTATAGCTAGCTGGCCCATTAATTGTCTCGATGTATATGGCAGCTAGAGTGCCCATATTTGGCCTAATGTATATGGCAAACAATAATTAGGTATCTATCTTTACATGGTAGGTTCTACTATAGAAATTCCTTATAGTGGGATTTTTCGTTTTACTTCTTTCTTTATTTGAGTCCTGTACTTGGTGTATATATACCACCATATTGTATCAAAGAATGCAGTAAAAAGAAGCCCGTTACTTTTTCCTTCCAAGAATTCTTGTTTCTTTGTTTTTCTTTATGGTATCAGAGCGGCTTTTCTGCTGCGTATTCTATTTGATTATTTTCTTTGCTCTTGATCAATTGGTGGAGTTGCCAAACTTGTTTCTTCTTTCAACTGCAGTTCTTGACGAATACAGTAATCAGGTGCAGTCGGAAGATGAGAAAAGTTTACACAGTCTTCCAAATTGGTTGAGAACCGACGGATTGTGAGTGACATAGATGGCTCAAGAGGAGAATTCAAACTCACAGAACTCATCCTTGGGTCGGCACTCCATGGCTGAAGTTTCAATTGATCCAACCAACCCCTTCTATCTTCACCATTCTGATAATCCAGGTATAACTTTGGTTTCAAAACCACTTTCTAGAGACAATTACTCTACTTGGAGCCGAGCAATGACTATGGCACTTAGTGCCAAAAATAAAATTGGATTTGTTGATGGATCCATTATGAAGCCATCACAGATCACTTCACCCTTGGAATATACTCTATGGAAACGATGCAATGATATGATTCTGTCATGGATTCTCAATTCCATTGACAGTGATTTAGCCAATAGCGTTATATACGCGGATTCGACTACTGAGGTTTGGTTTGATCTCAAAGATCGTTTTTCTTAGAGCAATGCTCCGAGAATCTTTCAGATTCGAAGAGCGATTGCATCGCATCTTCAAAACCAATCATCTCTGGCTGCTTATTTCACTAAGCTAAAGGGGTTTTGGGATGAGTTGGCATCCTATACTGATCATCCAACTTGTACCTGTGGAGCCATGAAGGCACTTGTTGAACATGAACAACGAGAAAAGGTTTTACAATTTTTTAATGGGTCTGAATGACTCATATTCAGCAATACGTGGGCAGATCTTATTGATGTGTCCTTTGCCCACCATTAACAAAGCCTACTCGTTGGTTCTTCAAGAAGAAAAGCAGCGAGAAATTTCTATGGCCTTTTCCAATAAAGAAAGTGCAGCTATGTTGGCTAACAATGGTTGGAAATCATCCCCAAATTCTCGAGATCCCTATAAGGAAAATGCAGCTATGTTGGCTAACAATGGTTGGAAATCAACCACAACTTCTCGAGATTCCTACAAGGAAAGTGCAGCTAACAATGGTTGGAAATCAACCTCAAATGGTCGGGATGTTCATGGAAAACCTAGAGGATATAAAAAATTACATTGTGATCATTGTGGAGGCAACAACCACACTATTGATCGGTGTTATACTTTACATGGATATCCACCTAGACATCGATTCCACAAATCCAATGCTAGTGGCACTATCAAATGACAAGGCGAGGATGCCAAGCAGAGTACTTCATCCTTTAAAAATCATATGAATGCGCCTACTTTCACGTCTGAACAATATCAGCAAATTTTAGCATTACTAAAAGAAGGTACTTCTCAATCAATGGCAAATGTTGCAGGTATAACTACTCCTGCATGTTATTCATCTTGCTTTCCTTCAAATACTTGGATCTTGGATAGTGGTGCCACAGACCATATGGCCTTATCTCCAACCCTTTTACATGATTGTTATATGCCCATCGGATCCCAACCCATCAAGTTACCTAATGGTGACTCAGTTGCCATTTCATCCATAGGCTCTGCCAGTCTTAATTCTGATATCCAACTCAATAATGTTCTTTGTGTACCCTCTTTTAATGTCAATCTCATGTTTGCTAGTAAACTAACCTAATCAATTCGTTGCTCCATCACATTTTTTCCTGATTTTTGCCTTTTACAAGACCTAGCAACGACGAGGATTATTGGATTGGGTAAGAAACATGGAGGCCTCTTATCAATTGTGTTTACCACCTTCACCGCCGATGGTTCATTCTAGCATGAGACCTGCCTCCTATGAAATATAGCACAAACGGCTGGGTCATCCTTCTTCTACTCGCATACGGCAATTGGTGGAAACTACATCCATCTCTAAACTATCTTTTGATAATTTGCGTCCTTGTGAGCTTTGTCCTCTAGCTAAACAAACTCGTTTGTTCTTTGGTTTAAGTTCAATCTCTACCACTGAAGCATTTAATTTAATTCACTGTGATATTTGGGGTCCCTACAAAACATCTTCTCACAGTGGTGCACACTATTTCTTGACCATTGTGGATGATTTTACTAGATGCACATAGGTGTATTTAATGCGGTTTAAGTCAGAGACCCAACAATTTTTAAAATCATTTTTTGCCTTCGTTGAGACCTAATTTCAACGAAAAGTTAAACAAGTTCGTACTAATAACGGGTCTGAGTTTTATTCCTTGCGAAATTTTTTTCAAGAATACGGCATTGTTTATCAACATTCATGTGTTTACACACCACAACAGAATGGTGTAGTTGAACGCAAACATCGTCACATTCTTGAGGTGGCCCGAGCCTTACGATTCATGCCCATCTTCCTTTATCCTTTTGGGGGGAATGTATTCTCACAGCTGCCTATCTGATTAACCGCTTACCTTCACCCGTTCTCTTTGGAAAGACTCCTTATGAAATTCTCTACAAAAATAAACCAAATTATGGTAACTTACGAGTCTTTGGATGCCTTTGTTTTGCCACTAATGTGATTCCAAGTCATAAGTTTGACCAACGAGCTCGTAAATGTATTTTTGTTGGTTATCCTTTTGGACAGAAGGCTTATCGAGTCTACGATCTTGAAACTAAACAAATATTCTCAAGTAGAGATGCCATTTTTCATGAGACAATATTTCCCTATTCATCGATAAAACAAGATTGCAAGGATGATCCTGTCTTGCCAATTTCAGTCCCAGATAACACATGTCAATTGCCCATGTCAGAATCACAGTCCAATGATTCCACAATTCCCTTGTCGACTCCAAATATATTTGAAAGTGTACCAGTTCCTACTACATCTGAAATACACATTTCAATCCCACGCAAATCCGAACGACCACGTAAACCATCAATTTGGCTCCGTGATTATCATTGTTCGTCTGCCATGTTGCCTACAACCAGTTCAACATCCTCCTCAATGACTTCTACATCCAAAGGTACTCGATATCCACTTTCAAACTTTGTTGCATATAATCGTCTATCTACTGTTCATTGGTCTTTTGTTGCAGCTATTTCTTCTTCTTTAGAACCTGATACATTTGCACAAGCTGAGAAGGATCCTAATTGGTGTAATGCCATGGCTTCTGAAATTCAGGCATTAGAGCACAATCATACTTGGTCTCTTATGCCTCTTCCACCAGGCAATAAACCCATTGGCTGTAGATGGGTTTATAAGATCAAATATCGATCAAATGGCTCCATTGAACGTTACAAGGCTCGATTAGTGGCCAAATGATATACTCAAACTGAAGGATTAGACTACCATGAAACATTTGCTCCTGTTGCCAAACTTGTTACAGTTCGATGTCTTCTTGCAGTTGCAGCTGCTCGTAATTGGTCCCTCCATCAAATGGATATCCATAATGCATTCTTACATGGCGATCTAGATGAAGAAGTCTACATGCTTCCACCACCTGGTTATTGCAAACAGGGGGAGAATCTAGTTTGTCGATTACGTAAGTCCCTTTATGGTCTCAAACAAGCTTCAAGAAATTGGTTTGCCAAGTTTTCCTTAGCAATACAAGATGCTGGTTTTAAACAATCTAAAGCAGACTACTCTCTATTCACTCGGGTTTTTGGAGCATCCTTTACCGTTGTTTTAATTTACGTTGATGATATGATTATAGCTGGAAATGACAATGTTGCCATCAATTCTCTCAAGTCTTTCCTCCATACTTGTTTCCATATCAAGGACCTTGGTGATCTTAAATATTTTTTGGGAATTGAGGTCGCTCGTTCTCGAAAGGGTATTTGTCTTTCTCAAAGGAAATATACGCTAGATATTCTTGATGAAACGAGTCTTCTTGGAGCTAGACCTTCTAATTTTCCCATGGAGCAAAAGTTAAAGCTCACTCCAACTGAGGGTAAACTTCTATTGAATCCTTCTCTTTATCGTCGTCTAGTTGGACGCTTGATCTATCTCACCATCACTCGGCTAGACATTAATTATTCTGTTTATATCCTTAGTCAGTTTATGCAACAACCACGACAACCACATCTTCAAGCTGCTTTTCGTGTACTTCGATATTTAAAAAGAACTCCTGGACAATGACTCTTCTTCCCTGCTGAGAATTCCCTTCATCTAAAAGGATATTCTGATTCTGACTGGGCTAGTTGCCCAACAACTAGACGTTCTGTTACTGGCTATTGCACTTTTATTGGAAGTGCTCATATTTCCTGGAAGACTAAGAAGCAAACAACGGTTTCTCGATCATCTGCTGAAGCAGAATATCATTCCATGGCTTCTGCAAGTTGTGAACTTACTTGGCTTCTTTATCTTCTTCATGATCTGAGGGTTGCACATCCCAAACCTGCAATGTTATTTTGTGATAATCAAGCAGCTTTACATATTGCGGCCAATCCCGTCTTTCACGAGCGAACCAAGCACATAGAGCTTGATTGTCACCTTATACATGAAAAGAGTTCAGTCTGGGTTGATTTCGACTAAATACATGCCATCATCACTTCAACTTGCTGACATGTTTACTAAGCCTTTGGGCAAAGTAACTTTCAATTTCTTGTTACGCAAGTTGGGCGTTCTTAACATTCACGCTCCCACTTGAGGGGAAGTGTTAGGAAATGTTGACTATAGCTAGCTGGCCCATTAATTGTCTCGATGTATATGGTAGCTAGAGTGCCCATATTTGGCCTAATGTATATGGCAAACAATAATTAGGTATCTATCTTTACATGGCAGGTTCTACTATAGAAATTCCTTATAGTGGGATTTTTCGTTTTACTTCTTTCTTTATTTGAGTCATGTACTTGGTGTATATATACTACCATATTGTATCAAAGAATGCAGTAAAAAGAAGCCCGTTACTTTTTCCTTCCAAGAATTCTTGTTTCTTTGTTTTTCTTTAGTCCCCCACTTTAGTACTAAGGATATCTCTAAAATTTAACGGTTCGTCTATTGGTCATCAATTATGCAAAAACTACCGCTCATTATTTTGACTTACCTCCGCAGTTTTTTCTCAAGGGGTAGTTTTGTTATAAATGTCGGTGAATAGATAAAACAGTTAAATTTGGAGGTGTCCCTAATAATAAAAACTATGAATTTAATTTTACTTAGCACCTAAATGTTTGGGGTGTAAGCTAGTCAAAAAATAACTTAATGTTGCTATTATTACTACAAATCGTGATGGGCACGTAGTCTCCAACTGATTTTAGATTAGTCCGTTGGTAAGACATGCAACCCGTGGCCCCTGTTCAATAGGGGTGCAACTTGGGTCGGGTAGATGCGAGAACCGAACCAACCCGACCTAAATGGGTTGGGTTGGTTCATGCATTTTACAAAGTCGGGTTGGGTTGGTTCTTATTTTTCATAAGCCGATTAAATCTGGATCACTTCTGGGTTAGGGCTCGGGTAAACCCGAATTAACCCGAGAACCAAACCCATATCAAAATATAACATACATTCCCGGGTTGGGTTCAAAATATACTATACATTCACGAGAACCAAACCGAACCAATTAACTTGTCAATTCATCTTTGTGAATCCACTTGATAGTATCTATGAATGCTTGTATGACTGTTTCCTCCACTTGATAGTATTTATGAATGCTTCACAAGCTATTACACATTTTGGAGAAACATATGGCATTATGATTGATGGATGATTTATGTATGTGTAAGATTGATCCGAGAATCAAACCGAACCAACCCGATTTGGTTCAGGTTTTGTCGGGTTTATGTTGAATTCGGATTGGATCGGGTCAAAAAATGGTAGAACCGACCACTTTCGGGTCGGTTCTGGATTGGCTCAAATCCGAAACCAACCCGACCCGAGTTACACCCCCACTTTTGAAGGGTTCAATAAATGTTACGGTACATTTCCTCCCGCTCTTCAGCGGTGGGCCTCCCTCTCGTCACAAATGGCGAGTCTTTCCAACCAATAGGGTTAATAGAAATCGGAGCATATCTCCCGCTTTGTGGTGAGTATCTATCTTTGGCACATCTTGTGCCGGCATCACTAACAAGTGATGAACTGACAACTTAGCCCTTTCGTGCACACACATAGAAAAAGAAAAAGTTTGATTTAAGTTTTTTTTGAGAGATGACTTTTAGTTGCAGGACAAACTGATTTCCATAGTTCAAGTCTCTCCAGGTGGCAATCCTTGACCCGACGTGAAGTTAGCGGGTTTGGGTTTGGCCTAAACGGATTCGGGTCATCAACAGGTTGACCCGATTGACCCATTTATTTAATGGGTCGGGTTCGGGTTTGTACTTATAACCCGACTTGACCAATTTACCAAATGGGTCGTGTCAAACCGACCCGACCCGAGCCAACCCGAACTAACCCGATGCAACCTGACCCAACCCGGTCCAATCCGACCCATCTTGACCCAACCCGACAGGGTTTCATGGGTTATGTTGACCCAACCCGACCCGACACGACCCGACCTATTTAGTAAACGGGTTTAATGGGTCCGGTCAACCCATTTATTAGGCGGGTCGGGTTTGGGTTTAAATTTTTGACCCGTTTATTAAACGGGTCGGGTTCGGGTTGGATGTTTTGCTCTTATACCTATGTCTCAACCCGACCCATTGCCACCCCTACTCCTGAAAGATGAATGTATAGCAAATTATGGTGTCCTGCCGCTATTATTGTAACGTAGTGAAGGACCTAAACCTAATTAGCCGTGGAAAAAAAAATGATGGGTATGTAAGAAGTTCTGGTACCGTATCTCTGCACCATGTGATGAGTGAACGGGACGACACGTGGTACGACCCGATGGGTGAGATCCATGGGGCCGGACCAGGCTTCCTTGATCAACCGGAGCTCCTCCCCCATGTCGCCGTAGAGGAGCCGGTAAGAGCTGCCAGTGACGCCCTGCCGCCTCAGTCGTCTCTCCAGCAGCCGCGGCTTCAACCACAGCGACCATGATGCCCTCGCCCCACCGTAGAGGAGGGCGGCGAGCGCAGAGAGCAGCAGAGAGAGGACGATGGACCCCGCCTCCATTTCTTTGCTATCGTGTAGTGTCGCCACACAGTGAGGGGTGAGGGGGTGGTGTATTTATAGGCCACACATTTTACTTATGTTTATCTTTGGGATTTTTTGACATGTCCCCGACTAAATTGGATAATTAAATAGTACCCCTCTGGGCTTAATTTTCAAATCTTACCTTTGTTGAATGTAACACGACAGACCGGACATGACCTGACACGAAGTTAGCGGGTCTAGGTCAGGAATAACTGGTTCGGGTCGTAAACGGATCAACAAGATAGACACATTTAATAAACGGGTCGGGTCCAGTTTTAGGGTCTGGACACGGTAGATCCGGAAAGACCTGTTTAATATTCAAAGGGTCATGTCGGGTCGGGTCAAGTCTACCCGCAATCCGATACTGTTATATATAGTACCAGTGGATCAGATCGGGTCGAGCCGGATTGGGTCGGATGTGATCAACTGAATAGACCCGTGTGGTAAACGGGTCTTACCGGGTCTACCCGTTTATTAGCGGGTTGGGTACTGATTTAGAATCTAGACACGATTAGTTAAACGAGTCGGGTCTGGATCTAGGGGTTTTGGACACGACCCGAAACCCGACACGACACGAACCCGACCTGTTAACACCCCTAGTTTTTTTAGGGTAAGGATCGAAAATTAAGGTTAGAGGGTGTACTTTTTACTTACCCCAATGAAGGGAGGGGTAAGGTAAAAAAAAACCTTTTCTCTTTTGGCTGCTGGCCGGAGGAGAAAGGGTGCATCGTGTGGCTTGGCTTGGGGACCAAGTTACAGACGGTCAAGCCGAAGCAGTGGAAGCTTCTCGGTACGGTCGCGGACGCTGATGAGTCGTGCACCCCAAGTGATAAGCTATATTTAATGAGTAATTAAATGGGCAAAGTATATTGGCAAAAAATTAAAAGAACATTTTCATGGGGTTATTAGCCTATGGCTCTTTTAAATACCAGGATAGATCCTAGGCTTAAGATCATTTAGCCTTAAACCCATACGTACCGTTTTTTTTAATGTCAATTTTACCCGTCTAGTAGTGGTGCCTATACAGTACCTACTACAGGATTTCACTATTGCACTGAAGTAATCAGTTTCATTATAGCAGTGATTTTAATTCGATTGCTACGGTGAAACCACTTTAGCGGTTACAGTGATTTCATCTAGCGACTACAATGATTTTACTGTAGCAACCGAATTGATACTCTTAACTCACTGTTGTAGATTAATAATTCTGAAAAATCAATTCGGGTTAGCAGAGTATCAATTCGGTTGCTACAGTGATTTTACTGTAGCTACTACACTAATTTCACTGTAGTCGAATTGATATATTGCTATAGTGAAATCATTATAACAATCACTCGTGCAAACATTATTGATTCCCTGCTGCCTAAGGGGTAATAGAAGGATATCTTTGTTATTTAATAGGGATTAGAAAAGTCAGCAAAGGTTTAAGGGGGGTTTTACCAAAATGGCCACCAACTCTCAATTATTGTTGAGAATGCGTCAGGTTGCTTTTGGCTTTACCAAAATGGCCATAGAACATCTTTCGGACCAAACTACCCTTTTTATTAACACAAGGTGTTGTTTCAGACTTTCAGTGGTGGAGACTTCGACTCAGACAGGCGTGGTTGATGCATTACAAGATGGGGTGATGTTGCTGCTCAGCAAGAGGGGGCTAATGATGTGATTACAAATGATATTATAGGTGCTGGTGCTGAATTAGAAGTAGTGGCTGATTGCAGCGTCTCTTGTTCAGGGCACGACCTGGAACTAAGGAGTCATGAGGTTGCTCTGGAGCGCCGTGAAGGGGGTCCTATTTTGGTTGGATCTCTACTGCCTAAGGGGTAATAGAAGGATATCTTTGTTATTTAATAGGGATTAGAAAAGTCAACAAAGGTTTAAGGGGGGTTTTACCAAAATGGCCACCAACTCTTAATTATTGTTGAGAATGCGTCAGGTTGCTTTTGGCTTTACCAAAATGGCCATAGAACATCTTTCGGACCAAACTACCCTTTTTATTAACACAAGGTGTTGTTTCAGTGGTGGAGACTTCGACTCAGACAGCCAGACAGGCGTGGCTGATGCATTACAAGATGGGGTGATGTTGCTGCTCAGCAAGAGGGGGCTAATGATGTGATTACAAATGATATTATAGGTGCTGGTGCTGAATTAGAAGTAGTGGCTGATTGCAGCTTATCTTGTTTAGGGCACGACCTAGAACTAAGGAGTCATGAGGTTGCTCTGGAGCGCAGTGAAGGGGGTCCTATTTTGGTTGGATCTCAGAAATCGTCTGCTTCCTGCCCTTGCCCATTGATCACGTGTCCTTGCCCGAGCTTGGCAAATCTTGGGACAGACTTAATTGAAGATAGGGCAGTGCTTCAAGCAAAATCTAGAGCTCTTGAACCAGGCACGCACAAACGACTTCCCCGCCCAAGATCCATCTGCACAGAACATATGACCGTTTTAATCTTGGTTGATACTCTTCCACAATTGGCACGAGACACTTCGGATTCTCTCCTTCAAAATCTCCGAGACCAATTAGCAACCTTTGATGATGAAGAGCATAACTTGCCTCTTAATATACTAGAGGACAGCACCATTCTTAATATAGCATCGTGTATCGGCTTCTCAACTAAGGGGGAGGACACGAAGTCCTTTCTAGCCCAAATCCGTGAGTTGGAACGGTCGAGGGCTTCTCAACTAAAAATGTATTTACTCTCCACGTACGGAGCTCCTGGTAAGCACTTCTAGATATACGACGACCCCGGTGATAGCCATTTAAGAACCCAGCAAAAACTAATTAAATGAAAATTTAGAATACCTTGAAAAAGAAGAAGAAGATATCCATTTTCTAAGTTCTTAAGCTCTTTTTATAGGGCTTAATAATTATAATGGCTGCTCATTAAAAAGTTCCGCCACAATTCAGCCCAATAAAAACTGGGGTTAATAGTAAAACGATCCCATAAACTTAGCCCATTATGATCTTAATAACACTCATTAAAAATAAATTTAAAATTCTTAATCTTTTTTCCAACAAAAGCTTCGTCATAGGAGTTAGGAGGTTAAAGCCAACTTCTTTACCTATATGATTTGCGCGAATATATCGAAACATGGAATTGAAGTACTCGACACACGTAAGGTGCTTTCCGTAAGTACAACCAAGGGTGGGACTTGGGCGGGTTGAAGGGTCTGTCCATGCCCAACCCGACCTATACACAGCTTAACCCATTTTGCCCGTGGAACACGGAGAACTCGTGGAAGCTCAACCCTTGTTTGCCCATGTTAGGTTGCTTGGGTTGCCCAATTTGTCAAAAAATGAACGGGTTGATCGGGTTGGACGTATTTAATTTAATCACAATAAATAAAATACTTAATCTTTTAAAACCAAAACAAGAAAAACAAAGTAAATTATTCTATTAACCAACAATTGCCACGGTTACAAAAAATAAAATCAACCAACACCGCACTCTCTCTCTCTCTCTCTCTCTCTCTCTCTCTCTCTCTCTCTCTCTCTCTCTCTCTCTCTCTCTCTCTAATTCTCTAAAACATCCATCGAATGGTTGTGGTGATTGATCAACAATAGCAGCCCTACAAGCATGTATGCCATTCTACTCGTCTATTCGGGTTCCTCGGGTTGGAAAAGATGATGTCCAGATCCGTCCAAATTAACATCGGGTTGATCTTTTTTTGTTCAAACCTGCCCAAGTTTTTAACCAGCTTTGTCCATGTTTGTCCATTGTTTGGGTTGGGTGGGTTGGTTTCGAGTCAGACCCGCCCAAGTCCCACCCCTAAGTATAACTATACAAAACCTATGGGCTCTTGGCCAGGTTGTAATTCCTCTCTCCCATGTTGGAGAGGTTTCCTGTTCGACTCCCAATAGTGAGCAAACTTTCCCTCAAAACCATTGTGCCTTGTTTGCACATGCGAATCCCGGCGGCTGATGTCATGTTCACGGGATTATGGAATTAATAAATAGCAGCAGCTGCCTCCCCCCTTTTGATCTCGATCTGGACCCCTTTGAGATCATGCTCTAACGCCCTATCCTCTGACCGTTTGGCTAGAAAAAAAAAAATACAAAAAGACAGGACATTAAAACGTGTGTGCTTTTAACTAATAATCCAACTTAATTTTTCCTTTTAACCTCCCACTGAGAATCTCCTCATCAGTAGGTAGGGTTTACGCTTCTGGTAGGAAAAAAAGTAGTGATATATTTTTTTTTATTGAGACAGGCAGGTGCCCCGAAAGGACCGAAACATTTCGGGAAATGGCCCACTTCAGGCTCAGACTGATCCCTCCGAGAGTGAAGTCCGATACTCTCTCAAAATTTCTCATCACACACCTAGGTAAATCGAAGGGGGGGGAGTCGAACACACAACCTCCTCACGCAAGCATTAGCTTCTTGCCAACACTGATGGTTTCTTCACTTCGTAGGGGGAGTTAGCTAGTGGGGCGTGGGTGATGATCTCGCCGAATGGTCTAACTCGTGCGACTACAGCTTTTCGTTGTAGGGTAGCCTCCTCCTTTCAGGCAGAACTCTGGGCTCTTTGGATAGTGTTTTGCGGAGCTCGTTGGAGACAACTATAGTAAGGTTGTGATCCTTACCGATGCTATGAAGGCGAGGGATGCGTTGGTGCTTCACAAATGTGTGTCAGAGGAGATAAGCTCTCTCACTCTGGAGTGTACTTGTTTGTGGCTTAGGCTGTCTGGGGTATCACTTTAGTGGATTGATCCCGCGATATGCTAATAGTGCAGCTCATTGGCTTGCGAAGGCAGCACGCTTGAAAGGAGTTGAAGGATACTAGTCTTCTAACTGTTCTGTACTTCTCTCTTCCCTAGTTAAGGACAACCTCCAAGTCATTATGTAATGACTACCCCAGTTTACCAAAAAAAAAAATCACCTAGTGAGTAGTAGCTTCATTACTTTTGGGTGTCGTTTGGTTGCTGTCCAAATGATGTGTGAACATCTGCTTGCACATTTGACATGTGCAATTAAAATTTTATTTGTTTAGATGAATTTTTTTTTTTTGCACAGTTTTATGTGCAAAAGCTATACAAATTAATCAAGTGTGGATCTACTTACACACATCACACCCCATTAACCAAACAACCCTATATTGTTTGCGCATTTATTTTTAGAATCATAAGCTAAAAACACAGGAACCAAACGACCCCTTAGAATTATCTTATCTAGGCCTTAGAAAGACTAGTTTACTATTGAACCGGTGTGATCTATCAATCTAAAATATAAATCGTGATCATGATATTCTCGAGCAGCTCAGAGATGGAGTATAGTTTCAACCGGGTGTTTCCTTGCCCTGTATGTATTTGAAGATCTAGCTCATTGTGATTGGCTAGGGCTGGCAATGGGTCTGAATCCGGCACATGTGCGATTGAGTCAGGTCCATTTAGAACGGGTTTGACTCTATATCCCAAACATTATATATGGGCTTGCGTTTACGTTTCGGTCCCTGCCATGTATACGTCTGGTCGATATCCAACCCACTTTCATAGTTGGGTCATATCTAGCCGGCATACCTAGGAATAGTCATTTTCTATTCGATGAGACAACAATGATATTGTTGAAAATCTTGAAGTTTCTTTTAGGTTTACAACAAAATTTATAGAAAACTATGTATATTTGGAGAATAAGAAAAAAACATGGTAACAAGTTTGATCAATACATAATAACTCCACCGAAGAAAGTTGGTCATTAAAGACTTTCAGGCTAGGGTCCAGCCCAGTCCGAATCATTGATACATGCTTGGTCTTGGGGTTTGTTTTTAAATCCCGAAACAAAACGGGCCTGAACTTCGACCAAAGAAAAAAAAAATGGGCCTGGATCCAGACTTGGTCCACGACAAGTCTATATTAGATACCTTAGCAAACCAGGTTCTGTACATGGACCTGGTCCAAACCCAATTCATTGATACAGGCTTGTACTTGTGCTTTGTTTTTAAATCTCGAAACCAAACGGCCCTGGTTTGAGCCAAAGAAAAAAATATGGGCCTGGACTTGGGCTTGGTTGAGTCCATACCAGGTCAGACCCATTGCCAGCCTTAGCGATAGCGATGGCTTTTGTTGGTTGGCAACCACAACAAATAGGGATGGTAAGTATGTGCAGGTGAGCCACAACAAGTCTAATAGTCCTCCGGTGTGATTCTTCAGATTAGGTTCAAGTTAGATTCGGGTTATGTCTATATTTATTTTGGGTTATGTCCATAATCATTAAAAATAGATCGATTTAAGTAATTAAAATCATGGTTTAATTAGTTATTAACCCTTTAGATTAATGAAATAAGAACTGCATGAAGGAATATTTCAAAAATATTTCTTTGTGGATACCAACTAACGGTAGGGGTCGATATATAAATATTGGATGATTTAAGGGATTTATATGTAAATATTATCTTTACAGGGGTTTATATATAAATAGAGAAGATTATAGGAGTCGATTTGTAAAAAAACCGAAGAAAAAAAATGGGCCTGGACCCAAGCTTGGTTGAGTTCAGACGAAGTCAGACCCATCTCCAACCCTAGTGATGGCTTTTGTTGGTTGGCAACCACAACAACAACAAATAGGCATTTTTACCAACACAACTCTCTTATTCACTAAGAGAGAGAGAGGAAGAGGCGTGCTTGACATGGACGGTGACCCTCTTCCTCCACCCTTTTCCTCTGAACACCCTCCTCTCTCGTCTCCTGTTCTCCCCCCTCTCTCTCCAGCCTCCGGTTCTCCTTCACTTTCGTCTCCCGTGGTTGGTGATGGGCCATTGGAGGGGCAGGCTACTCGGCAGTCATACCTTGAGGCGGCAAAGGTTCGGCGGGATGATAGTTGGGCGGGGCGACTGGATGCTTCCCACTGTGGGCGGATGGCGCCTTTGGTTGCAGGGATGGTGCTGTTGGATGCGACGCGGCTTCAAGAGTCCCAGGCTCGGTGGAAGCAGGCTTTGGTGGGGAAGTTTGTTGGGCCGAAGTTGCCGCTGGATGCGGTGCGGCGGAGGGTTGCGGATCGCTGGCCGTGTGCTGGAAAGGTGCAAATAATGGATCTGCCAAATGGATTCTTTTGCTTCAAGTTTGAGATGGAAGGAGACCTGATGGATGTGTGGGGACGTAGTCCGTGGAGCTTTGATGGCCGATTACTTGCGCTGAAGAGGTGGTCGCCGTTCTTCCAGCCGCTTACAGAAAGCATTGATCGTACTCCGGTTTGGATTCGTCTGCCTGGGTTGATGATAGACTGCTATGATGAGCAACTGGTTTTGGACATTGCAAGGGCTGCAGGGAACCCGATTCGGGTTGATTCGAAGACGTTGGACGGAGATCGGGGTCTGTATGCGAGGGTGTGTGTGGAAGTAGATCTTACTCGGAGCCTCCCTCCAGGCACGAATGTAGGGACAGCTGATTCGAAGGTTAGGTTCTATCAACCGTTCATGTACGAGAACCTCCCACAAATATGTTTTACTTGCGGTCGAGCGGGCCATCTGCAACATCACTGTTCTAAAGCTGGGTGTGCGAGAGTGGCACAGCAGCACCAACCTGTTGGTATGGAGGTGGATCGGCAACCGCAAGAGGGTCTAGATACCGCGATGGATCAGGGGGGGAAAACTTCGGGCGTGAATGCCCATCCCGGTCGGGGGGAGGTTATCTCGCCGGAGGAGGGGTCCACGTTCGGTCCTTGGATGCTTGCACCGAGACGGAACAGTCGCTTGGCCGGGAGGCGGGTTAATCCGGTGGTCGGACGGCCGGGTGGAGCTGGTGGAGGTACTTCGTTTCGAAGAGGTGGGGATCTGACAGGGCCACGCCGTACTGAGGCGTTTCTCTCGAAGGATTTGACAAGTCGAGCTTCGGCGGGGGTGAGGGGACATCATGATTCAGTCGCCTCGGGCTTGCGAAGGGTGTCAGGTTCAGGCTCTCGGTTCCAGCCGTTGCATTTAGTGCAAGAGACTGATGGTGGGTCCAGTCCTATAGTGAACAATGAGGTGCAGACACCTGTGCATGAAGTGGGTGGTGAGTGCATGGAGGCCAGCCCATCTTGGGTTGGTGCTTCGGGTGCACGGGAAGAGCTTCGGGGTCTGGATCGTGAACAGGTTGGGGGAGGGAGTTGCCTTGGAGTGTCGGTTGGGGGGGAGTCTTCTGTCAATGATGTGGAGGTTGGAAGTTTGACAGGGGGGCCCTCTCGGGTTGACTCATGGGGTAGGTCTGGGGCCCGACGGGGGTTAACTGGTGATGAGGTGGTAGGTGGGCCCGCTCAGGGAGTGGCGGTGGGTGGCTACTGTGGGCCCTCTCAGGGAGTGGATTTGGTTGGTGCAAGCAGTGGGAGGGGTCCGCATGGTCGGCCTGATCGGAACCAGGTGGTTGGTGGACCCTGTTCCCCGGAGCTGCCACCAGGTTTCGGGTCGACCAGGGTCGAGGGCTTGGGGGAGGGGGTTCCTGATATTGAGTTGCATGAGAGAGCAGTGGAGGATACGCAGGGGCTGTTAGCCGAGATTGTGCAGGATCCAGAGGGCATAATGAGGTCCAGCAGTGTCGCTAGGGGTGGGGACATCGCGGAGGAGCAGGCCTTACCAGATTTGAATGGGCAGTCGACTGATGGGAATGACCGGGCTCGTTGCAAACTGAAGGAGAGGTTGGCCATGAAAGGCCACAGTCTTAAAAAATCCGGTAAGAGCGGGCGGCTGCCGAAGGTGTGTTTTTCTTCCTTTCCTTAATGAAGATCATATTTTGGAATTGTAGGGGGGTATTTAGGCCGGCGGTGATTGGCCATTTACGGTTGCTGATTCGTAAGTTTCAGCCTCAATTGGTATTACTTGTAGAGAGTCATGTTCAGTTTTCTCAAGTTCGCAAGCTTCGTGTGCTTTTTCGGGGGAGGTTTGAGGTGGCCTGTGTACCCTCTGATGGTGCTTCGGGGGGTATTACGTGCATGTGGCAGCGGGGGTTGGGGCTGGTGTCGGCCCTATCCCGACAACGGCAGGTGCTTCATATGGTTGTTACTTTGCCACGGGCAAATCCTTTTCTGCTCTCTACAATTTATGCTAGCACATCAGAAGTGGAGCATCGTCAGTTATGGGGGGGAGCTCCAGGTGATGAGCAAAATTGCTCACCCGTGGTGTCTAGTTAGGGATTATAATTGTGTCCTTGGGCCTGATGATAAACAAGGGGGTCGTCCGTTTAGGTGGTCCAGGAAGTCCGTGGAGTTTTTAGATATGTTGCGAGACAGTGGGTTGCGCGATATTGGCTTCACTGGGGGAAGTTTTACTTGGTGTAATCAGCGGCAAGGTGAGGCTCGCATTTGGGAACGGTTGGACCGGTGTTTTGTTAATTCTCAGTGGACAATGACTGTTGATGATATCTCAGCCTGTCATTTGCCACGTTGTGCTTCTGACCATAGCCCTATACTGCTTTCCACTATTGAGTCGACCAAACCGGAGCGGGTGCCGTGGCGTTTTCTCAATTTCTGGATTAATCGAGGAGACTGCATGGAGGTGGTTTTGCGGAATTGGACCAAAGGAGCAAGTTGCGCTGCGAATTTGTCATTTCTTCAACGTGCTTTGGCGTACTGGAATAAGCATGACATCGGTAATATCCATTCGCTTGTTGACTCCTTATGGCAGCAAATGGCGCGGTTAGAGGATGGACCGGGGAGTGAGGAGGCAATGTCAGTGCGAGAGGAGGTAGAGTCTCAATTGGAATGGGCTTTAGAGCAGCAGGAGCTCATTTGGGCTCAGAAGTCTAGAGTTCAGTGGTTGCAAGCCGGGGATCGGAATACTGCCTTTTTCCATAACAGTACCAGAGTGAGGAGAGCAAGGAATCGGATCCGTAGCCTTAAGGTGGGTGAGCAGACATTGGTCGAGGATAGTGCTATCAAAGAGGAGTTAGTCAGATTCTTTCGTCGGCGCTGGACAGCATTGGAGGAAGTGGATGTGTCTCTCCTCGACGAGTTCCCGGGTGCGTTGTCAACGGAAGTTAATGACTTTCTTATCCGAATTCCTGATGCAGAGGAGGTGCGTCGGGTGGTGTTTGCGGCCCCGGCGAATAAGTCACCGGGTCCAGATGGTTTCAATGGTGAGTTCTATCGGGCGTTTTGGGAGATTGTTGGTGAGGATTTGACACGTGACATTCAGACGTTCTTTCGGACGGGTATTATACCGATGGGATGGAATGATACTGCAGTGGTGCTGATCCCCAAGGTGCCGGTGCCGGTGACACCGAATGATTATCGGCCAATTAGCTTGTGCAATCAGCGATACAAATTTATTTCTAAGATTATGGCGAATCGTTTACGGTTAATTATTCCGGCTATGATTCAGGAGGAGCAACATGCATTTATCCCGGGGAGGTGTATAAGGAATAATGTATTGCTTGCGCAAGAGTTGCTTCACTCGGTGGATATGGCATCCAAGGGTCGGGCCGCGATGGTCATTAAAGCTGATATTGATAAGGCTTATGATCGTGTGCAATGGGATGCCGTCTGTACTATCCTTAAGAAGATGGGGTTTCATCCTGTGTGGTGTCACTGGGTTCGACAATGTATTTCGACTACTACGATGAGGGTGTTAGTGAATGGGGAGGAGACTCAGATTTTCTTGCCTAGCTGTGGGTTAAGACAAGGTGACCCGTTGTCCCCTTATCTGTTTCTATTGGTGACCCAGGTTATTCATTGGGAGTTGGAGAAGAGTCTGGCAGTAGGTGATATTGAGGGTTTTGTCACTCACCGAAACCCTACTCCCGTGACGGCGTTGGCTTATGCTGATGATTTTTTGTTTCTCTCGAGGGCTACGGTACTGGATGCGTGGGGTCTACGTGCGGTTTTCAACAGAGTCGCTAAGAGCACAGGGCTATGTATTAATCGACACAAGTCTAGCATTAAATTCTCTCGTCGACTGCTGAAGAAGGAGCGTGATCGTGTGGCGCGTGCCTTGCAGATGCCAGTAGTAGAGGGGCCATGGCTGCATCTTGGTGTTCCCATTGATGGGCGAAGAGTCCCTGCGACCTCTTTTCAGTTTGTTTTGGCAAAAATGGCGACACGCTTGGCGGGATGGGCAGCATCAAATTTATCTCAGGCTGGGCGGCTTATTCTAGTGAAGCATGTTTTATCAGCTATCCCGGTTCATCTTATGGTCGCGGGTGGTTTACCTCGGGGGATTTTGCATAGGATGGATCGTCTTTGTCGAGCATTCCTATGGGGCCACTCCGGTGAGAAGCGTCACCTACATTTGGTTTCTTGGGAGCAAATCACTAAGGAACGATGCCAAGGGGGCCTTCAATTGCAGAGCTTTCTTACTCGGCAAGTGCAACATGGGATAGCCTCTCTGGAATATCTTTTATCCAATCAGTTAAAGGGGGCAGTGTGGATTCGAAATAAGTATCAAATATCGGTGGAAAATTGGCAATCTTGGAGAGGACAGAGACCTTCAACGGGGATGGCAGCATTGCTTCGCTTGGTGGGGGAGGTGGGTCAGTTTCTCAGTGGGTTGAGACCTAAATACCGTATGTGCCTACGTCGACTACGTGGCGAGGGGGGCGGGAGTCCAGCAGAAGAACCAAGTTGGTTTGGTGCTCCTCTGTGGATGCTCAGGGTTCCCCCTAAAGTGCATTTATTTATGTGGAAAATGCTCCATGGGGCTTTACCGACAGCGGTGTTATTACGTCATCGGATTCGGTTTGGAGGTGGGGCATGCCCGTGGTGTGGTGATGAGAATGAAGATGTGATTCATTTGTTTTGGAGTTGCACTCGAGCGAAGCAGTATTGGTTGGTGGTTAGGAGATTGACGGGATTCGATTTCTATTCCTTGGATATATTTCGGCCGAGTACTCGTGAGGAAAGGGAGAAGGTTTCTCCACTACCGAATGAGGTTTTGGCAGTAGCGATGTGGCAGTTGTGGAAAGCTCGATGTGACAAATTATTTAGTCATAGGGAATATCCAATTGAACAAATTGTGAAACAGGGGATCACTATATGTTCACAATTTGTTCAGGCGGCTATTCCGTTGGTGCAGAGGGTAGCGTGGCAACTAAAGGCTGAATTTTTGCTATGGACGGATGGCGCATTTCACTCTGCGGAGGAGTTGGCGGGAGGAGTGTGGGTTCTCGTTTCTAAAACAGGGGAAGTGCGGGCTGCAGCAGCTTTTAGGGGTCGGGCTAGCTCACCTCTTCATGCGGAGCTTATGGCAATTCAGAGTGCCTTAGAGGAATTGAGGCGGCGGCTTCTTCAGAATGGGGTGATGTTGACAGATTCAGAGCAGGCCAGAGATGCTATGGTGGGGAGTAAGGGGGTGTCCGAAACCCTTTGCCCCATCCTGCTTGATTGTCAGAGAGTGTGGCAGCATGTGCCGGCGGTCTCGATCAGGTGGATTCCTAGGACAGCTAATAGTGCAGCTCACTGGTTGGCTCAGCGGGCTATGAGGGAGGCTATGGAAGGTTTTTGGGAGGATGCGTTTCCGCCAGTCTTAAGTGCCCTTGTGATGGAGGACTTCAGGATCATTAGGTTGTGATCCCATTTGATGTAACAAAAAAAAAAAAAGGCATTTTAAGTATGTACCGGCTAGCCACACCAAGTCCATAATAGATTCCTAAGCAAACCAGGTTCGGCACATGTAGCCGCCAATGTCACAAACTCATATCCCATAATTAAAGTTTTTTTTTTTTTAAAGAAGCCCTTAATTGGAGCGAGGGTTAAGGACGACCCCAACCGATAGACCAGCTGACATTGAGGGAAAGGATATCCTAACCCGACCTCCAGTCTTTGGGAATTCTCCGCTTCCTCCAGGTTGCCCAGAGATCAAGCAAAGTGGACGATTAACCGGGGATAAGCAACTTCTGAAGGATAGAACCCCAGATCCTTTTGGCAAAAGGGCAGTGAAGGAGCAGGTGAACGACATCGTCATCTCTAACACTACACATAGGACACTGAAGGTTAAGAACACCAGGGCACCTCCTACTCTGCAACTCTCATTTGGTCAATATCTTCTAGTGGACCGCCAGCCACTAAGAGATTCGCACCTTCAGAGGGGTTTGGGCTTTCTATTGATGACGAGCAACGGGATATCTGGTACCCCCAGTGTTAAGGAAGGCGTAGAACGATTTAACCGAGAATCTGCCAGAAGGGTGCCAACACCAAGTGGTCGTGTCCGGAAGATCCCTCAGTGCAACCCGGGTCAAGATGGCGTTGAGGTCGAAAGCTTCCAAACAGGCCACTTCTAAAGGAGACTCGGAGAGCTTGACGGCCTAGATCGTAGCACCTTTGCGGATCAAACATTGGGTCCGAAAGGAAGCGTAGGGGGATCTAGCCATGGCAAAGAGATGGGAAAAGGTGATGGAGTGACGTCTCCCTAATCCAGCAGTCCTGCCATAATTTAATCGTCCGTCCATCCCCCACAAGAAGTTTGTTCCCACATTTGTAAGAATCCCCGACCAAGAAGATCCCACGCTAGAAAGGGGAAACCTTCCTAGATCTTCTACTACAAACGTGAACCGGGGAAAAGAGCTTAAAATAGCGTCCCTTGATGATCTTACACCATTGATCATTGCCCTCAGTTTGCACTCTCCACCACCATTTTCACAATATGGCCACGTTGAAGTTTTTCATGTCGATAACCCCTATTGCGCCTTTCTACTTGAATTTGCAAACCCTCCCCCAACACATAAGGGGATAAGAGCCCATAGAAGAGTCTGCTCCATTCCAAAGAAAAACTCTGTAAATCCGATCAATCCATGCGATAACCCACTTGGGAAGCAGGTAGAAAGCCAAGTAGTAGGTTGGGATGGAGGAAAGGACCGAGTTGATCAGGGTCAGGCACCCCCCGAGATAGAGGCATTTTCTTTTCCAGGGGTCCAGTTTGTGTTGGACCCTCTCAATCAGAGCCGCCCAATCATCCCTAGTGATAGAACATCCCCAAGGGCAATCCTAAGTAATTCATGGAAAGGGAGGCTAAACGACAATTGAGAAGATCAACCATCAATTGTCCCCTCGCCAAGTTGTTTTCCAAATAGTATACCGCACTCTTGTCAAAATTAATCACTAGGCCCGATAAGTGTTCGAAAGCATAGATCATGACTTTGAGGGTGACTACTTGCTTCGGGTCAGCATCGCAGAATGGAATGATATCATCCACGAAGTGGAGGTTGAAAGTACACCATGCCGAGGCTCCAACAACGTTCAGCTACCCTTCTTCCCTCGCAGATCGTAGAAAGCAGTCAAAGAAGTCTACTGTGAGAATGAAGAGTATCGGAGAAAGTGAACAACCCTTCTTCATCTTCAAAGAGCTGCCACCATTATTGTTGAGTAAGCAAGCCAGGGAGTAGGAGGCAAGGCATGCATTTCTTGATCCAAGTCATCTAATCAAAAGAGAAACCCTTTGCATGGAGGACACTAAGGAGGAAGTCCCACCAAATTTGGTCAAAGGCCTTCTTGAAGTCCAGTTAGAGGAGGATCCATTCAGTCTTGGTCGTAAGGGGGTGGAAAATAGTCTCTTGGACCGAAGCTACGTTGTCGAGAATGTTGCAACCCTTGATGAAGGCAGATTGGAAGGGGCCCACCAGGACCCCCAATACCATCCCGAATTAGTTTGTCAGCACCTTAACCACAATCTTATCAAGATAGTAAGATAGACTAATGGGTCGGTAGTCCTTAATGGACTCCGCGTCGGCATGCTTGGGAATGACGGAGATCCTGGAGTGATTGATGGAGTGAAGCTTTACCTTTCCCGTGAAAGACGTTGCGGAGAAAAAGGCATAGATCAACGTCCACCACCGCCCATAACACTGGAAGAAGAGGACCAGGAAGCCATCTGGGTCTAGCACAACGTCCAGCCTCATACCAAAAACCGCACGCTTGAACTCCTCGTCAGAGAAAGGGTCGTCAATGGGAGAAGGGGAAGATAGAATGGGAATGGAGACGTCTCCCCACTGTCCTGAGAGATCGATCAGTGCAGGATCAGCGAAGGAGGTCTTGAAGTGGGTGGAGTTGGCGTTGATGATGTTAAGTTGGTCCGAAACTCTGATGCCAACTCAGGAATGAAATTAAAACGCCTCTTGGAGATAGCGATCCTATGAAATACTTTGTACTGGCATCACCTTCCTTAATCCACCTATCCCAGGAGCTTTGCTTCCACATTAGTTCTTCCATGTGAAGAACGTTCTGAAGCTCCGAACAAAACCATGTCAAAGAGATAATCATCCGCAACAAAAAGCGTACCAGCTTCTGCTTTCACCTCCAGCTGATCAATGCCGCAAATGAGGGGGACCTTATTATCACGGAGACCATCTTCCTCCTTCACCTCCAGCTCAACTTTGAGATGCATGCTTTCCTCTTGGATTTTAAGAAGATGAAAGACCCATTCGATTCACCTTCGATCATGTGTCCACCTTTATCTTGTAACTGGCATTGTGGCATTGAAGCAGTGTTGTTTGAAAACTTTTAGTAGTCGAACTTAGAATTTTCTCAATATAATGTTATTGGGCTAACGAAATTCTACACTTGGTTCTAATAATCTAAATATCCATTATGGCATCTACGTCTTCTAAGTCGTTTGTACTGAAAGAGAAAGAAAATGCCCCTTTCACCCCTTTTCTCTTTCCCCTTTCCTCTTGGTGTTGGGCTTCAGCGATGTTCATCTTGACCTCCTCGGTCGCAGTTGTGTAAGATTTCCACTATCCCAAAACCTACGTACTGAGATGAGGTCCCATCATACATATAAGGATTGTTTTCGTCCTCTACTTTACCGAGGTGGGACTAATCTTTCAACACTCCCCCTGACGTGCAGGCCAATATTTTGTGGTCCTTGTCACGTGGACGATAAATGTGTAGAGACCACACTCGGCAGGAGAGTGTATGGTTAGGTTCTGATACCATGTGAGATTTTCTCTATCACAAAACCAAAGTACTGAGATGACGCCCTATCATACATATAAGGATCGTTTCCGCCCTCTACTTTACTGAGGTGGGACTAATCTTCGAACACGTCGGTGGCACCAGGGAGGCCGGGATTTCGGTGGATATTCGTCTTCTGGTGGGTCAGATTTTGGGTTATCTTCCCTCCACATGTTGATTTTGGTGATCCACTCTCCCCCTCACCTATGTAGAGTTTTCGTGTGTATAGCTTGGCTTCAGCTGTCTCGGAATGTGTCAGCATCAGTAGATTTTTGATGTTCGTTGTTGGGGGATATTTTTTGCTGGTCTGAGCGGTTGCCCTGCAAGACAGAAAAAGTGTGAGAACGGCTGGCTCCCTTAGGAGTGTAGACCCTTCAACGCTCAAGTCAGAACAGGTACGAACAGGGGAGAGCTGTAGTAATTGAAAAGTGTTAGGGTTTTGGGTTTCCAACCTGTACCTTGGAGCTGGGGGTGGTACCTTTATAGCCTTTTGCAGCCCGTCTGAGCCTGACATGTGGCGGTTTCTTCCCGCACCTTCTATGCCCCCATGTGCCAGCCCACATGGGTCTCTAGTAGCCCTTGACGTTTAGCCTGCCAAGCAGTGGTGAGGGGGGATGCACCGGTCTTGTCCTTACCAGGTGGAGATTCTGGAGAGCTCTAGTACGGGAGGTCATAATCTGACTTTGGCTAGCTTCCATGGACTGCAATCGTCCATGTAGCTCCATGGGGGTGATGACATCTGTCGGTCTGGTGCCGCCTTACTGTAGGCGACCTCCGCGAGGAAGAGGGCGGGCTCCTTCAGAACCGCTTCTACCATCAACAGGCGGACTACTTGACCGTTGGAGTGATCAGGCGAGCTCCTGAGCGAGCTGTGCGTGTTCGTAGATATCATTCTATGTTTCCTATTAGCAAAAGGGGCGATCTCTCCTCATGCGAGCTAGTCGCCGGACGGGATGTGAGCACCAGTGGCGGGCGACCTCCTCCGCGTGCAAGCTAGTCGCATGTGGTCGGGGTCAGCTCCGGGCGGGCTGTTGGCACCAGCTACAAGCGGTCTCGCATAGAGAGCTTAGACTCGCAGTTCCTCACAAATGAGACCTCGAGGAAGATGCTGCTCTGTCTAAGGGACGCAGTGATCCGCTGCCCAAGTGCCGGGCCAGCTACGAGCACCGGTCACTGGGCGACTTCTTCCACGTGCGAGCTGGTCGCATGTGGTCAGGGTCAGCCCTAGGCGGGCTGTAAGCCACGGCCACAGGTGACCTCTGTCCAAGAGACGCAACGATACGCTACTGCAGGCCCTAGACGGGCTACGAGCACCGGCCACTGGGCGATCTCTACCACGTGCGAGCTGGTCGCATGTGGTCAGGGACAGCCCTGGGCGGGCTGTAAGCCACGGCCACAGGCGGCCTCAGAAGACGAAGCGGCGAGCTCCTCGGCCGTTTGCGTGATCAGGCGAGCTCCTGAGCGAGCTGTGGGTGTCGGGTTTGACGAGCTCCTAAGCGAGCTATGGGTACTCGGCCTTTTGAAATGTTCTTCGACTCCTCATATAGTCACGAACCGCCGTTGTAAGGCTCCGGGCGGGCTACAAGCACTAGCCGCTGGGCGACCTCTTCCGCGTGTGAGCTGGTCGCATGCGGCCATAGTCAGCCCTGGGCGCGCTGTGAGCCATGAACCGCTACTGTAAGCTCCGGGCGAGCTATGAGCACTAGCTGCTGGGTGACCTCTTCTGCGTGCGAGCTGGTCGCATGCGGTCAGGGTCAGTCCTGGGCAAGCTGTGAGCACCAGCCACGGGCGAGCTGTGAGCACCACCCACGGGCGACCTCTTCTCTCTTTGTGTCCTACTCAAATTGCCTCCCGCTCCTTCTCCTTGTCTGTCTCCAAGTGGGATGACAACCTCGACTTGGAGTGGGTTATGCGCGGTACCACACGCTTGATTCGCATGCACGACGATCCAATTTTGGCCAGATTCTCACCATCTTCAAGGCAACACATTGCAACCGATCCTTTTGATTCGAATTCAACGGCTTACTGTAGGTCGGCGGCCTTAAAATTAGAGCACTGAAGTTGGAAGCCGAATCCAAAAGTCAGGATTGGCCTTGAATCTCGAGCTCACCCCATGGGGGGCTTCCTGCTTTGATCACCCAAGGTCGCCCTGGGCGCGCCCCAAGACAGGGGCGACCTCCTTGGGACGTTTGTCGTCTTGTTGTGTTCTTTTTCCTGCTATTGCCACATGGACGACGAGTCAGTGACATTTTTGACACCATCATTCGTCTCTCCCATAGGTTGCACAAACCTCTCCTGCTCGGTTCAGCGACCATACTCGACTTGTGTGGCGGCTACAAGTTATACCGAAATTTGGCTGAGTTAAGTTGACTTGGTCCGACTCGACCGAGTTATACCGAGTTTTAAAACAATGGTTTTGTATATATAGAACTACCCATCCCGACGGAGAGAGATGCTAGACTTCAAAAATAGAAGAAAAAAAATGTGTTTCTGATCTCACTTAAAATTCAAAATATCTTGACTACATGTTATTGTTTAATATAGAAAGAACTCGGTTTTGATTAGCCAAGGAAATCCAATAATATATCCAAGGAATCATATATCGAATACGGTAACATCTTGATATATCCCCAAAAAAAAGATATTTGGGCGAAATATCACTGGATTTCAGGCAGTTGTGCATCGATCGAGCCGAGAATTTTGATGTATTTCTATAAATCAGGTTTCGTTGCGGTATCCAGGAAAAACAAGATATTTCGCAAAATCTCATCCAACTATATCGATTTATCATTCCTTGAATATATCAAATGTTTTTTTTTTTCTGAAATATATCAAATGTTTACAAGTACCGAATTACCCTAATATAGAAGGCAACCCAAGGTAATGCATTAAGTCTAGAGTAATTAGAGTGAAGCTAATGCCCGTTTTCGTGTATCTTTTATATCTTCATAAAAATAAAATTCGATCATGTTTTCATGACAGTAAAAATCAATGCCATCTCGATTAATTTACTGAAATTACCATGGTTAACCATTCATTGGTGTTGACCTTTGACCTCTTCCTCAAGACCCTTCTTTATCGAAGCTTATGTGATCCAACAACACCGCAAAGGATCTGATGAAGATTTGTACTCGAGGATCCAACCACGCCTGCTTGATAGGCATAATAAATCTGTTGGCGTTCGTTGTTTTCCACATGATGGGTGTGTGTGTGATGTTTGTTTAGTCTCACATCGGCTGTGGGAAGATCGGGATTGTGCTTCTATACTAAGCTGGGATTTTTTCCTACAACTCGAGTTTTGGGGTTAAGAAAATTTCAACAATGTAAGTCGTTCTGAATCCTACACGCAGAAACCACTTCATTAGGTTATCCTTTACTCTTTTTTTTTTTTTTTTTTTCAAGAGGGAGGTTACAACCGGACCTTCGGAAAGTGCCACATGCCGGCACAAGCAGGGGGGGGTTAGAGACCGCACACTGGCAGAAAGACAAGCACACATCGGCGCACAACAAGGCCACCGACTAGGCGGGGGAACACAGACGAGCATCTACGCTTAAGAAAAAGAAAAAAAACCTTTAAAAAATCCAAAATAAAAGGGAAACAGGTAACCACCGCAAGCCAAAAAAAAACCTCAAAAATTGCAGCAAGTGAACCATCATCACCATCTCTCATAGCCGGCCTAAAAGGGGAGGAATCACAGCAGCTGCTTCACCCGCCTCCACCTCAGCTGCGGGACCCATGCCCGCCGAGCAGGGGAGGAGATACTAGAAATCCACCGACGCCAAAAGGGCCGAGGCCAGATCTACTGCTCCAGCTACAATCGGCGACATATCCATGCCCCCGCAGCAGAGAGGAGGACGCCTATCTAGCCGAGGGACGCCACACGAGGCCGGAGTGACGAGACCAAAATCGCCGGCTGAGGAGAAGCCCCTATCTACATGGGGGGAAGGAGGGGGCTAGATCCCGCCCCGAGGCATATTAGACCGAGGTCCTGGCCCCTCCGGAGTTGCTGCCGGCTTCCGAGGAGGCCAAGAAATGGACAATGAAACCCTAGGTCAGGGGCCGAAGAAAGGGAAAATGAGACGCTCCCAAACCTATGATAATTACTAAAAGCACTCATCTATCACTCTTTTTATATACTCACAAGCTTTGACAGGAAGTGGGTTGTGCACTTCAAACACGAACATGAACACAAACAACACTACTTACTAGGGGCATCTCAATGTTTCAGGCTCCACACACACGAACATGGTCAACACTACTTTTTTTTTTTTTTTTGAGAACCCTCAAGGTGAGGGGGGTTAGGCATGGACCCCAACCGATTTATTAAGAACTACAAGAAAGAAAAAAGTCAGAGGCGATTACATACTACACGAAGGCAATCCGAGGTGTTCGTGGCCATACCCATGCTCCACTCGACCACAGAACATCGAATACATTCAATCACTTCATAAACTAAGGGGCGTTTGTTGGAGAAGACTCGCGTTACGCTCTCTCCACACATGCCAAATCACTCCAAGCACGAGAACATCCCACTCATCTCTTTGACTCCGTCAAACATAGCTCCTACGCCAAGAGGTCCACAACACCAGTAGAGATTGTGGTGGTCGCTCTCGTGCACCCACTGTTGCACAGACACGCCTTCACACCTCCCTCGCTAGTAAACAACGAAGCAACAGATGAGAGACAGTTTCTCTCAAGCCCGAGTCGCAACAAGGACAAGACAAATCCGGTTTCTCTCGAGCCTTAGATGGTCAACACTACTTACTCGGGCTTGGTTGAGTCAAGACCAGGTCAGGCCCATTGCTGCTGCTTCGATTTTAAGAAGATAGAAGCCCCATCTCACTCACTTTCGATCTTGTGTTCACCTTTATCTTGTAACTGGCATAGTTGGCATCAAGGCAGTGTTGTTTGGAAACTTTTAGTAGTCAAGCTCAGAATTTTTTTCAATGTAATGTGATTGGGCCAACGAAATTTTACACTCGGTTGTAACAATCTACATATCCATAATCACATCTATTGCTCCCAAGTCTTTTATACCCAAAGTAAAAGAAAGGGATATTTTATGATACCCACTTTGGTACCATATACCGAAATTTGTACGTAGGGACCATCCGATGGCCCGATGTTAGATCTTAGGCATCCACCTAGCTAGGTTTCATCCCATTGCCCCTATAATATCGCTCCCACCACTTTGATGCATGGAAAATGAGATGGATGGTGGAGATGGGTTCGGTATGGTAACGAATTTTTCAATTCGGACCGTAGTGGAACCCAAGATGTATGAAAGATTTGTCTTCCAATACCATACTAGTTGCCCCACATAGATCATGCCTGTTGGCTAGGGGTGGGAGTTTTGTGTTTTTATATACCTGTTACCCTCACCTCCTTATGACGGGCTTTGAGGGGGCACGGAATTCGTAATTTGGTATCAAAGTTAGTCCGAGTTAGGCTCATTCTACCGTCATGTTCAAATTCCTCTTCGACATGCTCTTTTCATCAAGCTTCGAGAACTACTATGTTAGTGTCATAATTTTTCAGCTTTAGATATTTCTTATTTGACACAAATTTATCGTCAAACAAGAAATATCTACTAAACACTGCAATTAACGAACGTCTGTGATGCCACTCGAATTGCACATGCGAACCTTATGCTGCCATCCGATCGTGGCAAGTCTCACAATCGAACCAATAGCCACAAATCTCTACTTGGCAAGATTTGCAAGCCAACCAAATACGCCGAAATACTCCAGACTCCAAATAATACTCTCCATGGTTTCGTACCTCACATCATACCGTCTTCACGCGACTCGAAGGGCAATTAAATTTGTAAAACATTGATCAAGTCTAAACAATGTTAGAACTTGACCATAGTAACAATCTTCGATTCGTCAACATATCTACATGATTATCTGTAGTCTCAATCTTCTGTAGAAAATGACATTCTCCTCCATAATCTTCTGAATAAAATGAAACCGAGCGTCAATAGAGTTGTTGCGCTCTTGATGAATCTGGTACTTTGCTAGATAAATAACAGTCTAATTGTCGCAATGGATCTGAACGTGCCTCTAAACAATTCCCAACTTCCTTATCAACCCATGCAGCTAGATTGTTTCCTTAATAGCCTATATCTCCGCCATATACTCTGTCTCGGTAGTAGACAACAATTGTCGACTGCAATGTAGACCTCCAACTCATCTGTCATCATTTTAGTGTCATAATTTTTCTACTCTAGAGATTTGTCATTTTGTACAAATATCTTCAAATAATTATAATGTATTTACTAAACGCTGTGATTAATAGATGTCTGCAAAGTCGCTTGAATTTCCCATGCGGCGGCATGCATACCAAACCCAAGAGATGATCTTGTTGCGTAGAACAATTGCGATTATCCTTTTTCTTGGTGGAGCCTTATGGCACAATTCCAAGACGAACCTTTCATTTTAGTATTAGACCATCTTGCGATGCAAGAGATGGGCATGATACCATTCCGAGAATCCGACCCATCTGCATTCCAGATTCGAGACTCAATGAAAACACACTTGCCGGATGGCAAGTGCGCTCCTTGGATGGCTCTGATTCAATCCCCCCCCCCCCTCCCGGGGCGTGCGCACACACACAATTATGAAAGATCCACGTTTTATTTTTATTTCAAAAAGAAGCTCCACGTGGTACCACCACTAGGGGTAGCGAAGGACTCCGAAAACCCAAAAATCCGACCTAAAACAATAGCTATGGGTATAGATTTTGTACCCGAAACATGGTTTGGATAGGATATGGATATACGAGCTCTACCTGATTAACTTTTGGGTATGGGTGTGGATACCTCAATACCCATACTCGAAACCCGATTGTCCCTCTAACTTGTGTTATACTTAGATAATATAGTTCGACTCCAAACTCATGGTCATGTATCCAAACTCTAACTGAACCCATATCCCTACCCAAACTTGTACTCTACTAAAACCATTGTAATAAGAAACCAAAAGAGCTTCTTAGCATTGCATTGTGATACCTTGATTTTTCTCCTCAAATAATTGAATATATATGATGGAGAAAAACAAACAAAATTATATCCAATTCATAACCGAAACCCGAACCCAAATCTGAAACCCGATTGGATATGGATCAGGTATGGATCCTCTTCTAACTGAATGGATATGGGTCAGGTATGGACCATACCATACCTGAATGGATATGATTATGGATACGTATAGGGTCCGATCCAAACCAACCGATTGCCACCCCTAACCACCACACAGAGTGCGTGGTTTCACTTTTATTATTCTTAGTAAGAAACCCGGGCAATGCCCAGATGAGCTTGATGCATGCCATTTGGCACATTCGACCATGCAACTATTTGAAGAAGTGTGAAATCTAAAGTGAGTGTGATTACATGTTAGAGAGAGATATATTAACATCAAATGACCATTAAATACTATTTAATGAGTATTTATAATCTTTATGGTAGGTTTTTAATAGGATTTAAAAGTTAGCTGCGTTCACACACGGAAGAAGGATTTTGGCTCTTTAAAAGATGTCCACGTGTCACAACACTGGAGAGAGGCTTTCGTTTTAGTATAGATACTAGTAAGAAACTCAGGCAATGCCCGAATGTGCTTGATGTACACCATTTGACAAAGACAACATCACAACTGTTCGAAGAAGTGTGAAATCTGAAGTGAGTGTGATTCACTTGTTAGAGAGAGAGAAAGAGATTAACATCAAATCATCATTAAATGCCATTGAATTAAAATTTATCATCTTTATGGTAGGTTTTTAAATGGATTTAAAAGAGAGTCACGTTCACACACGGAAGAAGAATTCTAACTCTTTAAAAGACGTCAACATGTCACAACACAGGGGAGAGGCTTTCACTTTAGTATCTATCTATATAACATGGCACAGCGGCTTTGTGCTGACTAGGACAACATGGAACAAAAAACTCACTAGACAAAACTCTCTCGCGATCACAGTCATTCCCTCTCTTCTTCCCCCGATCTCTCTTTCTCTCTCTTCCTGGAATTCTCTCTCTCCTCAATCATAGTCGTCTCTCTCTCTTCCCCCGATCTCTCTCTCTCTCTCTCCGTGATCTCTCTTCCCCCGATCTCTCTCTCACTCTCTCCGTGATCAGAGGGAAAGCAAGAGAGAGAGATCACACGTTTTCAGATCTATTACGTGAGAGAGAAGTTCGGTTTTAGAGAGAGAAAGTCCTAGATAGAGATAGAGAGAGACGGGGTGAGACATAGGATTAAGAGAGAGATTTCAGGAGATTTAGAGAGAAAAGGAAGAAAGAGAAATCCGAGAGAGAGAGAAAGGGACGTCAGGGAGATAGAGACGGATCGGGTAGAGAGATAAAGAAATGGGAGAAAGAGAGAGACGAGCAGATCAGAGAGAGGTTCAGATGAGAGGTAAGGAATGGCTGTGATCGGCTAAGGCAAGAGAGAGAAACGGGTAGAGAGAAAGGGGGAAGTAGAGAAACAAGGAATGGCGATCTGGGTTTAGAGAGAGTTCGGAGGTGAGAGGTATAGAGAGAGAAACCAGGGGTAGAGAGAGACGGTGGATGGGTTTCGGGGTAGAGAGGGAACGGATGTGATCATTTTAGAGAGAGAGAGAGAGAGACAGTGAGAGAGAGAGAGAGAAGCTGTGAGAGAGGGGGAATGGGATTTCTGCATGGTGGTTGTTTGGGTTGGAGAAAAATGGACAGCTGCGATGGTAGTGTGCTGGAATGCTTGGCATGCATTGGTTTGCATGGTGATGTCATTAGATGGATAAGATGGGAAGGGAATAAATTTTGCATGGTGGTTGTTCGGGTTGGAGAAAAATGGACGGCTGTAATGGTAGTGTGCTGGAATGCTGGGCATGCATTGGTTTGCATGATGTCATTAGATGGCTAGGATGGGAAGGGAAAATGGAGTTCCGGTTTTGTTGGGATAATATTGATCGGCTAAGGCAAGAGAGAGAAATGGGTAAGTAGAGAGAAACATGGAGAAAAAAGGGGGGTCACGATCTGGGTTTAGAGAGAGAGTTCGGAGGTGAGAGGTATAGAGAGAGAAACCAGGGGTAGAGAGAGACGATGGATGGGTTTCGGGGTAGAGAGGGAACGAATGTGATCATTAGAGAGAGAGAGAGAGAGAGAGAGAGAGAAGTAGTATCCGAGAGAGAGGGGGAACGAGATTTTCTGCATGGTTGTTGTTCGGGTTGGAGAAGAATGGACGGCTGCGATGGTAGTGTGCTGGAATGCTGGGCATGCATTGGTTTGCATGGTGATATCATTAGATGGTTAAGATGGGAAGGGAATAAATCATGCATGGTGGTTGTTAGGGTTGGAGAAAAATGGGCGGCTGCGATGGTAGTGTATTGGAATGCTGGGCATGCATTGGTTTGCATGGTGATGACATTAGATGGCTAAGATGGGAAGGGAATAAATGGAGTTTCGGTTTTGTTGGGATAATATTAATGAAAGGAATCTATATAATAATCTCTCTCTGTATCTCTCTCTCTTCTAGGGGTGGCAATGGGTCGGGTCGGGTTGTGACATATGTATAAGGGCAAAACACCCAACCCGAACCCGACCCGTTTAATAAACGGGTCAAAAACTTAAACCCAAACCCGACCCGACCCATTTAACCTGTTTACTAAACGTGTCATGTCGGGTCGGGTTGGCTCGGGTTGGGTCAACAGAATCCATGTAAACTTGTCGGGTTGGGTCAAGACAAGTCGGATTGGGCCGGGTTTGATCGGGTTGGCTAGGGTCGGGTCGGGTTGACACTACCCATTTGTTAAACGGGTCAAGTCGAGCCAATCGGGTTACAAGTACAAACCCGAACCCGACCCATTAAATAAACGGGTCAATCGGGTCGATCCGTTTATGACCCGAACCCGTTTAGGCCAAACCCAAACCCGTTAACTTCGGGTAGGGTTCGAGTCGGGTTGGCGGGTCGAGTCAAGGATTGCCACCCCTACTCTCTTCCCATGATCTCTCTCTCTCTCTCTCTCTCTCTCTCTCTCTCTCTCTCTCTCTCCGTATTTCTCTCTCCTCGGCTCTCTCTCTCTCTCCTCTCTCTCCGTATCTCTCTCTCCGCGATCTCTCTCTCTCTCTTCCCAGATCTCTCTCTCCCTGGTTCTCTCTCTCTCTCCCCTCTCTCTCCCCGGTTGCAGTCAGTGTTTTCAAAATCAGACCGGAAGGCGAACCTAAAAGGCATCCGGTTCTGTCCAAATCGGTACAAACCAGTGGTTCAACCATTTGAACCTCATGAAAATATTTTTTTTTAAATAGATATTTACTAAATTCTTAAATGGCAAGATTTGATTCTTGGGTTAACATACAAACCGGTTTATTCAAAGATCGAGCCAAAACATGTTCTAGTTCCGGTCCAAACCGGTTGAACCGTCCGGTCCTGTCCAGTTTTCCAAACACTGGTTGCAGCTATAGGCAGTCACCTATGGCTAGGGCTAGCAATTCTGGACCTGACACGGAAGACCTGACACGACCCGACACGAAATTAACAGGTCTGGGTTAAACGGATTCGGGTCGTCACTGTAGGCTCGTTTAATAAACAGGTCGGGTCCTGGTTTGGGGTCTGTACACGGTAGACCCGGAAAGACCCGTCTAAAATTCAATGGACCGTGTCGGGTCGGGTCGGGTTTACTCGCAATCCGATACTATAATATGTAGTACCAGCGGGTCTTATGCGTCAGGTTGGGTCGTGTCGGATTGCGTCGGATCGGGTCAATTGAATAGACCCGTGTAGTAAACGGGTCTTATCAGGTCTACCCATTTATAAGCAGGTCGGGTACAGGTTTAAGGTCTAGATACGATTAGTTAAACAGGTCGGGTCAGGGTCTAGGGGTTTTGGACATGACCCGAAACTAGACACGACACGATTAGTTAAGTGGCTCTCTCTCTCTCTCTCTCTCTCTCTCTCTCTCTCTCTCTCTCTCTCTCTCTCTCTCTACGTGTCTGTGTTTGTGCCCGTGCTAGACACGACACGATTAGTTAAACGACGCTCTCTCTCTCTCTATCTGCGTGTCTGTGTTTGTGCCCGTGCTAAATGGCTACCAAAACGGCACGGCGATTTGGTTACCTCACTCACACGGTCGGCAACCTCTCAGCCCACAGCCACCATTCCCACCATTTAGGCCCGGCCCATTATAAAAAAATAATATAAAAATGCCCCATTTAGAATTTTTGCCTTAGGCCTCAGTTTGTATCGAGACGGCCCTGCTCTCTTGCCCTCTCTCTCTCTCTATCTCTCTCTCTCTCTCTTTCCCCACGGTCTCTCTGTCTCTCTCTCTCTCTCTCTCTCTCTCTCTCTCTCTCTCTCTCTCCCTGGGGGTAGCGGAGTTGGGGGTTGGATGGTCTCACCGAAGGCTCCCGCTTCGTGCCAATCGGTAAAGGCATGCCGAAGGCGGTCAGGTGTGTTGTCGTCGCATACGACGGTGGGGGTGGTCATGCCCGGGGGGTGTGTTTCCGCCGAAGGCAGCCCACTGCAGTGCCGACAGGCATGGGAATGCACTAGTCTATATAACAAGGGACGGCGGTTTTGTGCTAACTAGACAAAAAGGAACCAAATGATGACTCTACAAAAGTCTCTTGCAATCACATCCGTTCCCTCTCTTCTTCCTCGATCTCTACATGAATGGGGGTGATCAGCTCTTGGGTATTTAATTGATTTCGGTTTAAATAAACGGATATTAAGAGAGGGACCACAAGGTTTAAATGGAAACAATGAATGAGAAATTTCGATGAGAGGTGATGGGTTTGCATGGAAATAATTATTGAGATGGCGTGCATGGGTTGTTAGAGAGAGATATGGAAATATATTAGAGAGAGAAAATAAAAGCGATTTATTTTAGAGAGAGGGAGTTGGCTGGGTGTGTGCATGGCTGGGGTTGGAGTGTGCTCACATGCATGCTTGGATTATCAGATCAGGCAAGGGATGGCTGTGATGGTTGCATGGGATTAATTGGAATATGAAAGACAAAAGATGGAAAGATATTAAGAGAGAAGTTCCGTGGGGGGGTGAGATTTAGAGAGAAAAAGAGTTATGGATGACTGCGATTATGCATGTGTGCATGGGTTTTGGGTGCTGCATGAGGATTGGATCGGACGGCTGGGTGTAAGAGGGGAAAAGATCGGGATCTAAAGATGGTTGTTGTGATAGGTTCATGGACGGCTAAAAGAATGGAAGGCGTAGTCGCTGTTGGAACCAAAATCTTCTACTACATTTCTTTGCCCCATTGTCTGCCCCCGAAGTCATAGTCGTCCATTGCACCCAGGCCCGATCGGTGCATCGCACTCATCCCAACCGGTAGGCAAAGGGACGACCATGATTAGGTACAACCTAGAGCATATGTCGGGGGGCCAATCACATCCTTTTCTTTGCCTGCCAGTTTGGGCTGAGTGCAATGCACAGGTCGGGTATGGGTGCAACGGACGGCTATGACTTGGGGGGCAGACAATGGGGCAGAGAAATGGGGCAGAAGATTTGGGTTCAGGGGTGGGGGTGGCGTGGTTGCCCGCTTCGTGCCAATCGAGGGATGTCTTGCGCCGAAGGTGGCCCACTATAGTGCCAACAGGCACGGGCTGATGCGAGGAATGGCTAGGATTGGGTTCCGGATGGGAGGGCTCGCGATCAAACATTGCGATGGGGGAGTTGGGCACCAGCTGGACTCCGAGAGAGAGAATAAAATATATAGAAAGAGAATGCATGCATGATTCTCGGGTTTGTGTGAGGCTGCGGTTGCATGGGGCGCTGGATATGGGCTGATCTTGGACGGTTGCGATGAGATGTGAGAGAGGGCTGCATGAATTGGACAGCTAGATAGAGGATTAGTTAAAGAGAGAGGAACGATTTGGTTTAAATAGACAGATATTAAGAGGGGGACCATAAAGTTTAAATGGAAACAATGAATGAGAAATCTTGATGAGAGGTAATGGGTTTGCATGGAAATAATTGTTGGGATGGTTGTGCATGGGTTTATAGAGAGAGACATGTAAAGATATTAGAGAGAGATTTAGAGATAGAGCTAGGTATGATTATGAGATTCTATAGAGAGAATTGGAAGGAGCTACGATCCGTTTGGGGAGCTACGTGCATGTATGGGTTCTGTGAACGGCTATGATGGTTCGGGTTTTAGAGAGAGAGTATTTCGTGTATGAGTTGGGGTTGTGGGGTTCTACACATGCATGACTTTAATGGGGGTGGTGTGATGAGCTTTTAAATGGGATAATAAAAGCGAAATATTTTAGTTTTTAAATGGGATAATAGACCCGATCGGTGCATCGCACTCATCCCAACCGGTAGGCAAAGGGACGATCGTGATCAGGTACAACCTGGAGCATATATCGGGGGGCCAATCACATCCGTTTCTTTGCCTGCCGGTTTGGGTTGAGTGCGATGCACAGGTTGGGTATGGGTGCAACGGACGGTTGTACCTTGGGGGGCAGACGATGAGGCAAAAGATTTAGGTTCAGGGATTCGGGGGGTGGTAGTGGTCCGCTTCGTGCCAATCGGGGGGTGTCTTGCTGCCGAAGGCAGCCCGCTGCATCGTTGACAGGTGTGTTGCCGTCGAAGGCGGCCCGCTGCAGTACCGACAGGCACGGGCATGCACTAATATATAGATTAGATATAATATATAAGGTATTTGTACGGATGCCGGATTGCTAACAAAAATTATAAATTCAAACGTTGGAGCGATAAAAAAAATCAAGTCATTAAGGTCCTATAAACAAGGGACGACAATAGAAACAAAGGGAAAATCCACTTTGATTATGAGGTATCGAAATTTATAGGGACCATCCGATGACCTTACAGTGGATCTTAGGCATCCACTTAATGCTCCCACCACTATGAAAACGATGCATGGAAAATGAGATGGATAGTGAAACCCACCGTGGAGCCAGCATTCGAAAACGCAACTGCCAGCCAAGTGGGAGACGCTTTTACCACTGAGATGTGACCTTGCTATCTCAAGTCTTGGGTACCAATTTTGTCTAGACTTAACCAACTCAACTGGCTGGCACCTCCCGAGAAAGAAGTTTAGAGACGATTACATACTACACGGGGGCAACCCGTGATTAGGGCTAGCGATTTTGAACCCGACACGAAGTTAGCGGGTCTGGGTCAGGTTAAACTGGTTCGGGTCGTAAACGGATCGACACGATCGATAGACCCGTTAAATAAACGGGTCGGGTCCGGATTTAGGGTCTGGACAAGGTAGACCTAGGAAGACCCGTTTAAAATTCAACGGGTCGTGTCGGGTCGGGTCTACCCGTAATCCGATATTGTAATATATATAGTACCGGCCAGCGGGTCTATTGAGTCAGGTCGGGTCGAGTCGGATTGGGTCGGATCGGGTCAACTAAATAGACCCGTGTGGTAAATGGGTCTTATCGGGTCTACCCGTTTATATAAGGGTCGGGTATGGGTTTAGGAGCTAGACATGATTAGTTAAACTGGTCGGGTCCGGATCTAGGGGTTTTGGACACGACCCGAAACTAGACATGACACGAACCCGACCCATTGCCATCCCTACCCGTGATATTGTGGGCACCCCACAATTCATGGATAGCTCGACGTTAAAACGTGAAAGAATAAGGACCATCCATTCAGTGCCTCGCTCCACCACCAGCATACGACCATGTCCCTGTTTCGAAGAGGGAGAGGAAGGCACGCGAGCATCTCGCACTCCTGAAGACGGAAACAGATGGGGGAGAGTCACTCATCACGGAACAAGCAACGACCTCACCCATGGAGGATCAAATGCAGCCAACGGTTGAGCTGTCCGAGGGATTCGGAAGTCAATGCAGGACAAAAGGCATTGCTGAAATGGTCTCTTCCGTTTGATACAGTAGTGTTGCATCATGGATTTCCGTCGGATCGGGTTAGCTTGCTCTGTTCCCAATTTATTTACCCTATATGATGTGCATATGCGCCACCCACCATCACCAATGGGAACATGGAGCGATTCCTCGCATCTCGGTGGCTCTCCTCTCGAACGCCACCCTTTTAGGGTTTTGAGTCGCTCATCATGCTCCTCCTCTGCACGACTCCTTTTATAGAGGCTCCAAACACAGGTTGCTACGCACAAAGTAGTGGTGTATTAAGAAAAGACTTGACCAACGATACAGAAAGAGTGGAATATATAAATAGCTACATTACCTCACTAGCCCAAGCCATAAGGTACTGGAAAACAAATATGTTAGTATAAAATCATCCTCTTCGCATCACAAATTACCTTTAAGCACTTGTAGAAACTTCTCATTCTTAACTAACATTGCTTTTATTTATGGATAAGTACACATTATGCTTTGTTTTCCATCGTACTTTGTTCACCCATATTTTTATTATATTTAATTGCATTCACCACTTATTTCATATATATATATATATATATATATATATATATATATATATATATATATATATATATATATATATATATATATATATATATATATATATATATATATAGGGTCAGGTTCAATGGACACTGTTTTTGCACTTAAATTTTTACACCGATTTTCAAATCAACTAGATGGAGGTTTCAAAAAATTTTGATTTTTTGTGAGCATAATCACTTTGACTTAGATAACACGTCCACAAAAAATCAGCACATTCTAAAGCCTCCAAGTACATCAAAACTAAAAGGCTTTATCAACCGTCCATTTTAATTGTTAATTTGAAAGCACATTTAATAAGTCTAGAGGCTTTAGAATGTGCTGATTTTTTGTAGATGTGTTATCTAAGACAAGATGATTATGCTCACAAAAAATAAAGAAATTCTGAAACCTCTATCTAATGGTTTGAAAATCGGTGTAAAAAATTGAGTGCAAAAACAGTGTCCATTGAACCTGACCCATATATATATATATATATATATATATATATATATATATATATATATATATATATATATATATATATAGAGAGAGAGAGAGAGAGAGAGAGAGAGAGAGGGAGAGAGAGAGAGGAATGTTACAGTGAGCAATGAGCTACGGAAGGAGAAAATGAGCTACGATCATTTTGATCACCCTAGAAGTTTTCGAATTTTGTAAAAATTGTTGGGTGTGTAGTCTATGGTAACATGATCATCCTCACCAATTTTCAAGGAATTCGAAAACTTCTAGGATCATCAAATAGTAGAAGCAAAATGAACAGTTACTACGGACGGTAGATAAAGCTTCTACCGTTTGATGACCCTAGAAGTTTTGGAATTCCTTGAAAATTAGTGAGGATGGTCATGTTACCCTAGATAACACACCCCACAAATTTTTATAAATTCCAAAACTTCTAAGGTGGTCAAAATAATCATAGCTCATTTTCTCCTTCCGTTGCTCATAGCTCACTATAGCATTCCTATATATATATATATATATATATATATAATATATATATATATAATATATATATATATATATATATATATATATATATATATATATATATATATATATATAATATATATATATATATATATATATATATATATATATATATATATATATATATAGAGAGAGAGAGAGAGAGAGAGAGAGGAATGATAAAATGCGGGTGTGCGATGCGTGCGGTGTTGCATCGCAACAGTCTGATGCACCTGCTGCGTGCGTGCGATGCACGCAGTGGTGCATCAGACGGCTACGGTGCGACACCGCACGCCGCATCCTAACACGCCCATATATATATATATATATATATATATATATATATATATATATATATATATATATATAATATATATATATATATATATATATATATATATATAGGGCGATACTTAGGTGCCGTCTGCGGTCCGCAATCGTCCGATGCAACCACTCTGTGCATCCGATGCATGCGACGGGGTGCATCGAACGGCTGCGGACCACACGGACCGCGGACCACACCTAAGCATTCCCATATATATATATATATATATATATAATTCTCTAAAAATGTACCTTTGTAATATTAATATAGTTTAATACATATGTTATCATGTTCATTATTGATATTATAGCACACTCCATTCAAATATTTTTATTTGTTAATTGACAGATGTATGTAAAGATTTTAATCAATTGTTTCCATATAAATGATAACATAATATAATATAAATGTTATCATCGGCATTACATATATTACCATATCACATTTAAATGTTTTAATATTTTTTACATATTTCTGTACTTGCATGTTTTAACAAAACAGAAATCTGAAAATTTTAACTGTAACATTTGAATGGAACAAGTATGACATATATGCAGCTAACATAATAGCATATGTATTACACCATGTTAACAAAATTTGCATTTTTAGTGGGTCGAATCCTAATTTCCCTCTCTCTCTCTCTCTCTCTCTCTCTCTCTCTCTCTCTCTCTCTCTCTCTCTATATATATATATATATATATATATATATATATATATATATATATATATATATATATATATATATATATATATATATATATATATATATATATATATATATATATATATATATATATATATATATATATATATATATATATATATATATATATAGGGGACGGGGAGCCTGCACCCGAGGTGCAGCAAGAACGCTGCACCTCAAGCATTGTTTTCCTACCTAAAAGTTTTGGAATTTGATAAAATTTGGTGAGGGTGTTGTCTAGGGTAACATGATCATTCTCACAAATTTTCATCAGATTGCAAAACTTCTAGAGGGGTCAAATGGTCGAAGCAAAATCAGCCATCCGCAGTCACCGTTAAAATCTGTAGATTTTGCTTCGATAATTTCACCCCCCTAGAAGTTTTGGAATTTGATGAAAATTTGTGAGGATGATCATCTTACCCTAGAAAACATCCTCATCAAATTTCATCAAATTCCAAAACTTCTAGGTATGTAAACAATGTTTGAGGTGCAGCGTTCTTGCTGCACCTCGGGTGCAGGCTCTCCGTCCCCTATATATATATATATATATATATATATATATATATATATATATATATATATATATATATATATATATATATATATATATATATATATATATATATATATATATATATATATATATATATATATATATATATATATATATATATATATATATATATATATATATCGGAGCATGCTATGCTGGGGCATGCGGTGCGTGCGGCATCGCACCGCAGCCGTGTGATGCACTGCTGCGTGCATCGCATGCACGCAGCGCGTGCATCACACGGCTGCGGTGCGATGCCGCACGCACCGCATGCCGCATTCAAGCATCTCTCTCTCTCTCTCTTTCTCTGTATATATATATATATATATATATATATATATATATATATATATATATATATATATATATATATATATATAGGGGTGTGTTAGGATGCGGCGTACGGTGCGTGCGGCGTCGCACCACAGTCACCTGATGCACCGCTGCGTGCATCGCACGCACCGCAGCGGTGCATCAGGCGGCTGCGGTGTGATGCCGCACGCACCGCACGCCGCATTTTATCATTCCTCTCTCTCTCTCTCTCTCTCTCTCTCTCTCTCTCTCTATATATATATATATATATATATATATATATATATATATATATATATATATATATATATATATATATATATATATATATATATATATATATATATATATATATATAAAGAGAGAGAGAGAATAAAATGCGGCGTGCGGTGTCGCACCGATGTGATGCATATAGTGGCTGTATCTGACTGCTGCAGTGCGACACATCACGCCGTACCGTAACAACCCTCTCTCTCTCTCTCTCTCTTTATATATATATAAAGAGAGAGAGAGAGAGAGAGAGAGATAGAGAGAGAGAGAGAGAAAGGAAATGAAAAATGAGCTATCAGTCTATTTTGGCAAAATGGGTAGCCACTCATTTAAAGTCCTTAGAAGTTTTAGAATGTGCTGATTTTTTGTGAGCGTAAGCACCTTATCTTAACTTCTTGGGGGGTCAAAATACCCGCAGCTCACTTTCCCCCCAGGCAGCCCACAGCTCACTGTAACAGCCCTATATATATATATATATATATTGACATAAAAATGGCATGCATATTTTGATCTTATATTGGTCTGGATGTTGGCAAGGGGCTGATGTAAAGGGATATTTTGTATGGTCACGAATGGACAACTTGAAATGGACATATGGTTATACACTACACGGTTCGGGCTTTATCATGTGCACTACAACACGCTCGAGAGACTCCTAAGTTCTCAGCCAAATATTACAAGCAGTTCCTCAGTGGTCAGAAAGTACAACACACATGGGTGGTGGAATGATACCACAACATTTCACTTACAAATTAAGATGTATGTATGTGTTATTATGAAATTGAATCATTAGATATTCATATAATGACGGTATTATATAAATCATGATATTGTTTTCTTATGAGGAAGAAAGCTATGTGAACAGTGACGGACCCAGGATTTTTCTTCAGGGGGGGCATAATTATTAAAAAGAAACTACAGTCGCTGCCTCACAGTCGAAGGCATCGGCAGGCGGCGTGACAACGTCCCTACCCTCTTTCGATCGCGCAACAAAAGGCCTATTAGGATTTTACCTCTAGTGGAGAAGAATTTTGATCCTCAGAGTCCTTTGAAAATTTGGCTTATAAGAACTGCAACACCTCTTCTAATCATAGGCTTAAGAAGTCTGGTAAGGGGTCTCGACTCCTACTTTGTTGATGGCTTCCCTTCCTCGTTGATGATCCGGTTGGGCTGGGATGCGGGTTGGCGCGGAACGAGGTGTTTGGTATTCTACTGTTTTGTGGGTGTGGGTTCGATGAATCCATCGTCTTATTGTTCCGCTGCTCGAGGGTTGTGTTCTTCTTGTACTTGAAAGGGTCTTACAATGCTCAATGGGGTGATTCTGGTCATGAGATGGTCTTTTCCTCTTTGTCTTCGAGGTGGGGGCTTTTTTTTTTCCTCTTCGAGGTGGGGGTCTTTTTTTTTTTTTTCCTCGTGGCATCGTGTGTTTGGTGGGCCGTGTGGGGTATCCCCAGGGGTTTTGTAGTCGGTCCCTGTGAGATACATCTTGGGTCTAGGGGTGGCAGTGGGTCATGTCGGGTCGGGTTCATGTCGTGTCTAGTTTCGGGTCGTGTACAAAATCCCTAGACCTGGACCCGACCCGTTTAACTAATTGTGTCCAGATCCTAAACCCATACCCAACCCGTTTATAAACGGGTAGACCCATTTACCACATGGGTTTATTCAGTTGACCCGATCCGACTCGACCCGACCAAACCCGATAGACCCGCTGGTACTGTATATTACAGTATCGGATTGCGGGTAGACCCGACCAGACACAACCCGTTGAATATTAAACGGGTCTTCCGGGTCTACCATATCCAGACCCTAAACCCGGATCCGATCCGTTTATTAAACGGGTCTATCGTGTCGACCCGTTACGACCCGAACCCGTTTAGCCCTGACCCAGACCAGCTAACTCCGTGTCGGGTCTGCCGTGTCGGGTCCAAAATTGCCAGCCCTACTTTTGTCCAATGTGGGCCCCCCTATGTACCAAAAAAAAAAAAAGATCCGGGTGAATGACTTATCGAGCTATAACACTATTAAGTTAAAGCAATAATCATCCCTAAATGTATCTCTTAAGTAAGACTTTTCTTCTCCTATAAAAGGAAAAATAGACCGTCTGAAGGGAGAAAATGATGCTCGAATTCGACTGAAAGCAAGTCGAGAATTTGACTGAAAGCCAGTCGATCGAGTTGAGTCAACTCGATCCGACTTAGTCCAACTAAGCCAAATAACTCAACTCGAAATTTGGCTGAGTTAAGTTGGCCGAGTTATACCAAGTTTTAAAAATTGGTTATGTATACACAGAACTTTCCATCCAATTAGGGACAGATGCTAGACTTCAAAAATAGAAAAAATGTGTTTATGATATTACTTAAATTTCAAAATATATTGATTACAGGTTATTATTTAGGATAGAAAGAACTAAGTTTTAATTAGCCAAGCAAATTCAATAATATATACAAGGAATCAAATATTGAATACGGTTAACTATCTTTGAAAATGACGATATTCCAGTGAAATATCGCAAGATTTTAGGCCAGCGGTGCATAGAGCCGAGAATTTCGGTGTATTTCTATCTATCGGGTTTTGTTTTGGCATCCCGGAAAAACAAGATATTTCGCAAAATCTCAACAAAATATATCGATTTTTCATTTCTTGAATATATCAAATGTTTTTTTTTTTGCTAGATTATATCAAATATTTTCAAATCTCAAATTATCCTGATATAGAAATGCATCCAAAGGCAACCCAAGGACTTCGATGATCTGGGGGCAGTGTGGTGAGCCAAGACACCACGCCTCAGTCCAATCTCAATTTGGAGAGGCAGGAGTCCCTAACGTGATGTGTTCCTGGGTGAGTCCCAAATTATCCTGATATAGAAATGCATCCAAAGGCAACCCAAGGACTTCGATGATCTGGGGGCAGTGTGGTGAGCCAAGACACCACACCTCAGTCCAATTTTAATTTGGAGAGGCAGGAGTCCCTAACGTGATGTGTTCCTGGGTGAATATGGACACTAGGTGGTTCCAGGACTCCTTGGACCTTGACATGTACTTCACTACTGAGGAGTTCAAGAGGGTTGGTCTTCGGGATGCGGGGCGTTGGCACGCTCGGCCCAGGCGGCTTTCCTATCCTCTTGTCATGTCTCAGAAATCTGAAGACCGATCCATGTGGTATGAGGTAAGGAAAAGGGAAAGGGTTTGGGTTTAGTCAATCAACTACAACAATTAGGATTCTCACGTGGCTTCTTGATGAGGACACTGAGCCGCACTTGTGGTGCGCGTGTACCGGCGCAAGAGACGCCAATTGAGTATCTGGATTTGATCGGTTAGCAGAGCCGTTATTTTATTTTGACAGGGTCTGTTGTGTCGTGTTTAGTCCCACCTTATTTTTGGGATATTTTTTCACTTTCTTGTAAACCTATATGTAGGCCCCTTGTTTACTCATTGCAACATCTTTGGTACTGAAACTCCTGTCCAAATCCTCTCACAATTTCACATTGGCTTGAGAGAAGATATAAGGAATGAACTTCTAAACTCACAACGTCACTGAGCTGGAGAAAGCTTATGCTCTAGTACAAGACCTAAACACTCTTAGGTCCAGCCAAAAGAGTCAGGACCCCAAAAGTCATGTGTCTAGACCCTCCTCCAACCAACACCATAGTCTGTCATACGCCAACCAATTTCAACCAAAGTCTGACTTCAAGAGTAAGGGTCCTGAGAGAGACTTCTCCAAAGTCAGCCCCCTCCTCATGTGTTACAAATGCCAAGGCTACGGACATGTGGCCGCAAACTATGCAAGCCATATCAAGATTAGCATGATTGAAGGAGTGCATGTTGAAACATTTGCATCAGACCTCGAAGAGTTTGTCTATCAGGCTGACAAAGAAGGAGACTTTTATGACATGAAGCAGGTAGATAATTGTTAGGATTGATGTGTTCTAAGCTTGTAATAAAGATTGATAGTTATTATTATATGAGATGCATAATGGTACATAACATAGTTATGTGTTCTTTTAATGAACAGAGAGCCATGGTTATATGGTAGTCCACTGAGTTCTAGACTGAGTGGATTGGTCCCATATAATCTAAATCAGTTCGCAGCTATGATCAGGTTGGTCGCCTCATCATGATAAGCTATTGGCAATGATAGTTCATGGGAAGTCTTCACTATGGTCATCACCAGGCATAGTGTCTGTGGCTGAACGGAACTAACAGGGTGTACAGATCAGTGAGCAGACACTGGTACACTAAGTCGTGTTTCTGCTTAGGGTAAAACGGTCCTAAACCCTGAGGAACCACGTCTGATGGACTAACCAGTTGCGTGGTGCTTTGGCGCACCAATGTGTGAGGATCCATATACAGTGATCCAAAACCACGGTGTACTGGGTTACCCGGCTGGCGTTGCATTAGCGTGTCACTCCTGCAGGCCATCCACACCCCTGAAGGGAGGTGCGTTCCTTGGTATGACTTACACTGTACCAAACCCAGGCCTGGTGGTCACTAGTTTGATTGTTGACCAGGTTCGATTACTCGGCGGGGTAATCAGAGGTACGATGTATAGGTCAACCTGGAAGGAACCAAGTCACATGATCATTCGAGTCTGACGGTAGTCTCCATCGCTCGAAGTGAATCATGGCATCAAGTGGAGGGACAGCGGGTTTACCACTACTAAGCGGAGAGCAGGGGTATGATGGAGAACATAGTAAGTCTGGGTGAATTGGAGTGCAGCCTGCGTCGCACTCTGGGTGGCTACGCAGGTTAACTCGAGCTTAGAGGATCGATGGTACACTCGGGTAGTGTGTCGATCGAGCTTGAGTTGGAAGCCATGAACCCCGGTCCCTGATGGTTCCACCTTATCAACATTATGTACGGTTCTTGAACCATCTCCTCGGAACACCATAAGCATTAGGAGGAAGAAAGAAGTATACGCTCCGTGTGTGCTTGGCACTAGAGCACGGTAAATGCGTAACTACATACGAGTACTAAGGGTTATGCCCGAGACTAGTACAGAGTCGCATGTAGTAATCCCTAGCCATAAGTGAACTTCGCTGCATAGGTGCGATGCACCGGGGTATGCTGCAAGTTGACTAGTTGACTTTGCTAGAGGCACCCTCTGGTGGCCTCAGTTAATAGTAGGTAACTAGTAGATATCACTTAAGTAATGGCCGCTAGGTATCGCACGCTAGAAATGGTCAAAATGAGGCATCAGGGCGTTTTGGTAAAAACCTCACTCCGCCGAACCTCACTGTTGGCCGACCCTAGCAGTGGGAGACCTTGCTAGGGCCGGACCTATGTTGTAGGGATGAGAATCCCTCATCTATAGGGCTGGCCATATAGATAGGGATAGGGCTAAGAATCGGTTAAGATCGAGCCCTAAAAAGTGGGAAAACGGATAAATACGTGGAGAGATAAAAATGAGATAATGGAGAGATAATTGTGGGAGTTTTTTATCCCCTTGGATTCTTATCCAAAGGGGAAGGCCGGCCCTATATAAAGGGCTATAGGGGGCCGGCCCTAGAGTTGGAAAAACCGAACCCCCCCTCCCCTCTCATCTTTCTAGTTCTCTCCCGAATCCATCTCCCGTTTCCCGCTTGCAACTTCGTCTTCCTCGCGTGGAGTTCTGAAGAAAGAGAAGGGTCGTTCTTCGGAGGCACTCAGAGATCCGAGAGCGAGGTTCCGTGCTTCATGTGAGATCGGGTGAACAAGAAGGCAACGTCTCCAATCATACCATCGGCATCTTCGCGAACGATCTTCCATCTCCATCGACAAAGAAGACAATTCTCCGCGGTTAAAAGATCCGTACGAAAGGTATGTGTAATCTAATATGTAGATCTAGCGAGTATTATGATTTGCATGCATGCTAGTTAATCATTACGCTAGATTGCTGTTAGGGTGTTCGATTCACGTGCATACGCATGCACACATATATAGATTAGTTTCGATGAAAGTTTAAATCGTGTAATGTGCCCCATGAACGGTCTTTCGACCGCAAAATCGCTTCCGCTGCGAGCCTCGACCATGGATTAATTTCCAACAATTGGTATCAGAGCCGCATTAGTGGTGTGTGTTTCACGTTTTTTCATGAAACCAACATGTGTGTGCATGATGAATGCATGAAATCATCGTGGTTCTTACGCTTAGATCATGCATATGTATAGATTGTGCTTGTTCTATTAATCATTCTTGCAGGGCGCCGCTATAAAAAATCTAGATCTATGTTTTGTGCTTGCTACCGGGGGTCGGACCCCGGGTTAGCCATTGTCTGGATTTGCTCTCTTTGTTTGTGGATATGTAATTGAGCCGTAGATTGGGCGAGTGATGGGGGTTGACCATCCTCGGTTCCCATGGCCCTTTTTTGCTAGGTGTATTTTCTTTTCTTTCTAGGAAATTATGTACGAGCGAGCACTTGCTCGAAGCGTACTAGACTTTTTCGGTTACAGATCGAGAAGAAAGATGTGCCAAAGAAATCCACCATCGGGAGCAAAAGTGGAACCTTGGAGAATAAAGGCGATCCGGCAAAGTGTTCGCGAGCGCGACGGAGGAGCCGGACCAAGGAACCTTGCGAAGAAAGCTAGAGGCCTGCGCTATGCTAATTAGGTTCAGGGGTAGGACCCTGAACTTAATTCAGTTTTAATGGTTGCTTTCTTTATTAGTTCTTTATGTTTCATATCGAACCCCGATGAGATAATGTGATTATCAGTTTTCAGAGGGATACCTTTCCCTTCCGGTCCAAGCGACTATTTGAGGATAGGATCCCGCTAGATGACGCCTATTATTTAGTTGACTTTTGATGTTAGTGGGATCCCATCACATATGGTTATGCCACCATTAGGTCAGCACCCGACTAGTCGGGTGTGCCTATTTGGCCAGCATCAAAATCAAAGATGAGATGGAGATCCATTGAACATCAATTATCAAATTTATAAGCGAGGCGCCATGACTAGTGGGAGTCCTTTCCAGTGAGTCTGACTCTAGGATTAGCTCCAGAGCATTAGCGTGATAACCAATTTTGCAAAGCATCGATATTCTCAGAATATGTAATGTGACCCTTGAATGGAGAAATCCGTTTGAGGCAGGGACTATGATATTCTGAGAATGATTAATGCTAGGCGAAGGGCTTGAACGCTAGTGGGAGCATGGTGTGACCAGGGTCTAGTATATAGGAGGTCGCTACCTTTGCATTTGCATAAATTCATACTCGTAAAATAACCCTCATATATTTATAAGGGATGTAATAGAGGACTCTTAGAGATCCTCTGGCCTCCACGGCTAATCACTTCGTACTCGGGTGGAAGGGCATAACTCAACAACCCCCTCGGGTGAGAGCTGTGTTTTTTCTATGCCAAGCTACTTAGTGATCTCCTTCGGGATATGACAGTTACGGTGCCAAGTGTTCAGGCTTTACTCACCCTCGTAGGGGCCGTTAGAATTCCCGTGCCGTAATTGCCTAACCTCGTGGGTAAGCATCCTAAGTACGCGTGAGGTATTCGTTGCGAAGACAACGGTGATCACGTGGTACTGGCCAAAAGATAACCATGGTCCATCAAACCCCGTAGTTGACAGATTTGGATAGGGTCAAGGGAAAGACCCATGTAAGCGGAAGACCTGCACACTGCCCCCTCAGACAGGTGTAGCCTACTCCGAGATCTTACATACATGGTTAATTAATCCATAGAGATGGCTTCGCTTGAGGGTAGCGTTGTCATATGGATATAATTAGCTTGTTTTAAAAATCCATAAAAATAAGTTTTCATGCATTCTCATTATTCAGTCTTTTATTTTCAGATGACCAAGTTAGACCCCCTGTCCGCTATCCTAAATGACCACAAACTTACCGGTCCCAACTATGAGGACTGGAAGCGCAACCTGTACCTGGTCTTAAGGATAGGTAAACACATGACAGCCCTGAATGACCCTGAGCCGGATTTACCAGGACCCGATGCCACAGAGGCACAGTTAAAGGCTTTTACTGACTGGAAGGAATCTAATGAAATATGTAAATGCTATATTATAGCATTCTTGCAAACAACTCTGCAGAAGCAAGTCGAGGAGATGCCCGACGCTTCAGACATGATGTTGTATCTGAAGGAGATGTTTGAAGGTCACAATCGCGTTACGCGATACCTTACCATCAAGAAACTCATCGGCACTAAGATGTCCAATGGGACGCTGGTTCGGGAATACATGATGAAAATGTTTGGGTTCCAGAACGAACTAGCTACTATGGACATTGTGCTAAAAGACGAGGTGATGACAGACATCTCCCTCTCGTCACTGTCTGGAGCCTTTGAAGGCTTTGTCACCAACTTTAATTTAAACAAGTTGGCTATGACAAATGTAGAGCTTCTGGGAGCTCTCCAGGCAGCTGAGGATGGCTTCAAGCAGAAGGGCGAAGCACTTCACGTGCAACGCAGATCCTTCAAGAAGCCTGGTAAACCTCAAGGCAAGAAACATAAGAAGAAACCTAAGTCAGCGCCTGTGCAGGACTCTGTTGGGGCCTCTGGGTCTGGAGAATCAAAGAAACCGGGCACAAAGTCTTTCCAGTGTGGATAGAAGGGTCATTGGAAGAAGGACTGCAAGAAACCTCAGAATGCTGGCGAAGGTAATCTACAACTCTTAGTTGTTGAATCATTTCTTTCAAGTAATAGTTCTTTTGCTAGTTGGATTGTGGATTCAGGATCCACTAACCATGCCTGTAACTCTCTTCGGGGGTTTCGGGAAAGCAGAAGGTTGCTTGATGGAGAGGTGACCTTGAGCATGGGAACTGAGGCCGTGGCTGCTGCTGAAGCTAATAGAGATGTTACTCTTAGTTTTTCAAATAATAAGACTTTGACTCTTAGAGATGTCTTTTATGTACCGTCCTTGAGACGTAACTTAATTTCTGTTTCTTCTTTAGTTAATGAAGGTTATTCAGTTTATTTTGATGCTTCTGGTGTGTCGTTTAAACTGAATGGAACTTTTATAATAAGAGGAATGGTTCAGAATCATCTATATATTGTCAGTCCTAAATTTGAGAAAGATAACATAATAACTTCAGCATTTAATGTTAATTCATCTAAGCGTAATAAACCTTCAGAAAATTTAACCCAATTGTGGCACTTACGGCTTGGGCATATTGCCTTAGACAGGATCCATAGGTTGGTAAAGGCCGGGCTTCTGAAAACAGATCCTACGGAGATCCTTCCCACCTGTGAATCCTGTCTGGAAGGCAAGATGACCAAGAGGGCCTTCAAAGGCAAAGGAGTAAGAGCTACTGATGTATTGGAGTTAATCCATTCAGATGTATGTAGACCCATGAGCGTCAAGGCGATAGGAGGCCATGAGTACTTCATCACTTTTACTGATGATTACTCAAGATATGGTTATATTTACCTTATGCATTGGAAGTCGGAATCCTTTGATATGTTTAAAGAGTTCAGGGCTGAAGTAGAAAAGCAGACAGGTAAATGTATAAAAACCCTTCGATCTGATCGAGGAGGTGAATACCTATCTGACGAGTTCCTTGGGTATTTGGTGGAGCATGGGATAACATCCCAGTTAACTGCTCCAGGTACCCCACAACAGAATGGAGTCTCTGAGAGAAGGAATCGAACCTTGTTGGACATGGTTCGAAGCATGATGAGTTATGCCTGTTTACCAACGACCTTTTGGGGATATGCCCTTCAGACAGCAGCATATGTTCTGAACCACGTTCCGTCTAAATCAGTGCCTCAGACCCCTAGAGACCTGTGGTCAAGGCAAAAGCCAACACTACAGCATTTCAGAATATGGGGATGTCCTGGACATGTGCGGGTAGACAAGAGGGAAAAGATGGAGCCAAAGTCCAAAGCATGTCTGTTTGTAGGATATCCCAAAGAGACTAAAGGTGGACTATTTTATGATCCTGAGGAAAAGAAAGTAATCGTTTCAACGAATGTCATTTTCCTAGAACATGATTATATTATGGACCACAAGCCTACTAGTAAGGTAGTTCTGGATGAGCTACTGGGTACTAGATCAGAGAGCGCATCCGAAAGCATAGTGGGAGCTGACATTACAGACACTAATATACCAGAAACTGTAGAACCTATTCATCCTGTAACACAACCACCACCTCGTCGCAGTGGGAGAAGCATCAGAGCTCCTGACAGACACTATGGAGAAACCTTATTGGTTGATCCAGAGGGTCAAGAGGATGACCCACTGAGCTACGATGAGGCAGTGGGAGCTTCTAACAGCTCTGACTGGCAAAAAGCTATGGAGGCAGAAATTGCATCAATGTCCCATAACGCAGTCTCGACTCTTGTTACACCATCATCCAATATTAAACCTATTGGGTGTAAGTGGGTGTATAAGAAGAAGAGAGGATCTGATGGTACAATCGAGACTTATAAAGCTAGATTAGTTGTCAAGGGTTATACCCAGAGAGAAGGAATCAACTTTGACAAACCTTCTCGCCGGTAGCTATGATAAAGTCTATTCGGATCCTCCTATCCATTACAGCCCATTACAACTGGAAGATCTGGCAAATGGATGTCAAGACGGCATTCCTCAATGAAAATTTGGAAGAAGATATTTATATGATGCAACCACCAGGTTTTGAGTCAGAAGGTCAGGAACATCTAGTTTGCAAGTTGCAGAAGTCCATTTATGGACTAAAGCAAGCATCTAGAAGTTGGAATATCCATTTTGATCAGGCAATCCAGTCATATGGATTTACTCAAAACGAGGATGAACCATGTGTATACAAGAGGAGTGATAAGACTACAATGGTATATTTGATACTTTACGTAGATGATATTCTACTCATTGGAAATGATGTTGGAATATTGTCAACGATAAAAGTTTGGTTGTCAACACAGTTCGATATGAAAGACCTAGGTGAAGTGAGTTATATTTTGGGGATCAAGGTAATACGTGATCGCCAGAACAGGATTCTCTCGCTATCACAGGCTGCATATATAGATAAGATTATAGCTAGGTTTGACATGTAAGACTCCAAGAAAGGTTTTGTGTCATTTAGACATGGCGTAAAACTGTCTAAGGATCAATGTCCTAAGACACCTGAGGAGAGAGCAGAAATGCAGAAGATACCTTATGCTTCGGCATTAGGTAGTCTAATGTGCTATGCATTGTACAAGGCCAGATATCTGTTTCGCAGTAGGCATGATGGGTCGGTTTCAGTCGAATCCGGGTCCAGATCACTGGACAGCTGTAAAGTGTATACTCAAGTACCTTCGTAGAACAAGGGACTATGAGTTGGTTTACACTACACAAGAACTGACGCCGATTGGATACACAGATTCTGACTTTATATCAGATTTGGAATCCAGAAAGTCGATATCAGGTTTTGTGTTTATGTTAGGAGGAGCAGTGGTTAGTTGGCAGAGTGTGAAGCAGAAATGCATCGCAGACTCTACCACAGAGGCTGAGTACGTTGCAGCGTGCGAGGCAGCCAAAGAAGCAGTATGGCTCAAGAAATTCCTTACGGATTTGGGGTGCGTACCAGAGGCCCAGTTACCTATTGTGCTTTACTGCGACAATAGTAGGGCGGTAGCACAAGCAAAGGAGCCAAGACATCACCAAAAGGGGAAGCACATCGAGCGCAACTTCCACTTGATTCGGCAGTTTCAAAAGCAAGGGCGAGTAGCGGTGACACAGATTGCATCTACAGATAATGTTGCTGATCCTTTCACAAAGGCAATACCTACCAAGGCATTCGAGCGACATGTGGACGCGATGGGAGTCAAAACCGTTTTGCTACGCTAGACCAAGTGGGAGATTGTTAGGATTGATGTGTTCTAAGCTTGTAAAACTTTAAGTTTTGGTCTAATAAAGATTGATAGTTATTATTATATGAGATGCATAATAGTACATAACATAGTTATGTGTTCTTTTAATGAACAGAGAGCCATGGTTATGTGGTATTCCACTGAGTTGAAGACTGAGTGGATTGGTCCCATATAATCTAAATCAGTTCGCAGGTATGATCAGGTTGGTCGTCTCATCATGATAAGCTGTTGGCGATGACAGTTCATGGGAAGTCTTCACCATGGTCATCACCAGGCACAGTGTCTGTGGCTGAACGGAACTAACACGGTGTACAGATCAGTGAGCAGACACTGGTACACTAAGCCGTGTTTCTGCTTAGGGTAAAACGGTCCTAAACCCTGAGGAACCACGTCTAATGGACTAACCAGTTGCGTGGTGCTTTGGCGCACCAATGTGTGAGGATCAATATACAGTGATCCAAAACCACGGTGTACTGGGTTACCCGACTGGCGTTGCATTAGCATGTCACTCCTGCAGGCCATCCACACCCCTGAAGGGAGGTGCGTTCCTTGGTATGACTTACACTGTACCAAACCCAGGCCTGGTGGTCACCAGTTTGACTGTTGACCGGGTTCGATTACTCGACGGGGTAATCAGAGGTACGATGTATAGGTCAACCTGGAAGGAACCAAGTCACATGATCATTCGAGTCTGACGGTAGTCTCCACCGCTCGAAGTGAATCATGGCATCAAGTGGAGGGACAGCGGGTTTACCACTACTAAGCGGAGAGCAGGGGTATGATAGAGAACATAGTAAGTCTGGGTGAATTGGAGTGCAGCCTGCGTCGCACTCTGGGTGGCTACGCAGGTTAACTCGAGCTCAGAGGATCGATGGTACACTCGGGTAGTGTATCGATCGAGCTTGAGTTGGAAGCCATGAACCCCGGTCCCTGATGGTTTCACCTTATCAACATTATGTACGGTTCTTGAACCATCTCCTCGGAACACCATAAGCATTAGGAGGAAGAAAGAAGTATACGCTCCGTGTGTGCTTGGCACTAGAGCACGGTAGATGCGTAACTACATACGAGTACTAAGGGTTATGCCCGAGACTAATACAGAGTCGCATGTAGTAATCCCTAGCCATAAGTGAACTTCGCTGCATAGGTGCGATGCACCGGGGTATACTGCAAGTTGACTAGTTGACTTTGCTAGAGGCACCCTCTGGCGGCCTCAGTTAATAGTAGGTAACTAGTAGATATCACTTAAGTAATGGCCGCTAGGTATCGCACGCTAGAAATGGTCAAAATGAGGCATCAGGGCGTTTTGGTAAAAACCTCACTCCGCCGGACCTCACTGTTGGCCGACCCTAGCAGTGGGAGACCTTGCTAGGGCCGGCCCTATGTTGTAGGGATAAGAATCCCTCATCTATAGGGCCGGCCATATAGATAGGGATAGGGCTAAGAATCGGTTAAGATCGAGCCCTAAAAAGTGGGAAAACGGATAAATACGTGGAGAGATAAAAAGGAGATAATGGAGAGATAATTGTGGGAGATTTTTATCCCCTTGGATTCTTATCCAAAGGGGAAGGCCGGCCCTATATAAACGGCTATAGGGGGCCGGCCCTAGAGTTGGAAAAACCAAACCCCCCTCCCCTCTCATCTCTCTAGTTCTCTCCCGAATCCATCTCCCGTTTCCCCCTTGCAACTTCGTCTTCCTCGCGTGGAGTTCTGAAGAAGGAGAAGGGTCGTTCTTCGGAGGCACTCAGAGATCCGAGAGTGACGTTCCGTGCATCGTGTGGGATCGGGTGAACAAGAAGGCAACGTCTCCAATCGTACCATCGGCATCTTCGCGAACGATCTTCCGTCTCCATCGATAAAGAAGACAATTCTCCGCGGTTAAAAAATCCATACGAAAGGTATGTGTAATCTAACATGTAGATCTAGCGAGTATTATGATTTGCATGCATGCTAGTTGATCATTACGTTAGATTGCCGTTAGGGTGTTCGATTCACGTGCATACGCATGCACACATATGTAGATTAGTTTCGATGAAAGTTTAAATCGTGTAACGTGCACCATGAACAGTCTTTCGACCACAAAATCGCTTCCGCTGCGAGCCTCGACCATGGATTAATTTCCAACAATAATATATTAGGTCATCTTATGTATGCGTCATTCACTAGGTTATCGATCGTTAGGTACACCCCATCTCAACCTAGGGAACCAGATGACTGGAGACATACTGCTATCTTCCACACCTTCACAAAAATCGAAGACAAAAACTACAAGGTAATTCTGAATAGTGACAGTTGCATCAATGCACTTCCTTCAGATTCGATCTCTAAGACCGAATTGAAGGTTGTTCCCCATCCCCAACCCTATCAGGTCTCTTGGATCAATTCGATCACCATGGAGGTCAAGCAATGGTGCCTTATCCTCATAAACTTCAATATCTATCAGGATAAAATATGGTGTGATATTCTGACCATGGATGTTGGGTTAAATCTTTCTGGGACGACCTTGACTGTTAGACAATGATGTCCTTATTTATAGCCGATCGAACATGCCTATGTAAGCATGAGGACAAGAAAATCAAATCGGTTCCCTCCCAGCCTAAAAGCAATTAGGCTGAACAAAAATCAACCCAAGCCAAAAGAACTCTCAGGAAGTATGATTCGGTCCTAGTCATCAAAGACCGACATTATCTGAAATGGCCCATTTCCTACCTTATTCTTAGCTGTCCGATGCATCCCATATTGTCAATATCTTCTTCGATAGCGTCATAAAGTTACACGGATTGCTTGAAACCATTGTGTTCAACAAAGATGCTAAGATCTCTAGTTTCTGTTGGAAAACCCTGTGGCACAAGCTGTGCACCAAGTTCCAGTTCTCCACTGCCTCCCATCCACAAGCCGATTGTCAGACTAAAGTTGTCAATAGGAGTTTGGAAAACCTCTTACATACCTTGGTGGGTGAACATGTCAAGAGTTGGGATCTTAAATTGTCCATTACTTAGTTTGCATATGATACATCTACTGGCATGAGTTCGCATAAAATAGTATATATATAGTTTTAAGCCTCGGCTACTCATATATTTTATCCTCATGGTCGATTATCATTGGGTCTCAGAGTCTGCATTTGCATTTACTTTTGCATCCCATATGCATGATTTATATCAGGAGATCAGTAGTAAAATTGAGCAATGCAATGTTAATTATAAGTTACGAGCTGATTTCAGTAGATGTGTTCAAACTTGTAATATCGATGATTATGTAATAGTTTGGATCCGTCTGGAACGGTTTCCCCCATGGACTGTTAAAAAATTGCATGCGGTGCAAGGACTTTTCAAATTTTGAAGGAAAAAACTGACAATGCTTATGTTATCAAACTTCTAGAAGGTTTTGGCATTAGTCCTTGTTTCAATATCGAGGATTTAGTGGCTTACATGGGGCCAAATTTTAACCCTAGCTAGCAATCCTCTACTAAATGAGCCCTCCCTATACCTTGTTTTTGAGAGTTCCTCCTTACCTCCACTTTTCCAAAATCTACCCAATTATATAACAAAAAGCATTGATAAAATCTTGGATGATGAGATTATCTTTACCAGAGATGGTTGAATCCGACGATATCTAATTCGTTGGAAGAAAAATCTCCTTCTGAAGATGAATGGCTTGAGTGTAAGGATCTGGATATGTTTGAGTTGTATGATAGCCGCACCGAGCCCTACTCGACAGGGTTGAGTTTTTCCATCCCGGCCGAGAGAATGATGAGGATATTGAGTCGCGCTAGTGGCGCGTGTACCAGCGCAGGAGGTGACACCTGAAAGCAAAGCTGTTATTTTATTTTCAATTATTTTATTACAGCAGGATCTATTGTGTCGAGTGTTTAGTCTCATCTTATTTTTGGGATATTTAATTATCATCTTTCTTGTAAGCCCTTATTTTTATTTGATGCCACTGAAGAATAATAAAATTTCTGGTTGACTCCACTTCGTGTTGAGAAACTAAGGGCAATGTGTATGAAACTCTAACTCTAAACCTAAGTGTGTGAAACCCTAGTTATGTCCACCCTTCCTGTGGCCCCTGTCACCTTCTCCGTAACCCACCTCGGTTCCCCCCCCCCCCCCCCACCCTTCCCTTCCGAGCCCGCAGCCCTACCCGGCCTCCTAGCGTCATCTTTCACCAGCCACCTCGCGCCACCCCCTCTATGCGCCCACACCCCAGCACCCCGCCCCTTCTCCCCCAGCACCCCACCCCTCCTCCCTGCACCCTTCCTACGCCCACCGACTACCCCGCGACCCTCTTGCGTACCCCTTCCTTCGTCCATACCCCAACACCCCCCGCCCCTATCCCTTTGCACCTTGTCCACACCCACCACCCACCCCACGCCCTACATGCACCCCCCCTCACCCGTCCACCAATTATTGTAGCTCGTGTGTCCTTAGCGTGGATTTTTTGTATTAACATTAATAAAGATAACTTTGGTTATTGCTTTAATTAGAATAATACTCTGGTATATGATAATACTCATATAATAAAAGGACCCTAATGAACACAGTAGGCCACTGAGGCGCATGGAGGATCCATGCTTGGGAGACCCAGTGGACCAGTTCTGTGTAGACCTAGAACTAGTTCACAGCTTAGGTGATGTCGGTCGCTTCACCGAGAACAAGCTGTTGGCAGGTAGAGGATGTGGTGAAGTCTCCATCACGGGAACATGGGATCCCATTCACCTGACCAAGCACGATGATCGTGTTGAACAGGAACCAAGACGATGCACAGGTCAGTGATTCAGACACTGGTGCATAAACCGTCTTACTACTATAGATAATCTGTCCTTAACCCTGAGGGACCATGTACACTGGGCCAACCAGTTGTGTGGTGCTTTGATGTGCCAACGTGTACGGACCTTCCATAGTCCAATACCACGGTACGTTGGGTTACCCGGCTGGTGCTTGAGTGACATGTAATCCCTACAAGTTATCCGATGTCCAGTGTTGGGTGGGTGCGTTTTGATGAGTCAATCTGTCCACACAGTTAACCCAGGCCTGGTAGTTGTCAGTATGACTGACGATATTCCGGATATTAGGCATAGCACTGGAAGGTGTGTGGTGTTATAGATGACAAGTCATCAAACCCTAGTCAGATGATCGATCGGCATCTGACGGTGCTCCCCACCGCCCGAGTCGTATCATGGCACCAGTAATAGGAGGGACTAAGGATTATCGGAGTATATTAGAGAACAGGGTTACGAGAGAGTAACATAAGTTTAGGATCACTAGAGTTCAACTCGCGTCGCACTCTGGGTGGCTACGCGGGTTAATCGGATTAGGGCTGATTAACGGAACTTTTGGTGTGTCACCGGAACAGTTAATCAGGGATTCGGTTGGATCTAGAGATCCCGAACCCTGAAGGTTTCACCCTGTAGTTGTGTATAGGAATTGTTCCCCGACCTAGTTGGATACGTTGGATGCGAAGTGGCACAATGGAGCGCAAGCCCGGAGCCTAAGAACCTAATTCACATGTGTTACGGGCCATAGGGGTATTTTGGTAAATATTGAAATATGGCTCAGAACACATTGAATATGGATTTTAGAATGAGTGGAATAATTCCAGGAGCTCATAGGCACTGACGGAACTCGATTCCGAGTAGCGCACCTCACTCAGTCTCTCTTTCAGTTTTCCATTTTTCGTGAATGGCGTTTTCGTCCAGGCTTCACGATAGACACTTGGAATCCCTAAAAACCGCCCCTCTCTATCCTAATCTATCTAGGGCCGGCCCTAGCTTCCTTGAAGCAATGGGAGACCGGCCCTATAAGAGAATAGGGAGAGGGAGGGCCGGCCTTAAGTGCTCCCTCTCCTACAAAATCCGAACCCCCTCCCAATCCTCCTTTGTGGTTTCGGCCAAGGAAAAGAGAGGAAGAAGAAGGGAGAAGAAAGAGGAAGGAAGGAGAAGGAAGAAGATAGAAAGAGAAGGAGGAGATCTCGCGGCTAGCCATCGTCTTCGCAACGGATTCCTCCGTCGACTCGTAATCCTTGCACTCAGAGACGGGATTTCGAGGATTATTCAATTCGCAAAGGACAAGGTGCTATCCGACAGTTTCCTTTGCGATTCAAGTGCGGTTCTTTATTGTTCCGTCATCTCCGGATCATAGATCCAAAAGGTATGATGATTCTAAACACCTAACTAGATGCATGCATGTCTTCCGTAGATCGTAGTATGCCTCTAGGGTGTCCGTACATATGCTAAGATCATAGATTTGCATGTAAATTGTTTTGTAGAATTAATTATAATGAAACATACACCGTATGATCTTCGGATCTATCTTTTGCTTCCGCTGCGACTTTGATAAGCGGATCCAATTCCAATACCAACTCCCTTACCTTCACCAAACCCGACCCGCTCATCGTCGTCGTTGATTGATTTGATCCGAGCGTTCGAGGCCATTCCAGAGCACCACGGATCCCCTACCGGCTCCAACAACTTCTCGACTCATGCTCCCTGACGACCCAGCACGAATGTATGGCTAACCCGAATGCTGATCACGGGATCCATTGAGGATGGTGACGGCTTTCTAGAATTTTGATCACCATTTTCGAAGTCCAGTTCGATTCTGGTTCCTGAGGCCAAGCATGGTCCTCAGTAGGTGAGTTTCTCCTCTTGGTTAGGTATTATCTGATAACACCAGTAATCAAGTCTTTATTTTTTTATCTGTGCTGCTTGTTGTCCACTATTCGTGAGTTGAACGTTCTACCTGCCGATAAGCTCATTGATCCTGATATTGTGATTGGGACCATTGCCACATAATTTAAGCATTACCATTGAAATTCTCGAGATTGGAATTAACATGTGCTAGCGATAGTATTTTTTTTGTTAAATCTATTATTTCATGTTACAAGTTTGAATTAAACCTCCTACCTTATGCTCATAACTAAGAATAAAATATTGCTGGAACGATTAAACTACTGGTTTCTGGCCTATTTGCATGCATTTCACATCACGTACTTCTTCTACTCTCTCACATAAGAAAAGAAGGAGGGAAAAACAAGATAGAATCTTTTTAATTTGATTTTATGAAAACGATTTATTAGTAAGTAGCGAAACATAGTTATCACAGAGAGAAAGCGTCTCAAGCATAACTCGATCAACCATCAAGAGAGCTCTCTTCTCAGTATGTGTGTGGCACCTACGTAGTGAAACCCAGTGTGGAGCCAGCGTTCAAAAATGCAACTCTCAGCCAAATGAGAATCTTTACCACTGAGATGTGACCTGGTTATCTCAATCCTCCTCCTCCTTTTTCTTCTTCTTGAGTGTCCATCTGTGTCACATCTGATTTTGGCAAGTGGGGACCTCCATCGGTCAACTACTGGATGGAAGCGGGATTCGATTCGTAGGTCTTAGGTACCAATGCAATTTTGTCGAGGCTTAACCAACTCAACTGGTTGGCACCTCCTGCGACCACAATTCTTTTTCTTCTTTTTTCGGAACTCTCGAGGTGTGGAGGGTTTTGGCACGGATCCCAACCTCTTATTAAGTGGTGGTCCATCTGAGAAAGAAGTTTAGAGACGATTACATACTACACGGGGCAACCCGTGGTGTTCGTGGGCACCCCATAATTCATGGATAGCTCGACGTTAAACCGTGAAAGAATAGGGACCGTCCATTCAGTGCCTCGCTCCACCACCAGCATACGTTCATGTCCCTGTTTTGAAGAGGGAGAGGAAGGCACGCGAGCATCACGCACTCCTGAAAACGAAAGCAGATGTCGCAAGTCGTCACTCATCACCGACACGCAACGTAGCCCATGGAGGATCAATGGAACCAACTGATATTGGTTTTTTTTTTTTTTTTTGGATCTTGAACCTAAGCATTAGAGCGTAGGGGTGGGACTTGGGCGGGTTTGACCCGAACCCGACCGGTCCAATCCGAACAATGGATAAATATGGACAAAACTAGTTAAAAACTTAAACGGGTTTGGACAAAAAAAGATCAATCCGATTTTATTTTGGACAGGTTTGGGCACCGATCTTTCCAACCCGAGCAACCCAAGATTGTCTGTTTGATGTTGAATGTTAAGGATTCGTTTTAAATATGTGAGGATATGGATTGGACTTTATGTTTTCGTTATGCAATTCAAATATTTTTTTTGTATCCAATTCAAAATTTTGTTAGGTTTTTTTTCATCTAATTATGTGCACAAGCATTTCTAATTGGACAACCCGTCCATTATTTTACAAATTGGGCAACTTGAGGAATCCGAGTGACTAGAATGGGCAAGCACGGGTTGGGCTTCCACAGGTTTCCCGGGTTCCACAGGTACAACGGGTTAAGGTTTGTGCAAGTCGGGTTGGGAAGATTCGGAGCGGGTATTCCTCCATTGGGTCGGGATCCGAATGTGGCCGGCCATCCCATACCCGTCCGATCACCGTCGAGCAGGAAATGTATGTAGCCAACTTTACGTGGAGTTGGAAACAAACGTTGGCAAACGAGTTGGCTATATAGCATTAATCACACGAAACACTGGGGCCCACTTTACGCGAGCCAATAAAAAGGAGTCCCGCGCGAAAGACAGAGAAAGAAACTGAAAAAGGAGGGAAGAACTGCTGATCGCCGGCCGGGATGGAGCGGAGGAGGTGCGCCGCCGCGGCGGCACTTACGATCGCATGCATTCTCCGGCTGATCACTTCCACCACCTGCCTTCACCGAACCCACTTCCCCACCTCCTTCCTCTTCGGGACCTCCACTTCCTCGTACCAGGTAACCGACGTGGCTCGTTTGTCCTCATTACTACGTGAACCCTATAGCCTTAAAATTCAGTTTCTTTATCATTACCTCATATTTCAATTTTTTTTTTTCCCCATTTGTATCTTTTGGAACTCACAATTGCATAGCAATGTTATTCAACATCCTGACATGGCACCTGATCATAGTCGTCCCTTTGCCTGCCAGTCGGGTTGAGTACGTACGACTCTATCTATCACCAGTCAGGGCTAGGCACAAACCGCTTGTTGCCGAAACCGTGGAGGATTGATGAGACGAACGAAACCAATCGCTTGGAGAGCACACCATATACTTTATGGGTTCCACTACGGGTATCGAATTGGAAAATTCAGTACCATAACGAGCCCGTCTTCACCATCCATCTCATTTTTCATGCATCGTAGTGGTGTGAGCATTATTCTAGAGGCCATGGGGTGAACCCTAGGTGGATGCATGAGATCTACCATAGGGCCATCGGATGGTCCCTATGAATTTGGGTACGGTAACGGAGGGGGCATCATAAATTTTTTTATTTTTTATATAGTTTCCCGTATGGTATCTACTCATCATATAATATTTTATTAAAATTAATATTTTATCAAAATCTCTCTCTGGCTCGGCCTACGGCTGTACGGCTTTTTTATAAGGCTTAACTAAAAGATAAACTCAAAACACTTAATGACTATGACTCTTGAAATTAAAATTCAAACCAAGTACTACAACACAAAGTACTACCACATCTAACTGAAGCAGCTCTTGCGCGAGAGGCTCGTATCTGGTCCTAGACCGTCGTTTATTTATTAAATCAGTCAGCCTTGATCGGACATTGAACGATGAGCTATGGCGACAATCTATGCCCGTCGTAAAATGAGATGGTCCAGACCTGTTGTTTATAATAAACGACATGCCTATGAACAACGCACATGACGACGGTTCCGAATCATCGTTCTTTATTAAAAACGCCGGTCTATGACCGTCGTTTTCGGCCTATTTTGTTGTAGTGTTCATCCAAATCACATGTGTCGGTTCTAAATCTTTCATATCAAGACTTAAACATATCCTTTTTCAGCTTAGTGACTATGCTCACATCCTTTATCATGATCAACATATCATCAACATACAACAGTACGATGATGAAGTTTTCTTAGAGAAGTATATATCTGACGTAGACGCAGTGATCTCCAGTAGCCCTCTTATACTCATGACTCGCCATAAAAGAATTGAACTTCTTGTACCACTGTCTAGGGGCTTAGTTGAGACCATACGTAAAGACTCTTCTTCAGCATGCACACCATCTGCTCTTTGCCCTTCTCCTCGAAGCCTTTCGGCAATGCCATGAATGAAAGTTGTCTTTACATCTAAATGCTCGAACTCAAGGTCCTTGTTGGCAGCCTGTTCCAACATCACCCTGATTAACGTCATCTTCACCATGATATTTCATTAAAGTCTATACCATCTCGTTGCTCAAACCTTTCACTATGAATCTGGCCTTGTACTTCTTGTTCTTCCCAGTGTTGTCTTTCTTCAGCTTGTAGACCACTTGTTCTTCCAAACTCTTTCTCATCTCGGCATCTTCACCGGCTCACAAGTGTTATTCTTCTGCAAAAAAGTCATCTCTCTGTTGATCCTTCTTCTCATGAGTCGATCAAATCCTTCTATAGGCTTTCTAGCTCCCCTTCATTTGCAAGGAGGATGTACTCGTCACCAGAGTACGTTTTTGACGTCTGATGTTTCCTTGTAGATATCCGAACCTAAGACCCTGTAGCTTCTTAAGAAGGATGAAAATTAGTCTTCTTCTTCTACATGCTCAGCATGCATCCACAGTCTATTCAACACCGATTTGTTCAGCTTCAACTGGTTTTTCATGTGCCACTCACCCATCTTTAGTATGCGGTACCGGAAGAGGCACTAGGATGAGGCCAAGTTCACTGGACCAGGTATTTTTTGGCTCTTTTGCATTCTTCTAATCAGCGATTGTTTGATCTTCGTGGAAGACCATATCCCGACTTCTCACAAATTTTTTCTGCTTCTGATCAAACAGCCTGTAGTCAAATTCCTCATCACCATAGCATGTGAAAATGCATGGATTGACTTTTTTGTCCACTTCGACCTCTGCTCTTTGTGCACATGGATAAGTGCCTTATACTCAAATACCTTTATGTGATAGGTGGAAATATCTCTTTTCGTTTATATGTTCACTGGAACTTCACCTTCCAATGGAGCTGACGAAGTCTCGTTGATGACGTAGTAAGCAGTCTGAACTGCTTCTCCCCAAAACACCTTCAGTATCTTCGTCGTGCCAACATGCACCGTACCTTCTCCAGGATTGTGCGATTCATTCTATCCGCTATCCCGTTTTGCTGAGGAGTACTCTGGGGGACGTATGGTCTTCTCATGTTGGATGCTCTATTGTACGCAGTAGTCTTCAAAGACCTTCGATGTATACTCACCTCCGTTATTGCTATGGAGCTATTTAAGAAGCTTTCATGTTTCTCTCTACTTTTACATGGAAAGTTTTAAACTTACCAAATACTTTATCTTTGGATTTGAGAAAAGAGATCCATACCTTTCTGGAGGTGTCGTCTATGAACTTTAGAAAGATCGATTCCTACCATATGTCTCCACGTCGAGAGGGCCGCACACGTATGTGTACTAGATCGTATTAGGTAACTCCAAGGCTACATCAGCTTGTTACCGAAACCACAAACAATAGCAAGCATGTAGAGAGCACATCATATATTATTTTATATCGTTCGGACCCTCCAAGGCTCCAACTCAAACGGATTTCGTCCAATCAAAATCATCCACATATTGTCTAAAACATTCTGAAATTAGTTTGGGGACTAGGTATCATGCCCAGGATTTTCTCAACAGCAAAAAACCCGAGGTGTGAATATATATATATATTGAAATAGAACAAGTAAGATTAGGTTAAAATATTTTAAAAACATTTTGGAAGAGTCTTCTCAAGACTAAAACCATATTGTTTATTATTTATAAAACCTGTGAGCGCTAGAAGAAAGAACAACTCGACCGTTGACGGCATCACCCTTGGTGAACGGAAAACGCACTCCCCAACTTGGTGGAAAAAGGGCAAGGCACTAGGGCTAGCTGGCTCAAAGGGATTTAGAGATCTAAATGGGTGAGGTGCAGCTGCTAAATATAAGGTCATAAGCTTGGGGATGTGATATTGATGGCCAGGATTCACGTATGGTGACGGGGTGCCATGCAATGCCAACGATCAGGGTTCGCACACACGTGTATGCAATGCGTACGTGACAGCTTTGAGGGAAGCACGCTCCTCGGTGTCCATACTAGGAGTCTAACAGGGAATGTTTCCAACAGGAGGGAGAAAGCACCACCAGCCTAAGGGCCAGCTTGTTGAATACTTTATCGGACAGAACAAAAAGGCAAGGTCAGCTAGGTGGGCGTATGGTTAAGTTGGCCCTCGATATTAGTGAATTGTGCAAATATTGGGTGGGCCCACGTGTGTCCAATTCGATCATATGGGCTTCATGTAGTTAGTCCACAAAACAATTGTCAGGGAGCACCTCATTAATTATAATTGGACCTATCTCTTAAATCGTAAGTCTGATCCCTGCCCGGGACCCTGCTGTTGGAAAGATCTCTATGGCGTGAAACCAATGGTTTGGGTTTGGTCAGATTTTGCTCATTCCATCATCCTATACTTTCGAAATTATGAAAACATACATCAAAATGCAACTCTTTAACTGTGTCGGAAAAATCTCCAAAAATATCCATTAGGAAGGTATCGACGAGATGAACTCGCTAGTACAATTTCATAGAATTTTGATTACTCGATTGATCACATTGAAAATTTATCCCGAAACTATCTATTGTCGTAACTTTTTATAGAAAAGTCTGTTTGGCGCGCGAGACGCACCAAAACGATGGTCTTGAACATACGAATAAATTTATCGTAAAATATTTCTAGGGTTTACGTGAAACAAAACCAGAAACAAAGACAAACAAAAAATATCTAATAAAAAAGATAAATAAATATTAAAATATTCATATAGCACCCTAATCTAGTTTGTACTAGGATTAGGGTCCTTACTTTATCAGCACACCAAATAATCACACATATATTTATACAGACGCCACATCATTTATTCTCAATTTATATATTAGAAATTTTAGGATTCTTACAACCTTCTCTCCTTAAAAAGATTTCGTCCCCGACATCATAACTACTCGAATAACGAATGGCACCTTTCCATAGTCGGTTCTTGGTGAAGTCTAAGGTAACCTAGAATCATTTGTCTAGCCGACAAGCATAGCACTTACTAGAAAATGTCGGACATCCACTTGTGGTCAACCCTCAAGCGACTGAGAACAGTTTTCTTAACACTGATGTCCTTCATGCTAATAATAGTGTTAGGCATTGACTTTCTCCCTAAGTCTACCACTACTTGTTGACTTCATACTGGTCTTCTACTGACACACTAGGTCACAAACACAAGTTCACAATAAACGGAGGCACCTACCTGTACATTATCACACATACATTATAAGCATTCAAGGTGGAATGCAGGCAGAGTTTCCTCATGAGGCATCGCATACCACTTTAAGAGTGCACTCAATAACCTAAGAAGGGTCCCCTTACGAGGTGTCCCATAACACTTCATAAGAGGGTTATTCAATTTAATGCATTCAGTACACACGTATCCATTTAATATAGTTCCTAAACTGGTAATGATTGCCAAGTCGGAATATTCAAAAATTTTGTCGTGCTTACTTACGTCCTGGTTGGACAAACTTCACCTGTAGGATTGTAATGCATGGGGGTATTGGCAAGAGGAATTCCCTCATGAGGCATCTCATACCACTTAATGAGAGAACTAATTATTAAGAAAGATTCCCTCATGAGGCACCCATACTACTTCATGAGAGAACCTATTCCATATTACATTCACATGCAGGTAAGTATGAACATCCTAGCTAGGATGGATATAAGATAATAGTAATTACATTCCTTACCAGTTTAAGATGTGTCCTTCTTAACCCTATCTACTGAAAGGCACCCCTTTCAGTAGGGTAGAAGCATAACCGGCTGACAATTGCTTAAAACTTTGTTGGGTAACCCCTAACTTAGTTCTAACTTAAGGGCTTACTTGACTCACTCTAGTAGGTCTTCTAGTTCATATTGTTCTACTTGTAATCTTTCCTATCTTGGATCGGGACATTCTACCCTAACTTCCCTTAGGGTTATGTACTTTGGCTCTGGTACCAACTGTCACATCCCGGATTTTCTCGGTCGCGAAAAACCTGATGTGCGAATATATTGTTTTTTTTTTTTGAAATAGAATAAGTGAGATTAGGTTAAAATATTTTAAAAACATTTTGGAAGAGTCCTCTCAAGACTAAAACCATATTGTTTATTATTTATAAAAACTGTGAGCGCTAGAGGAAAGAACAACTCGACCGCTGAAGACATCACCCTTGGTGAACAGAAAACGCACTAGTACTCCCCAATCAAACAAGGAAAAGAGACACGTCTCATGATCACACAAGAGTGGTACTCTCATGGGAGCACGTAGCTCAGCCCACAGGGGCGAACTAGATCTCAAAACTGCTTAACTGGCCCGAAGGCCCCACACACATGCTACACTACGAGAGCAGCTGATATCAAACACCTCAGTTCATTTCCACTAAAAGTGTACCATTACATTTGACAACTTCTACGGTTCAACTCTTAATAATGATTATATCATATACAAGACTCTTATACACTCCACTATACTAATTACAACTCTTGACTCTCAAACAGTTGTAGACTGCTCTATTTTTCGCTCATACTCTGGCATGCCAAACTCCATGATTGCTTCAGTCGATCTTTAGGGTACAATGCTGCTTTAGGTGTAACTCGTCATCCTTTTGCTCCTACTGCATGCTCACAAACTTTGGTACCTTTGATTTCGTAGTAAGATCCTCCTCTTCTGCTTAGGGTTAAACTTCTACCGATCAAACTCCACGTAGTAGCTTGGTAAACAACGGTGGGGATCGGCTCGGGGAGATCACCGGTGCACGAACACATGGGAGGGGAGGGGCTACTGGCTGCACCTCCCTCTCATCTCCACATCTCTTTCTCTCTCCCAAACTCTTCCTTTCTCCATAACTCTCTCTCTCTCTTCTTCTTCTATTTCTCTTTTCTCTCTCTCTCTCTCTCCTCTGTTCTTCTTTCTCTTCAATTCTCTCCTTTGGTCTCTCTCTCTCTCTCTCTTCTCTCTTCTCTCCTGTCTCTTCTCTCTCTCTCTCTCTCTCTCTCTCTCTCTCTCTCTCTCTATTTCTTCTCCTCTCTCCTCTGGTTTCTCTTGTTTTATTTCTCTGATCTCTCTCTCTCTCTTTTCTTTCTCTTTTTAACCTGGAGTGGGGGTTGTGGCTCGTTTTCAACGAAGAAGACTGAAGAGGGTACATAGTTGGGGGCTGTGTTTGCAATAGGCTGATGGGTTGTGTGGTTACGGCATGATGAGAGAGGGTGTGGGGGTAACCTGATTTTAGTGGATCCACCCTGACCCTTCTCCTCACTTCTCTTCTTTGTGGTGGGACTAGCTAGGTGGCAAAAAGGTCAGGCAGGGCACTAGGGCTAGGCTTAAAGGGGTTTAGAGATCGAAACGAGTGAGGTGCAGCAACTAAATATAATTTCATAATCTCGGGGATGTGATATCAATGGCCAGGATTCAAGTGATATCGATGACCAGGATTCAAGACGCAACTCTTTAATTGTGTCAGAAAAATCTCCAAAAATAACCATTGCGAAAGTATCGGCGAGACGAACTCACTGGTATAATGTCACAGGGTTTCAATTACCCGATTGATCACACTGAAAATTTATCCCGAAACTATCTATTGTCATAACTTTTCATACAAAAGTAAGTTTGGTGCATGAGACGCGCTAAAGCGAAGGTATCAAAAATAGGAACGAACCTATCGTAAAACATTTATAGGGTTTACGTGAAACAAAATCAAAAATAAAGACAAACCAAAAATATCTAATAAGAAAGTAAATAAATATTGAAATATTCATATAGGCACCCTAATCTAGCTCGTACTAGGATTAGGATCCTTACATTATCAACACACCAAATAATCACACATATATTCATACAGACGCCACATCATTTATTCTCAATTTATATATTAGAAAATTTAAGATTCTAACACTAGGTTTCTGTATACCATTAATAGAGTAACACAATCAAAGTGAGCAAAAAGAAGTCAACGTGGGCAGGGGAACGATAATATTTTATTTAAATCTCTCCTTCTGGTTGGGCCTACTACTATGCTGCCTTTTATTAGGCTTTCTTTTTTCTTTGCAAGTTTACAAGGGTTGATGACTACAACTTTTGAATAATTCATACCTAATTAAATTGCACGTGAGACCCGTCATAAAACAATCACGTCGGGTAACCCACTAAACTCATTTAATTGCCATCCCTAATGACCTCTCGAGACGCTGTCCGATTTAGATGCGACTAGCTCAAGAATTGATAGCACAAACGGCAAAACATGTAAGAATAGGTTGTGTCGTGCGTTGGTCGCGTGCGACATGAGGATGGCCCAATAAAAACATAATATGGCATGGATTGACCTTTAATGAATAGGCAATATTCATACGCTTCATGATTAAGTTGTGAATATCCTGACCCTTCGTCAAATTCTATGGATGGAGAGATTAGACTTCAGGCATTTAGGTTTTGTGGTGGTGTCCTGGATTAGTTATAAATAGAGGCTCTGTAGGCAAACAACTTTGGGGTGGTGTCCCGGATTAGTTATAAATAGAGGCTCTGTAGGCAAACAACTAGCTTGTTTATGAATATCCATAGTAATGCACATCATATTTTGTACACTAGTATCAATCTCGTGCAATTCACGGACGATTGTAATGCCACTCAATCGAATCGCAGAGAGAGGGTTCATTGAGGATGGTTGCACTGAAGTATTCCTCGGGAGAGGGAGGGGGGATTTTGGAAGGCTGCCATGTGGCACCAAAACTCTCAGTTTTATAAGTATTTTACATAGGGTCAGGATTCGTAGACTCATCATTTTTTGACCCATACTTTTACCCGTCATCCTAACCGTTGGATAGAGGTTTCAGAATTTGAGATTTTTTGCAGGACTTTTTTTCAAAATATTATTAAAAAATAAAATATTTAGCTAAATAGCTATTGACGAAAAGTATTTGACATTCTAGCGCTCTGATCGCCACGTGGCAGGTCAGCACCGTAAAGCGTGCCGAATTTTTTTTTTTTTTTCTGAACCAAGGTAAAGTCGGTATCCGAGTTACCAGGTTTAAACCCGGTATTGTGGATACCGGGTTTACTCGAAGTCCAACATAAAAACGGTTAAGTGTGAGAACATTCTATAAGGGGGCTCCGGTTAAACCCGATATCCAGAATACCGGGTTTAAACCCGCTAACCTGAATACTGACTTTACCTTGTCTTAGAAAAAAATAAAAAAAATTGCGGCGTGCTTTACGACACTAGCCTACCACGTGGTGGCCGGTCAGAGCGCTAGAATGACAAACACTTTTCGTCAACAGCTATTTAACTAAATATTTTATTTTTTAATAATATTTTGAAAAATAGCCTTTTTTGTGAGGAGGATCACATTGCCTTAGATTGCACATCCACAAAAAATTACTGCATTCTAAAACTTCTAGATATATCAAATCTAAAAGGTTTAGTCGACCGTCCATTTTACTTGAGAACACATTTGATACACCTAGAGGATTTAGAATGTGCTGATTTTTTGCAGATATGCAATCAAAGGCAATATGATCCTCCTCGCAAAAAATCAATAAATTATGAAACCTCTATCCAATGGCTTGGATGACAGATAAAAGTATGGTCAAAAAACGATGGGTCTACTGATGATATCCCAACCCTTTTACATATGGTTCGTAGGGTTGTTAATGGGCTCAGACCAACCCTAGGCCCAACGACCGAGCCCAATTTGGGCCTAGTTTGGGCAAAGTTAGCTTAGGATTCAAGTCCGACTATGTTGATCGGTCGGGTATGGAAAACCACTAACCCAATTACCCAACCCGAAGCCCAAACCGATTGAAGCCCAAATTATTTTATTTTTATTTTTTTATATACAATGAATACATAATTTAAAAGTACCCAATCTACAAATATCAATGCCTTGGACGTTTGGAGCATTATTTCACATATATCCTTTAATGTATATCATAATCAATGTTTTTTTCTACTTTAATTGTGTGATCAAGAGAAGAAAAAAAAAGATTTATGCATATAGGACGCTAGAAATGTCGGCAAATTTCGGTCAGGTTTGGACTTGAGCTTCATAAAAAAGTTTTTGGCCAGGTTTGGACCAAGCTCAAAAAATTTAATTTGTGCCCGACCTAGGTACAGGCACACACTCATTAGTTTGGGTCGGGCCTCAACCTAGGCTGGCTCGACCCAAACCCAGCCCATTAACAGACCTAATGGTTTGTCACATGGATCATCGCCTCCACAGGATCTCATCCAATCAAAATCATATACTATCTCAAATAGTAAATGCTCATGTCCATCGGCACTCGGACGGTTGCCTCTGGTGGCTGCAGCTATCTTCAGGTTGTGATTCACTTGTTAGAGAAAGAGAGAGTACTAATTGGCTTTTGAAAAACAAACCTAATTAACATCAAATGACTATTAAATACCATTGAATAGGTACGTATTTATAATCTTTATAGTAGGTTTTTAATATGTTTATAGTATATTTTTAATAGACTTCTCTCTCTTCTGTCTTTTTAGATCTTGATCGATGGCTAGATCTATCCCTTGTCTTTTTGTCCTAGTCAGCTTGTGACCAGTCGCAACATGTTATATAGATAATGGTATGTCAAAATCGCACTCTAGATTGTTGATTAACTATAAACTAATTTTAAGGAAGACGATGATTAATTGTAAACGGATTTGGGGACTAGGTTTCAAAAATGGCATCGACTGGTTCCTGAAATGAAGGAAGACGTACAATGAGCACCTATTAGCTTTCTTGCTTATTTCAACTCTGTAATGCATATTTGACTTTGCTGCTATGGTCACCTTTGATAGAGTAGAATTCAATGAGTGGGAGTCGGCTCAACCTTGGACTTATGCTCCTAACTAGTCTCACACCCTAGGCGAGGCATAGACTCTGCTCAACCCTACGATGTGTAACAGATGATCGATCTCACGATGGATGAAACAACAATCCCTTGGGGTTACCATGGACATCACATGTTAGCGCTTAGAGCACAAGATGAGAGATAAGCCAGCCACAAATGTGGGAGCAAAACTCGTGGGAATTCGATGCCTTCTATCAAAAAGTTGGCTATTGTGGGGTAGCTATTTTGCCACACTTTCTCTCGCCAACCAACGTAGAAGTCCTTTAATTTATCAAGCTTCGCAGCTACTACACAATCAAAGCCCTTTTCATCTCCTACGAATAGACGCACAAGATAAATTTTACATCAAAATGGCACACCTTTTTCATCTTTTTCCTTCCTGTATTTCACGAACATCCAAACTTAACACGCCTAATCCACAAAAAATGTAGATCGTGATCGCTAACGTACTTGAACTTAAATTAAGAAACTATGTGATATAATCCCAATAGAAATGAATTAGGGTCTAGTTTGCTAGCTAACGTGCATCTCATGCATCCAGCAACCTTAGCCAAAATTAAATTTGTACTAAAATAAATAAATCATTGTTGATGGTTGTCAGTACTTACCCTAATAACATCAATTCAAAACTTACCCACCAAGGGATGGGGGAGTTGGCAAATGATTTGATGCTCGAGTTAGGAGGTTATGCGTTCGATTCCTCCCTCCTCCCTCCCTCGAATTACCTAGGAGTGGGTAAGGAAACTTCTAAATGGGTCGATGCGCAATCCAGGAATGATTAGTTCAATTCCTCTAAGAAAGAACAAGATTATAGTCAAAATACAAGTAAAATAGATTTTACATTGAAGTTGCTAAATTGAAATATAACACCCATATCTGTTGACTTTTCTAAGAACATTTGTGACACCATATTGTCTATTTTTTTTAGATTGAAGGGGCATATATGGAAAATAACAAAGGTTTAAGCAACTGGGATGTTTTCACTCACTTACAAGGTAAATCCTTACTGTCTCATTAGTTCAATCTATTGAGTTCTTTCTCCTTCCTTTCAAGCATGACTAGTTATAACTATTATAATAGAGAAATGAACACGCAATATTCCGTATTTTCCTTCCGGGTCATTTTTTATTGTGCTAATTTGAGTCGCATCCATCTTAAATCTTCGTTAAATTTTACAATCTATTAATCGTACCATTTCTTGGACCAGGGAGGATCAAAGATGGAAGCAACGGAGATGTCGCAGTCAACCACTACCATAACTACATGGTAAACATATTTAGTAATATTGTCATCATCCAAAAACCACAACACGGGAAGAAAAAAAAAAAAAATTTACACCAAAATTTTCATTTCAATAACATGTTTCCTTGAATTTCTCTCATGGATGTGTGTTTGATGTATAGGAAGACATCGAATTAATGAAATCCCTCGGGGTTAACTCCTATAGATTCTCGATATCATGGTCAAGAGTCCTCCCAAGTAAGTGTTATCATTAAATAAATAAACTATGTTTAGAATTTATAATCTAAACCTCATTAAAAGGCCCTCTTTCTTGAAATAGGAGGTAGGTTTGGGATGGTCAATTCGGCAGGCATAGGATTTTATAACAACCTAATCAATGCGCTCGTGCAAAGAGGTAGTGATATTTACGATCGTAGATTCCTACTATATGTATGCTAACTCATTTGATTTACTATGAAGATATGTGCTAATTATGAAAACAGAAGACATATGTTAGTAAATGTTTAATCGCTAAGTAGTAATCCTAATTTATTTATTGTTTATTCTTTCTTGGAACAGGTATCCAACCATTTGTAACGCTATGTCACTATGATATTCCTCAAGAACTTGAAGATCGATATAGTGCATGGCTGAGTCCACAAATACAGTTAATCGTTTTCATGAAACCCTACTTTATCACATTATAAATACTTAATATTGTTACCCACCAAGGGATAGGAGAGTTGGCAAAGCAACTCATGCTTTGGTGAGGAGTTTGTGGGCTCGACTCCTCTCCCCCTTGATTTACCCAGGGTGAAGTGGTAGTTGTTGAGTGGGTCGGACTTCACTCCCGGAGGGATTAGTCCGAGTCTGAAGTGGGCCATTGTCCAAAACGTTCAGGGCATCTACCGATCACAAAACAAAATACACTTATTACTGGTATACGATCAATAGTAAGCCATGTATAGGATAACCATTAACCAACAAACATTATAAGTTGTAATCAACTGCATGAGCTCGTTATAAATAAAAATTTTATAGTTGATATATACTAACTTTCGTTCAAACTTAAATAACTGTTTACAGGGAAGATTTTGGCTATTTTGCGGAGTTATGTTTCAAGTCATTTGGTGATAGAGTAAAATATTGGACTACTTTTAATGAGCCAAATATAATGGTGAGAATGGGATATACTGTCGGAACGTACCCACCGGGACGTTCCTCCGAAGCATATATTGCTGCTCAAAATATGATATTATCACATGCAACAGCGGTCGACATATACAAAAGGAACTATCAGGTAGACAATATCACTATAATTATTCTTTTTAATTTTATTTTTTTACTTTCCAGGTAATTATTTCATAATGGATCAATCAAATTAGGGGTAATGTGGCTAAAGTCCTTACAGCAAATACCATATTAGGCAAAGGACAAACAGCATCTCGATCGGTTGTGGCTAAGGTCCCTCCACAACAAATGTGTTTATTGTACCTATTTTGTCTCTTCATGTGACTGTTTCAGACACATGGACACTACCCATTTTTCCCTACACGTAACTGTGCATGATAGTGTATAGAATCCGGACACATGGACACAAATCACTTTAGCAATGAATACTCTTTTCGGGCTTATTGATACTTTTACTATAGTGAAATCACTATAGCAATTTTTTTAGGGATATTCTAAAAAAAAAATTGTTACTCTTTTTACCGTAGATTGATACTCTTTGTACCACAAATTGATACTCTTTGTACTGCAAATTATTACCCTTGTACCGCAGATTGTTACTCTTACTGTAGATTGTTACACTTGTACCGAAGATTGTTACTCTTTTACTATAGATTGTTACTTTTTTTGCTACAATGAAATCACTGTAACAAAAAAAAGAAAAATCTTGTCTAAATTTTTTTCTGCTATAGTAATTTCAGTGTAGCAAGAGTAACAATCTGCCCGAAAAGAGTATCCATTGCTACAGTAAATTAGGTATGTAAATCCGGATTTTATATATATATATATATATATATATATATATATATATATATATATATATATATATATATATATATATATATATATATATATATATATATATATATATATATATATATATATATATATTTGCATGTACAATCACATGTATAGGTATTTTTGTCTTTTGAACGGTTTGACGAGTCAAACTTGGCGGTTGGAGGGACTTATTGTCCTATGATATTTTGGGGAGGGACCTAATGCAATACCGGAATGTTGTATGTCATTTGGCTTAAAAAAAATTTCTAAAAAAGACTTTTCACACAGACTCCATCAAATTATGATAGTGATGGATGAAATAAAAGGCTTCTACTTTCAATATCATTAGAATAGCTAGTTTGTAACCTATTATCCTCAATTTAGGTTACTTTTCAGATGTAATAGTACACCTTCATGAAGGTTTTGTCTAATAGATGTTTTTCATGTTCAAATTGTAAGGTAAAACAAGGAGGTTACATTGGAATTGTAATACATATGACATGGTTCGAGCCACTTAGGAACACGTCGGCAGATTACTTGGCAGCTCAAAATGCTTTAGTTTTCCATATTGCATGGTAAATGACTTTAGTGTCTTAGAAAATAAATTTATATTGTGCATTTATTTGATAGTAATAATTTTCTGATATAAGTTTTAACTTTACTGAAGGTCAAAGTAAAGAAAAATGTGTTTAATTGATAGTAAAAATACTTGTTGTGCAGGTTTCTAGATCCTATTATTCATGGTGATTATCCTCCTGAAATGCGTCAATCCATGGGCTCACAATTACCGACATTCTCATTCGAAGATCGAGAAAAATTAAAAAATAAATTGGATTTTATCGGAATCAATCATTATACCAGTTTGTATGCAAAAGAGTGCACCATTTGTTTGACCAATAGCGAATTCATGACTTCACAAAGAGATGGAGTCCCAATTGGAGCTTATGTAAGAATCACTATTAGATGAGCATAGTTATAGTTTAATAAAATGGATCATGTCAAGTAATTATTTGAGTACTAATTACTATTTAATTACCTAATCACTTGCTTGCTAGTTATTAAGTAGCTCTTCAATTTTTATCAAGTTCCCTTCGATTAAACTTTTTTTTTCTTGCAGACTGCAATGCCAAATTATTATGTCGTTCCAAGTGGTATTGAAAAGAGTGTCATGTACATGATGAGAAGATACAACAACACTCCTATGTTCATCACTGAAAATGGTAAGCAACCAAAAAAGATATTTTAGCTTCATTAATAATGCTTAAGATTTTATAATCTTCTGATTTATCACTTCAAGATCATTGCAAAAATGAAAAATAATGGGCTTTGGTCAAACAAATAGGATCATGGGATTATTATGGTTATTAAGAAAAAGACAAGAGAAATCTTAAGCATTTATGAACCTTCATTTTTTCATGTATTAACTAACATTTATATTATCTTTTTTATTTTATATTAATATTCTAACATATTTTTGTAGGTTACGCACAAAGAAGTGGTGTATTAAAGAAAGACTTGCTTAACGATACAGAAAGAGTGGAATATATAAATAGCTACCTTACCTCACTAATCCAAGCCATGAGGTACGGGAACTTAAATATGTTAGAATAAAATCACCGTCTACGTATCACAAATTACCTATAAATGCTTGTAGAAAATTCTCATTCTTAACTAACAGTGCTTTTATTATGGATAAGTGACCTTCCACTTTGTTTTCCATGGTACATTGCTCACCCATATTTTTATTATATTTAATCTTTAAATATGTATTCACCACTTATCTCTTTATTTGCGAATATATATATATATATATATATATATATATATATATATATATATATATATATATATATATATATATATATATATATATATATATATTGACATAAAAATGATATGTATTTTTGATCTTATGTTGGTATGGATGTAGGCAAGGGGCTGATGTAAGGGGATATTTTGTATGGTCACTAATGGACAACTTCGAATGGACATACGGTTATACACTACGGTTCGGGCTTTATCATGTGGACTACAACACACTCAAGAGAACTCCTAAGTTGTCAGCTAAATATTACAAGCAATTCCTCAAGGGTCAGGATGTACAACACAAATGGGTGGTGGAATGAAACCACAACATTTCACTTACAAGTTAAGATGTATGTATGTGTTATTGTGTAATAAATTTATTAGATATACATATATATATGTGGCAGTATTATGTAAATCATGATACTTTTTTCTTATGAAGAAGAAAGCCATGTGACTAATCAACGAATCAGTAGGATTTATCGAACTATAACACCGCTTCTAATCATAATTAACTTTATTAAGTTAAAACAATACAGGTCAAATTATTATAAGCCTAAATCTCTATTAAATTAGGAGCATCTTTTAGGCATGCAAATTGCAATGAAGTAAAGAGAACATACAATCTCGACTGCTAAATCCACAATAGAAACCTCTCAACCTGCGGAGTGTGGTGGTTCATCTCGATCACGAGGCGGAGCCAGGAATTTTTCGTAGGGGGGGCAAAGTGCAAAATAAGGTGAATTCTCAAGTAGTAATGGACTAATAATTATAATATTTTTTTACACTTATCTGTGATACAAATGACAAAATGCGTTCTGAAATGTTCATGTTGGCTGCTGTGAGCCTGTGAGAGACTCGAGAATGAATGGTTTGGTTTTTTTTTTGGGTTATTTTGACTTTGGCCTCCAAATTTTGTCTTGAATTAGACTTTACCCCCAATATTTTTATTAATTAGACTTTAACCCCCAAAACTAACTGTTCCGTCAGCTCACCAACGGAAAAGAACTAAAGTTTTGGGGGGTGAGCTGACGGAACAGTTAGTTTTGCGGGGTAAAGTCTAATTAATAAAATATGGGGGGTAAAGTCTAATTCAAGGCAAAATTTGGGGGGCAACATCAAAATAACCCTTTTTTATCTTATATAATAGTATTTTTAAAAACATTTTTATAATGGTGCTGTATTTTTTTTTTCTTTTGAGAAATTCCTTTTTAGTGGAGGAGGGTTTGGCATGGACCCCTACCAATTTATTCGATAAAATATAAGTTTATTCGATAAGGGTGCTCCTTCTTTGTAGACTAATTTTCTATTTACAATTACTGTTTGCGACCTCAGGAAATTAGCAAATTTATGCAACATCATGAGCTGGATAAGGTTTTTTTTTTTCGAGAAATGCTATTCAGCCCGAATGTTTTCCTGATTTGGCCAGCCCGATTGACATGGCAGCGTGCAATTGGTGGCTGAAATCCACTAGCGAAAGTCTTTTATGCCACCAGTTGTATGTTACCACATCAATTGGGCAGAGCAGAATTGAGAAAACCTTCAGGCTGAATAGCATTACTCTTTTTTTTCCGTTAGGTTTGTTTGCTCTATCCGTCGGAGTGATCCCCCGGGAAGGAGATCAAAACCTAAAAAAAATCGCACACTAGAGGAGGAACCCCGGGATCTACACCCAAACATCACAAAAACGAAACCAAAAGAAAATACATAAAAGAGGAGGATCATCACCTCCAAATCATTCCCTCCACCGGCTGAAGTGGTGGAATCGAAGACGAACCGCCCCACCACTTAAAATAGAAGAAAAAAGTGTTTCTGATCTCACTTAAAATTCAAAATATCTTGATTACAATGTCATTTAGGATAGAAAGAACTCGGTTTTAATTAGCCAAGCAAATGCAGTAATATATACAAGGAATCAAATATCTAATATGGTTACATATTGAAATATCCTGAAAAAACATGATATTTTGGCGAAATATCACAGGATTCCAGGCAGCTGCGCATAGAGCCGAGAATTTAGATGTATTTCTATATTTCTCAAAATCTCAATGAAATATATCGCTTTTTTATTTGTTGAATATTTCATTTTTTTATTATTTGCTGGAATATATTCATTGTTTTCAAGTACCAAATTATCCTGAAATAGAAATGCATCCAAAGGCAATCCGAGGCAATGCATTAAGGTTTCCCGATTCCGCTCAGCCCGATTGATTGATATGGCAGAGTACGACTGGTGGTGTTAAAGAGATTTAAATGTCGCTAGTGAGATTCAACCTCCACTCGTACATTGCCACGTCATTCGGGCTGAGCGGAATCGGGAAAACCCTCGGGATGAATAGCATCTCTTAAGTCAAAATGTCAACCCAAGATTTCAGTAAGTCACATGGAAAATGATTTCGGGAAAACCCTCGGGGTGGACATCTTTTTGTCCACCCACATCAGGCCATCCTTTCGTGGCACCTGATCACAGCTGTCCGTTGCACCCAGCCCCGACAGATGATTCGTACTCAGCCCAACCGGTAGGCAAAGGGACGGTGCGATCAGATGCCACATCAGGATGGCCCTATCAGGATGGAAAATTAGATGGCTGAATAGCATTGCTCAAATCACCAGCTAAAACTCATCCTTAAACATGATGGTAGTAGATTTCCAAAACATCTAACAAAGACTTTAGTTCATAGAAATCTGCTAATAATATTGCCGGGGGGGGGGGGGGGGGGGGGGGGGGGGGGGGACTCTACATTCAGTACATTGTAATCATCCATTCCTCCCTACTCATTCACCTCTTTCATTGAATAATGCTGCTGCTGATCTAATACAATGTTTCCCATAAAATTGTGTACAAAATCTTGAAGCTTACAAGGCTTATGTCTCACGCAGGGCGATTTGCTACTATAAGAAGTGCACACCGTCAATCCAGAACCAAACAACTGATCAGTGCAGTCACTTCCATTAATACAGACTAGTCAACAATCTCAGCTTCTTTAGAGAAGTAGCTAGTACATACTTTTTGTCGGCCACTACAATTATCGCGATCGCTGAAGTGTATTTTAGTCGGTTCGTTTGGCCTTTCGAAGACATCGGTGCATAAATTGACGCCCGCTTCTGTACATACATTCCTCGAGACACTGACGAGGATGGATCATGACTGTCAGCCCTCCTATGAATGGACTTGAGATGTCTAAAAAAAATGTTAAAAAAACAAATTAACATCCCATGTAGAACCAATTAGGCAATTCACAGTTGGTGGAGGACAAAAGAATGATGGACCTTAAAAGGGAAATGAGAGAGTTGATAAGTACACCTTACGTTCTTCTTCGACTCTTGCTCCTGAATCCTGATTGTCATGGGTAAAAGAAAGCTAAGCTTGTTGTGATGCTGTTTGTCAGTGGACATGAGCGGCGGCAAGATCTGACCTGCAATTTTCCACACAATATCCACACCACGCAATGCCAATTAATGAGAAATAGCATGTCTATGGAAATAAATACTACCACTGCAACTGAAAAGCATAACAACAGCCGACAAGCCTCCTCACACTAATGTGTGGTAGGAAATCAATGTCAATAACTCGAAGTCATACTACGATTCGTAACAATAACCAGATCACAAACAACTACTTTGCCCAACCTAAGGTTAATATGTCAAGTGTATTTACAGTATTTCATAACTTAAACTAACAGCCAACATGCAAATCGGTTCTTCATGCCCATGGCCAACACTACATACGAGGGGAATCTCTATGTTCTACGCTGCACACACACACAAACCACTTCATTTGGTTATCCTTTACTCTTCTACTACACTCACAAGCTTTGACAGTGTATGTACAGAAAAAAGATTCGGGTCATCTTTATTGCGGGCACACAAGATTATAAAACAAGGACCCGGGGGCTCGGGGGTGGTGAGCCGGGTGCGGTGAAGATTTAATCAGGAGATTGTGGGAGAGATCCTCTAGAGGGTCCCTTTGATCCGCGTCTCCACGTTACTTCGTGCGAGAGCTCTGGAGGGGTTACCCAAGACAGAAGTCTTTACAAGGTTTCGGGTTTCTTGAGAGGTCGAGTGGTTTTGCCTTTGCGTTTGTCCCTTCTGTGCTTTCGCACTTTCTCGGCTAGGGGGCTTTGGCGTCGTTTGCTCGATCTTCGCGTCTCTCTCAGCTTTTGCTAGACCTCGACGTCCTTGATCGTCAGTTCACGGCGTCGATCGTGCTTTTACCTTTGGCTTTACCTTCTGGCATCTGGCTCTGGCTTTACTTTAGTGTAGCTCTGGTGTTGGCGTAGTTTTGGCGTTTAGCACTTGACGTAAAAGTGGCAGAAATTTGTGGTGCTTTCATTCTTCCGGACTTTGTGTCGTATCGGCTAGAAAGTGCGTTGCTTTGCCCGTGATCCTTCGTAGTTGCTTGGCTTTAACACGTGCGTGGCTTTAGCACAGGCGTAACTTTGACTTTGCTCTGGTTTTAGCTCTTGGCTTTTGGCGTCTGGTTCTAACTTAGCTTTAGCTTTCGCTTTAGCTTCTTGCGTCTGGTTTCGGCATAGCTATGGAGTCTGTATAGCTTTGGCGTATAGCGCTTGAACGTAGAAGGGGTAGAGACTTGCGATGCTTTCGTTCTTCCGGACTTCGCGGCTAGAAAGTGCGTTGCTTTACTCGTGATCCTTCGTAGTTGCTTGTCTTCAGCACGTGCGTAGCTTTAGCGTGGGCGTAGCTCTTGCTTTGTTTGGCTTTTGCTTTTGGCTTGATCTTCACCTCGAACGACGATGGCGATGTTTCCAAATCTTCTTTATTCTTTTGGGTTCCTCCTTTTGGGGATGGAACTTTGGCAACGACGGTTGTGACGTCGGCTTTGACTTCGCTTCTTCTCCGGCCTTCTTTGGCGTTTTCGGAGTCGAAGGGTTCTTTTGAAGACGGCGGGTTTATAGCACCGGTCTCCATGCGACGGTTGTAGTGTCGGCTTTTGTTGATGAAGATGGCGGGTGTAGCACCGATCTCCGTGCGACAGTTGTTAACTGTTGTAGCATCGACTCTGTTGTTGAAGATGGCGTGTGTAGAACCAATCTTCGTGCGACGGTTGTAGCGTCGACTTTGTTGTTGAAGATGGCAGGTGTAGTACCGATTTTCGTATAATGGTTGTAGCGTCGGCTTCTTCTGCGAACGTATTTTGCTTGATCGGAGTTGAAAGCTTTGTTGAAGGCAACGGGTGTAGCGTCGCTTCGGATATCCTTCTCCAAGGTTTCTTTGTGAATGGAGCGGATGCTTGTTGAAGACGACGGGTGCATCGCCGCTTCGGGTATCCTTCTCCAAGCCTTCTTCTTCGTGAATGGAGCGGATGCTTGTTGAAGGCGACGGGTGTGGCGCCACTTCGATCTTCTTCTCTAGCCTTTGCTTTTGGTGTTTTCGGAGTTGAAAATGATTGGAGACGACGGAATGATGCCAACTCCGGGCCTTCTTCTCCAAGCTTACTTCTCGTGCGAGGAGCCAAAACTTTGATCTTCTGTGCAAGGTGTTCACGTTGATGAGAACTTTTATAGGCTAAGCATTCCCGTAGGACATGCTTGTCGTGCCTTGTGAAGCCTTGGGTCGTCGAGAGCGAGCCTCCTTCTTTGTAGAGCCTTCGCGTTTCTAGTTTTCGACCTTCAACTCGAGCGTTGGAGCCTCCTCATCTTCAGAGCCTCCATGTCTCTAGCTTTGAGCCTCGAGCGTTGGAGCCTTCTCGTCTTCAAAGACTCCACGCCTCTAGCTTCGGTCTTCGATGGCTTCTCCGACCCTTGATGCCTTCCCCCACCCCTTCTATTTATAGGCAAGGGGGGGGGGAGAGAGATATGGCTGCAATTTTGTGCATCCTTTGAATTTCTCTCCCCTATAACCAAGAGATTGGTCTTCCTTTTTTTAGGGAAACAACATCGATCTCTTTCCTTTTTGTAGCAGCGGTTATGGACAAGATATGGCTCAATTTTTTGAGATATGAGTCATCTTTGCACATTCAAATCGATGACACGACTTCGTTTCTTGTCTGTCAGATCGAGGGATCGGCACAGATCCACGGTTGACGTAGACGTCCGGGTTACATCCTCTCACGCATGGCGGTGTTTCTTTCCTTTTCTTTCTTTTCTTTCTTCTCTTTTTTTTCTTTCCCCTTATAGCAACCACACCTCCCCATGGAAAGGGGGCACGGTTTCCAAAGGAGGGGGCCAGTGAGCCCACCTAACCCCCTTTGTTGGCCGGTCACACCCCCCATAGGGAGGGGCACGGTTTTTGAGAGGGCCGGTGGGCACGGTGGGCCCCACTTGCATGGGGTGGGCCCACTTGGCTTTATCCGAGTCGAGTTTGATAACTTTCCTTTGCGGGCCGCTGTGAGTGAGCCAAGTTTCGCACGAGGACCATTGTGTGCAGACCAAGTTTCGCATGCGGGCCGTTGTGTGTGGTCCGAGTTTGCATACAGGTTGTTGGGTACGGGCCGATTTTCACATGCGGGCTGTTGTGTGCGGGCCAAGTTTCGCATGCGGACTATTGTGTGTGGGCCGAATTTGCATGCGGGCCATTGGGTGCGGGCCGGGTTTGCATGCGAGCCGAGTTCGGAGGGGATGGCATTGTTGGGTAGGGTTTTTATGCGAGCCAATAGTACTATAGAGGAGTCGCCCCTCCATCACGAGTTAGTTCAGACTTCATTGATACTAAAATTTGGGTAGGTTTTTTAAACCCTTGACCCTAATTGGTTCGGTTTGGTCTGTGGCTCGGATTTAATCTACTATATATACTTGAACCGAACCGAACCCAAGCCTCTCAGTTTGTCTTGGTTTGGTTCGGTTATTCAGTTTTATCAGTTTTTTGCACACCCCTAGATGGTAGTGGGTGGGGGCGGTGTGCATCCCGGTGGTTGTAGGTGATGGGCGATGGTGGTGGGCACTATGGTCGTGGGCAATGTGAAGTAATGGTGATGGTAGCAGGTGGCGGGCATCGCGGTAGTGGTGGTCATGGATTAAAATTTCGACTGAAATACCAAAATTTCAATCAGATATTTCGGTTTCAATCGGGATCGAAACAAAAGTTATGTGTGAAACTCTGTTTCGACCAGTTTTGGTCATATTTTGGATAATTTCTTTTTTAGCTTTCGGAACTAGAACTGGTACTGTCAATTTCGGTTAATTTTGGCCAATTTCGGTCGAAATTTCGATCAATTTCGGTTTCAAAAGTGAAAATCTAATTTTCAAATTTCGACCAATTTCGATCGAAATTTTGGTCAATTTCGGTTTTGGCTTGGACTGAAACCCAACACGAAACTGAAATTTAAAACCTTGGTGGTGGTGGTGAGCGGAATATGGTGGTGGGTGGTGGGTAGTGGGGGATGGAAAGCTAAAGGTGTCCATGGGAAACAATGATCAGGAACAAACCAAAGGTGGTCCAACTGGATCCAATTGCATGAGCCATACAAAAGTTTTGTTAGGAGATGAGTCGAGTCATAAAGGGTTGGGCTCGAGCTCTAGCCTGGTTAGGTTGAAGGTAAATCTTGCTCGTCTAGAGGTAACTACTGGAACACATGAGAATGAGCAGATAATAGCTAAACATGGAAGTGGGGCATGGTCGTATTTGTGACCAACAAGCTCACAATGGGGCGTCTAAATCAAAGGAAGGATCATGCTGGCTCATTTGTGTCGACTGAAATCATTATTAAACCGAGCAGCTTAGAATTTCCAAAATTGATACTAAAATTGTTCCCTTCTGCTAGTGAAGTGACCATGGCAATAAATTGGTCATTTGGACCTCTAGTTACACCAATGTTGTCAGAACCGGACCGGAGGACGAACCGGTTTGTGTACCGGTCCGGTTCACCGGCCCAACAAACACAGTCAAACCTAGAGAAAGATAGAGAGAGAGAGAGAGAAAGAGCATTTGTGCACCAAAAAAAAAAACCGGTTCGGTCCGATTTATGCCTAAAACCGCCCGATCCGGTCCGGTTTATACCTAAAACCATCCGGCCCGACGGTTCAATACCGGTTCGTTTTCCAACACCGGTTCACGCCCGGCCCGGACCGGTTTTCCTACCGGTTCGCCGGTTCCCGGTCCGGACCGGCCGGTCCGGTCCGGTTCTGACAACATTGAGTTACGCGTTGGCCATAGTTAAACTAGGCTATGTCAACGTATGGTAACGGTGAGGTAGATTTGCACAACTTAATAGTTTACGAGAGTCTATATGAAATAGTTCGTTTGTAGGCGTTAATCTGCAATTACCCATGTTTTCATGTGTCGATTTGCAAAAAAACCTATAACCTATAATAGGTCAATATACTATCTATAATAATATTAATCAAAACAAAATTGATATAATTGAAGCAATTGGTTTTGGACTTGATTAGCATTGGAATGGAACGCTTAATCTACTTACTTTCTTCCAACCTTTTTATGTAGGGTCCATCCAACATAGAAACTGGTATTTGACTTTGTTTATCCACAATTAAATTATATTGTGCAGCTCAGTTAGTAGAGCAGATCCTAAACTATAAATAAATGGATGACATTAGAAAGAAGAAGAAAAAAATCCAATGCAGGTTCATTACATACTGTAACTACTGTTAATATTGGATAAGTAGCAATACCAATTTAAGGTTTTTTGGTTTTTTTGAATGGTAAGAGATTGAACCTGCAAGCCCCAAACCACTTTCAATGTTCTGGACTAAGAGTTCTTGACTATGTAAGTAATTTTTTGTATGCTTGTGTAGGTAGTTATATGAAACAAAGTTATATACTTATATGTAAGTATTGTTTTGTATGCTTTTGTAGGTAATTATATGAAACAAAGTTATATCATATAAAAAAGAAGATATCATCTTCTTCTCCCTTTTTTCTTTTTTTTTTTGTTGCGAGGACTCCGCTTGAGGAGGGGGGTGAAGTTCAGACTAGACCCCTACTAATTTATTAGTTTCTTCCCCCTATCAATTTACTAATCCTTGTTTTTGCAACCTCTCTTCTGACCCAGAGTTTGAATTCGTCCTTCTCTGGTGGCTAAGATGTACCACTCTGCTACACCATCGAGTTCGACAAACAAGATATCTCTTGCTCATGAAGATCCAATATTTGGAAACCCAGCAGTCTTGCAAAATGGACAAATAATTATAAATGGAATTTCTGCATAAGACTATGTAAAAGAATAAAGAAATAACGTACTAGCATTCCAGTTCATTACGAATTAGTCAATCCCCAATAATAACTTGGTGTTACTTCTAATAGTTACTTGTGAGTTATGAGCGAGGAATCAATTTATACAGTACCCACATTAGTTCCTTGTAGGTAGAAACCTTGACTTATTCTCAATCATATTCCTATAAATTCAATACGCCATGGCCCTTTGTTCTAGTCAGATACTAAAAAAAATTTAGGTATCTAAATTTCTCTCCATAGCACGATATTAATTTGTTATGGAATCTTATTGGCAATTAGGGAATAAAGTCAATAAACTTTCACCGTCTGCAGTTTAATATAGCACCTCTAGTTAAAGACATGAATCGTCTCATTGTTAAATTAGACATAAATATAATCAATAATTTTCTGACAATTAAGAATTATAGAACCAATGAATATAACAAGGCAACAAAATGAAAAAATCCAGAAAAAAAGATTCACATTTAATATCAAAAATTCAGAAAGCATACCGGCAAGGACAAAAGTTTTTGCATAATTTGGAGATAACTACACTGGCAGCCAATCGAATCTCATTCCATGTTTTATCTGGGTTGAATCCCTCACCAATTAGAAGCTGCAAATTGTACTCTGGCAAGATTAAAGAAGTTCAGAAACTATTTTGCAAGAAATTTTTATATATTATCAATGTACATATCATCCTAAACAGAAAGTTCGACATCAAGGACAGACCACAACAAATATGTACATAAATGCGAGCCAAAAAGGTATAGGACTTATGATCAGTGTTTTAAAACCAGACCCAACCTGTCGGTTGAACCAGTTTGGACCAGAACTGGGACATGTTTCGGCACAGTTATGAACCGGCAGTTCCAGAGTTTAACTGGATTTTACAAAACTAAAATGAATAATTATAGACAGTTTTGTATTAAAATCTGACTTTTTCGAGACTTGAACATATGACCGACCATGTAAGACTACGTTCAATCCAGGAAGAGCAAAGTCCAATGATGCAAAGTTACAAATATTTAAGAATTAATACTTCATGTATCTGGATCAATAGGTCAAACCGGTTTGGACCAGCCCGGAAGCCATTTCGGGTCAACTTTCGATATTGTTTTGAAAACATTGCTTCTGATAAGCATCATCATAATGAAAGATCTCATTTACGTAACTACAGAACACAATTACGAGCAGTTTTCACCTCCCATCATTACAACTCATGGTACTCCAGAGAATCCAATAATAATAGCAATGGAATCAACAATATCTATGGTATAATGGTATATCAAATGTTTGTTATTCTGAAGTGTTTCCAGCTCCATGAACTCATACATAGAAAGAGAAACAAAGAAGTAGATAATAAATGTTGGTTGCACAAACATTTGCATGGTTTGTCGACATTTCGGCTACATCCACAAGTTATGGTTGACGATCCAAGAGAAACTACTATAACAAGAAAAGAGTACTAGGTAGCCTATAAGCCTGGATCAAACAAAATCCCCTCTAGAAGTAAATCAAAGCTGTACGAAACACATATTTCCTAAAGTCTTAACACCCATGAGAGTCCAAACCAAACGAAGCAGCATAGAAGGAAAATCCAGTTTCTCACTGCTATGTCTAACTACACCCCTCTAGGGGAACAAGCCAACATAAGAAGAAAGCCAACATTCTCCAACTTGACTCTCTCTCTCTCTCAAATCTTCAAAGCATGCCTTTTGTAATCCTTATGCATGTGTCCATGCTTTGATAACATGCGATGAATGACAGATGGTATAGAGCCAGCCTCAGGAGTTTCAGCTCAAGGTAGAATATTGTAATTTTTATAGATCAACCAGTTCTCAGCCAAAAGTCCATACAATAATAAGTTTATAACAATCAGTAAACCTGCACATGTGCAGCATGATTTATTGGAAACCTTTTGAACATTCACATTTCCATCATCTTTCTCGAAAAAAACAAGCAGAAATAAGTTACATCAATCAGAATGTTACCCTCACTAGAAGTCGTAGCTGTTAGGAAGATGTTTCCTTTACCATTAACCACGCGCATTAGAGCACTGCTCAGCTGAGACTGTATTAAATGAGGGAGGGAAAAATGAATGGTTAGCATAGAGAAGCAGAGAAACAGGTATCACTAATGACCTTCTGACATGATGACATTAGTTCCTATGATTCAAGTCAGTCACGCAAACAGATCAGAGACAACGTCACAAATAGATGTAAGAAGGAATAGGAAAATCGTATAACACTCATACAAATCAATATTTAATAGAATGTCAAGATTCGCTGCTAGAAAACCAACTATCAAGTAACCGTAAATAAATGGTATGGTATGATATGCAACTATGATCTTTGTTTCAAATGACAACATTTATTGACCAAAATCACCGGTAAATTTTTCATTTTATTAGGTATTCCAACATTGAAAAGGTAGGAAATATCGACATCCAAGAAATATGGTAGGTTTCGATTATTTCGACAAAATCTGGTATCGATTATGTAAAGAATACATGTTTTCAGTTGAAATTCAAAAACAAAAGGTTAATGTGTGAGAGGTCCCTGACAACAGATCCATCCCGTGAACAGGACCCCCTCAAGTTTCATTTAGCCTAAGGTCCCTGCCTTTTTTGGTAAACCCGAAACTACCCTCCCCTGTTTCTTCTCTCATCTCTCTCGAGCAGCTCCGGTGACGGCGGCTACAGCAAAAGCAGCGGCCAGCAGCTCCGGCGGCGGCGGCGTTCAATTCAGGGCTCCGTTGAGGACCCTAGGTCTAGGGTTCATCCCATAGTCTGCAGATCTCAGAGTTAGGTTTATGTTTAGGTTAGGTTCGGTTCGGCGGCGGCGAGTAGCTCTGACGGCGGTGTTCGGTTTGGTGGTTCGGGCGGCGAGCAGCTCCGGTGTTCATTGGTTCAGTGGCGGCGAGCAGCTTCGGCGAGGTTCACTGGTTCGGTGGCATGTCAAAAGAAATTTTGAAATGTTGTGAAGGACATTTTTGTCCACAGCATTTCAAAGTCCTTCAGCTTAACTGATCTCTTTGTCAAGGACGGCTCACTAAGTCCCCCAAAAAAAATTAACTAAAATCAAACTATCATGTCCAGTTGTCCACACAGATGGCCTCATAGCAGTGGCATAATATGGCAGCTATTTTTTCCTTTTTAAAACATCACATGCAGATGTCCTCACATAAAATAGTACCGTTCCTCAAATGTTCATCATGAAGTTCCACTTAAAAATTCTATCTTTTTTCTTCCGTTCTGAATTTTTTCGTAACATACCGACATTTCACAGATATTTCACCTAAATCAACCGACAAACTCTTAAATTTGACCAAAATCGACTGACAAATTCAAACATATCCACCGAATTTTTTTTCATAAAACTTAAATTTCCACTGACATTCGACCGAAATCCAAAATATTTTTTTTTCTTGTCCGACTGAAATCGACATGTAAAATCTTCAATACAATCATATCAAGGTGAGCACAACCTCACATCTCATGGTCATTTGTTCTGAACAGTCATAACTCACAAGGTATATCCATCAATATATACATTATCTCTTGCAATACATGCATGTTACGTTTCCACCGTATCGTCTGACTACAATAGAACTGGTCAAGGTTTCAGTAACAAAACTACCGTGTAAGGACTAAATTTGCTAGAAATTATGACCTGTAAAAAAAACATAGAATATATATTAACATTATGCCACTCACAAAGAAATGAATCCTATGCCAAAAGCAGGTAGAATCTAAATCCAAATAAGTATATATAGGAGGTTAATAATACAACACCACATGCTATTGCCTATGATAACAACTGAAAGATCCAAGAGAGATTCACCAGATAACCTAATAAGATTAAAGAAAAGCATGAAGGGTTGTGAGCCAAAATATTTTTATTATATTATTCGAGCAGACCTAGACTCCTTAATTGGTTAATGGTTCCCAAAGGCTACTCATAACCAGTAACCACGGTAGCCAAAATACAATTTCAGCAAAACAGTTATCTAATATAATTCTCCATCAAAAAGGTACTGCAGGTTTAAATAGACCAATCGAATTCTCACTCTTTTAGCTCTAATTTTAACCTTAAATCCAATTCAACAAAGGAACATGTAAAACGGAAAATATGACACCCACTGGAGGGATAACAAGATGTATTTCATCTTGATTTTAATTAGATATCAGTACTCACTGAATTCTAACTCAGTTCCACAAGGAATTACCCACTGGTAGCAATTCATGTTCACTCATCGTCAATCAATGTTCAAAATTTCCATTTCGACCAATATTTCGACACTCTGGATTTTGTGGAAATATTTCAACAGTGGAAATATTACAATTTTATAGAAATGATGAAAATATTGATTTTTTAATGTAATTTTTCATTGAAACTCGGGATAGCCATAAATCTAGCATAGATACACACTTTAGAACAACTAAATTACATTTCTATACTCTCTCGGGGTGTGAAATTCTACATAGTTTGTATCTCTATGTATGTTGTGTAGATGCATATCAGTCTAAACATTGAAAAGATGATAATATTGTTTTATCAAAAAAAAAATTTGATCATATAAAGTTATTGATCTGCAAATACAAGATTGATAGTGTATTGTGCAAAATATTAGACCACAACTTCTAGCAAGGATCATCCAATTTGGTGGATTATTCAAATGGTTTCTTTCATTAAGAGATGAATAAATTATAACGAACATATGTCCACTATGTCTCCATTCACATTATCCAACCCCCATGGCCACTGCTATGCAACACCCGGTACCCACTTCATAATGGTCTTGTTTTCAAAAGAGTAGGGTTTTTGTTTTACCCCAAACTTTTGTCAAAAAACTGAATACTCGTGATTCTGAATTTTGGCCAAGTCTGGAGAAATAAGAGTTCTTGTGAAAGAAATTTTTCATAGATTCAAAATATTTTACCGATCTTTGCTTTCTTAAGTTGATCCTATACTTCTACATTTTCTGAGATTTTTTTTGCCTAAAATATTTTAAGGTTTTTGTTCCACTGAACTTTCTTCTTTACCAAAAAATGTATAGTCTGATTTTGTATAGGAACTGGAAAATTACATTTTGATTCCTTTGAATTTTGATTTTTCTGATATTTTTATTAAATCCAAATGGAGGGTATTTGGTTATTAACATAAAATAAAAAGTAAATAGAGAACATAAAGATCATCTACTTAAATGTTTTTTATGTAAATATGGTTGTCAAGCTGTCTTGTTTAAATATACTTTATCCTGAACCCAGTCCTGTTTTCCTAAGTGTTGAGTTTTGAAACCTGAAACCTAGAGGGTTTCGAGAGTATTTCAAATTATTCCGTAATATTTTGAGAATTTTTGTGTTATGTCACGACATATCGCGAAATATCCTTCAGTTTTTGATCGGTGGAGATTGTACGTGATATTTCATATCGAGGTCTAAAAAAACAAAATATTTTGTGAAATTTTGCGAAATATTTTGATTTTTTTATCCTTGTCGTCAATTATCTTACAAAAAAAAGGGAAACTTACTTAAATTCAACAAAAGATTCGTGTTACATGATAATGGTTTTTTATAGATTCTGAGCCGCAATTGTTGATAGGATCTAACGCAATTGTTTAGAGCCAAAACAGGTATAGGAAACTAAGGGTCACCTTGGTTGATGGAGTTTGGGGCCGTAAAACCGGCTTGACAAGAAGGTGAGTGTAAAAATATAAGAATTAAATTAACAAAATAAAAATGATCTAAATTAAGATCTTCATCCCTTTTGTTCCTCTTCTTCTCCTCTGACCATAGTGGAAATCACACATCTAAGCAAAGCCTCCCCTTCTTGTCCTCTCTTGGCAACAATAACCAATGAACCAAGACTCCCAATTCTCTAGTAACAAGAAAAGGCCACCAACCTAAGGCTCTCCTTCCTTCGAAGCCAGTTCCAAATGAAGGAATTAGGTTCTTTTCGCCAGTGTTTTAAATATCGGCGATAAATGGCAATTTATCGCCGATAAATCGCCTTATCGCCAGCCTCCGACACCAATTCAAGTTATATTTTTCATTTTCAGGAAAAAAGTCGACATATCGCTAATATATTGCCGATATATCGCCAATTTATCGCTCAATATCGCCGATATATCACCAAACCCATCACTTGTTCTTGGTGGATTTGAAGCCTCTTTTCACGGATTTGGGGTTTCTCCCAAACTTCTAAGTTGAGGTATATTTCAAATCTTTTTTTTTATTTCTCAAATTTCTTAAGTAGATCTTCGTGAAAAATAGAATATAAACATGAATCACATCAAGTTTGATGTGATTCATCATGATTATCATGAAAATAATTGGGATTCATGGGTTTCATCTATTTAAACCCAATAAACCCTAATGAAATTTTAGTATGTCAATACTACACATCCAATCTACTTGCTATCCAAATTTAAAATTTTTTTCCTTAAATCATTTTCAGAGTATTATGCTATGTCATATACTATCAGTCTGTGAGATGTTTTATGCTTATTATGTCTTATGATTTATGAGTTATGAATTTGTGATATGCTTTTACGTACTGTGAACCATATGGGTTTTGATATGTTTAATCATTTCCTAGTGTGTGTAATCTTAATGTGATTGTTTAATTCACAGACTGTTGCAAAGTTTCTAACAGTTCATAGACAGTGTCGGACAGTTCACAGACTCATATATAGAGCCTAAATTGAGTGTCCCCTAGAGTAAATAATTATTTTATGTATGTTATTAATCATAATGGTATATTTATACATCCTAAAGGAATAGATAGAAAAATCCTCCCAAAAAATTTTCATTTTGCCCTTTTTTTCCTCTATTCCCTAATTTTTAGCGATATTTGGCAATAAATAGTGATATATCTATTAGGAGATGACGGCTAGGGTTTGGAGAGAATGGAATACATTCTATTGAGGGACTCAAGTCTAATATATATGTACATGAATACACAAGCAACCCGACCCGATTGTACATAGAACCTGACCCGGTATATACTTTAACACTCCCCCTCAAACTCACGGTGGATCATGTACCGAGAGTTTGCTTATAAAATAATGAAATCGAGCAATCGTAAGGGGCTTTGTGAGAAAATTAGCAGTCTGCTCCGTCGAGGGAATGAACGACAAGGAGATGTTTGCAAGAAACTCAAGCCGAACATAATGACAGTCGACCTCGATGTGTTTGGTCCGCTCATAGAAAACCGGGTTGCTAGCAATCTGAATAACACTCCGGTTGTCACAGAAGAGAGGTGTAGCCCCGGAAATCCTGACTCCCAAGTCGAGTAGAAGGCATCGAAGCCAGACAATCTCTGCAGTGGTGGAAGCCATAACCCGGTATTCGGCTTCGGTGCTGGAGTGTGCAATAGACTCCTGTTTCTTGCTCCACCAAGAAATGAGAGAATCACCAAGGAACACATAGTAGCCGATGGTAGAGCGGCGGGTAGCAACATCTGCAGCCCAATTTGCATCGGAGTAAGTACGCAGAACCAATGGAGAAGTTGAGGGAAATAGCAGCGAAAAAATTACGGTGCCGCAGAGATACCGAATAATCTGAAGGACCGCTGCAAAAATACCGTATGCCCTCTCTGGTCTTTACACCGTACGAGCGGCTTTACTCCACACTCTCTGACTACTCTCTTCTTCGTACCTTTGGGTGCATATGTTTCGTCCTCTTCCCTCCTTATGAGCGCACAAAACTCTCTACTAGGTCTGTTAGGTGTGTCCACTTGGGGCTCAGTCGGGAGCACAAGGGCTATCGGTGCTACGATCCCTTGGCTCGTCGGATCCGTATCTCGTCACGTCTCCTTTGTTGAAGATGTCCTGTAATTTTTCATTGAGTCCCGAGATCTTCCATCACCGCATGTGCCACTCTCTACGTCTCCATCCCCTTACTACCTCCGTATCCTACTCCCATGCCCTCGGTTGTGCCCTTCCCAATTGAGCCTCCCACCCCTTTCTCACATACATCTTCATAATCTCGACCACCTCCCTTGCCACCCACACCGCTACCCCCCCTCCCCCTCCCCTCCCCCGTCTCCCCTGCCACCTCCACCACCACCTGTCAAGCGTGTTTACACTCATCGTTCCACGGTCCCTCCTATCGAAACTGCCTCCCCTGGTACTTCTTTGGCTGCAGTTCCTCCCTCCGAGTCGATTCACACTGGTACTCCCTCGCCTGCTTTTGCTGCTCCCTCCTCTCCGGTCGCAGATCCTGATCCTATTCGACGCTACCATGCGCACGAACATTACCCTCCTGACAGATATACCTACTCTCCCGACATGTTTGGTTACTCTGCGTTTACCTCTGACTTCTCTGGTTATTGTATTGTTGCCTCCTACTCTCCGTCTTAACAGGCTTTTCTTACTGCCCTTCACACCCACCGGTAGCTCCAGTCGTACCATGAGGCAGCTTTACACCCAGAGTGGCGGCAGCCATGTCAGTAGAGTTTGAGGCTTTTCAGCAGAACCAGACGTGGGATCTGGTTCCTTGTCCCTCCGGCGAGGTGCCTATCAGCTGCAAGTGGATTTTCAAAATCAAGACTCAACCTAATGGTTCCATTGAGCGGCACAATACCCGTCTCGTTGCTCGTGGCTTCTCCCAGGACTATGGGATTGCCTACGAGGAGATGTTCGCTCATGTTGCTCGGATGACTATTATGCACACCCTCTTAGCTGTGGCAGCTACTCGTGGATGCCCTCTCCATCAGATGAACGTGACTAATGCATTCCTTCACGGTGACCTCTCCGAGGAGGTCTACATGGCTCATCCACCGGGCGTTTCTGTTCCTCCTATGCATGTGTGTCGTCTACGCCGAGCTATCTATGGGCTCAAATAGGCACCTCGTGCCTGGTTTAAGCGTTTCCGCAGTGCAGTTTTGGCAGCTGAGTTTGTAGAGACACTCTGACTATGCTCTGTTCACCCGTTCCTCCAGTTAGGGTATTGTTGTGCTACTTCTGTATGTGGATGATATGATAATCATCGAGGATGACAGTGCCACCATAACATCACCTCCAAAGTCAGTTTGAGATGAAGGATCTGGGCCCTCTCTGATACTTTCTTGGCCTTGAGATTGCCCGGTCAGCTCGTAGGTTATTGATCTTCCAGCGGGGTAGCTGCAAGGAGCAGAGGAGGGGGGCCAGGGTGGTGTGGGGTGGCCGCAGGAGGCAGAGGAGGTGGCACGGGGTGGCCACAGGGAGCAGAGAAGGGGGCTGGGTGGCGCGGGGGACTACAGGGAGCACAGGGGGGGCCAAGGATGGCACAGGATAGCTGCAGGAGCAGAGGGGGGGGCCTGAGTAGTCGTGGGGACCGAAAAAGAAGGCCGGAGGAGGTGCCGGTGCCGGAAAAGATCCGTCGTCGTCGCATTCGCCGCGGATCAAAACCCTAGAGCTCTGATACCATGTTAAGAGATGACGGCTAGGGTTTGGAGAGAATGGAATGCATTCTATTGAGGGACTCAAGCCCAATATATATGTACATGAATACGCAAGCAACCCGATCCGACTGTACATAGAAACTGACCCGGTATATACATTAACAATATCCCCGATACTTCTCCCGGGCAACTTGGCGATATCGACAGTGATAACGATACTTAAAACACTGTTTTTCATAACTTCCTTGGACTTGAGACCGCCCACAGTGAGTGAGGGATTCTGCTCTTCCAGCATAAGCACACAGCTGACATCCTCAGTCGAGCTGCTCTTTCTGATGCTCGCTCTACTGACACTCCACTCGAGCTTAATGTGAAGCTCCAACGTACAGACAACGAGCCTCTCTCATATCCTACTCGATACATACATATCGTTAGTTAGTTGGTCTACCTCTGCATCACCAGGTCTGACATTGCCTACGCAGTCAGTATAGTCAGCCAGTTTGTTGAGGCCCCTCACTCTACCCACTACCTTGCCCCTCCTGCGGATTCTTCGGTACCTTTGAGGCACCATTACTAGTTCTTCCTGTCTTCGACTTCACCTTTGGTCCTACATGCCTACTTTGATGCTGACTGGGCCGAAGATCCGACTACTCGCTGCTTGACTGATACTACCTGTTTCTTGGAGACTTATCTTGTGGCGTAGCAAGAAGCAGGAGGTTGTTTCTCTCTTCAACACCTTTCGATCCATGACCTCCACCACCAAGAAAATTATTCATCTATGGCGTCTCCTTGGGGATCTAGGAGTTCAAATTTATGAGCCTGCAACTCTTCACTGTGATAGAAGTACCATACAGATTGCTAGCAACCCGGTTTTCTACGAGAAGACATAACACATCGAGCTCGATTGCTACTTCTCTCAAGAGCAGTATGAATCCCGGACTCTCTCCCCCTTGTGTTTCCTCTACGGAGCAGCTCGCTGACTTTTTAACGAAGTCACACCTAGCTTCGCGCTTCTGGTTCTTACTTAGCAAATTAAGGGTGCATGATCCACCTTGAGTTTAAGAGGGGCGTGTGTGTTAGAGATACTTGTATGTATTAGGTTATACATCCTTCCACAGTTCCACTATGTATGGGACTCGTACCCTCTAGTATATATACTGGGCTCTTTCCCTACTGAGAAGATATACCTTCACCCCCCAAACCCTAGCTTTCTCTCTCTCTCTCACACAAGGTTATTGGTGATAGTAATAAAAAGAGAGTTGTGAGGTACAAAAGGACTCATGTTTGGTAGTTATGTTTTCCACGTTTGTAAAAGAGAGCTCAAACTGGATAAAACTAACTCAAGTGAGACGGAGGCCCGACTAGAGTGGCAGTGGGATCCAACCCGACCCGACCCGATTGTTCAACTGTCTAAAGACTTCAAAGAAACCCTATGTAGGGTTTAAAGGCAGCGCCACCAAGACTTACCCTATCAGCTACGATAGATCTTCTCCATTGATCAGAGGCTGCGATCGGAAGATGAGAAGACCTCCGTTGATGACATCCTAGAGCACAGAGATCTTCGAGCACGATGGATTCCCTTCTCCACTGATCCGAGGTTGCGATGGATCGGAGGATGAATCAGACTGAAGAGACCTTCAACGATGAGATCTTCGAGCGGAGAGATCTCTGTTATCTCAAAGATCCCCTTCTTCAATGACTTCGACTTCGCTTCTCCACTGATGTATCGTTTTGCTTCTCCACTGATGTACCCCCTTCTAGATGCAAAGATCTCGAGCGCAGAGATGCAGAGATCTTGAGCGTGAACAAGGGCAGATCTCGAGTGCGAAGAATTCTGGCGGATTCTTCACAGTGGCTCCGTATCTACTATGCTGATGACCATGATGATCTCGATGAAGCTACCGATGTTGATGAAGAGGCTGCTGATGACGATGATGACGCTCACAAAGGAATCATTAATGGTTCTGATATCATGTTACCTCTAAAAGGGGAAATAGAGAGAAGAGATTTGGTGTGAAGAGAATACTTTACTCAATGGAACAATAGCCCTATAAATGTCTGTACAAAAGATGGGGTCACCCAAGGTGAACATAGCCCAAAAAGGTTAACTAACCTATACAGGGACTAAGAGTATATACACTCAAACAAAATCGATGCAGATCAATATTATAGATCTAGGATGGCATATTCATGAGTAAAAGTAAACGAAAATCAAAGATTGTATCAAAAAAGGTATGCTTTCAGTTAAACAAACTAAAATAGTGCATTACTTCTAGAACATATATAGAAATTTAGACAAGTACCTCTTTTATTCCACGTAAAGGTGAACCTCTCAGGCTAAATATAACAAGTGGCTCCTTTACAAGAGATGGTTCCTACGAAACACCACATAAATATCTGTAAGACCATGTGCCAAAATCTTCTGTAGACAGGAAAAAAAAAAGAGCAAAAGCTCAAACGGCAAGCCTTCCACTAGTACTGAAAAAATATAACATTACCAAGGAAATATGGAGACCTCTATAAGAAATATGATAATTACAGGATTGACATACAAAAACTGTAAGCTTCCAATATCAGTATGTTTTCTCAAGTTAATAAAGCACGGAAAGCTGAAGATATGTTTATAGCCAAATAGATGGCACACTGCTTGTTCATTATGGTTATGGTTAAAATTAATAAACTATCCAGAAAAATTTTGAAGCTAGTTCTGCCACTGTCAATAAAAGGCACGTCCTACTTCAGTCATATTTTGGAGCGCATATAAACATTAGCAACTAATTTATTTTTAGCAAAAAGAAAAAAGATTTTCTCCATACCTTAAATCTATCATCTGTTGCAACATTCCTAGCAAACCTTGTGGCAAACTCTTTGCTTGTAGCATCTGATGAAACCTTCATACGAGTACCAGCCGAGGTTGAGAGCTGGATGACGATCTCTTCAAGTTCTGCTTTATTGATACCAATGAACACAAGACAAGATCTAGGTGAACTTTCCCAAGGTCGTCCACTAATAGCTTCTACCCTTTTAACCCCACTCCATTGAAAAACAAAGCGACTTTCTCTGAAACGAAAGAAAGAGGATCATTGGATTCCTTTGTTCACATATACCGGCGACAATTATAAATTGGTGAATTTCAATAGTGACAAAATAGAAAATAACTTATGCTATAAAATGCCATATGAATGTGGGTACCATTCAATCTCAATGTGGTAAGGAAGCAGGAAGAACAATGAAAACACTATTGTTACATGTGGAGTAAGAAATCCAGAGACGGGAGTACTCAGATAGAACAGACCAAGAGAGATAGATGTTCCAATCGTTCATGGTTTCTATTCTCTCCCTCTCTGTGTTTGTGTTAGGTGGCTCCTCTCCGAGCCACCAACTGGCATACAGATCAGATTCTTGGTGGGAGGTTGATGTCAGGTCAACAGTTCATATAAAATTGTGTGGATTCTTTCATGGCCATTCCTAGTTCTACTCCATATTCAATCCCATATGAATGACATAAAGGTTTGTCTTTGCTGTTTCTGCTACTTAAATATCCTACGTTGCAGTAATGGAAGGTAGACTATGTGCACAGAATAGATAACAAAACATAGAAGTTCTACCTATCTTCGGAAAACCATATAATTCCTTTAGCTCTCAGAAGCCCACTTGCGCTGCTCATCTTTGCCAAAACTCTTGATTGGAATAATGCCAAAGACAAGGGAACTTCACTTTCAAAAGTAACGGATGAAAAAGATTCCCCATGTGAAAAACCTAAATAGATAAGATAAAAGTCAAAGCTAGTAAAAGCTGCAAAACAGAAGGACCCATTGTGCAAAGGTCGCAAAAATGTATTCCCATTAAAATACAATGGGCAACTTAAGAGGAGGCACCCTGATTGGTTAAAAGTAATAAAATTTACTGTCTAATCACATGAATTTTTTATATTGTCAAATAAAGGAACATAAGCAGCATACATTACCCAACTTATTTGAGGTCTTAGTTCGACTTATTTTTAAGTCCTACCAAAGTTTTCCTCCACAATTCCAATTTAGCATTTAACCATATCCTTGTCTCATCAACTAACACTATATCATCTACAAATAACGTACACCATGGTACTTCTTGAATATTAGCAGTGAGTTCATCAATACCAAGAGTAAAAAGATGGGATTAAAGTTGACCCTTCATGGAGTCCCAAAGTTATTGGAAGTTCATTTATCTCGCCACAGTTACTTGTGATGCTAGCAAAATCAGCATTGTCATCCCAAGCCCGGATGAGAAAGGGTGAGGCTTGATGTTAGGTTGAAAGCCAGTCGTAAAAAAACCAGCTCAAACTATGAAATGAATCCTAATTCGGTAAATGTTAATGTGTGAAGTCTAATTTTCTTAATTAGGTAGTCCATGACTCCATGTGAATAGAGTGGCTCTTCGAGAAGCCTAAGACCTCTTGATCTAGTATTACAACCATCTCAAAGTTAAAATTCTAATGACATTAACTTAATTAAATCTAAGGTCCACACTGAACAAGCTAAATACCCACCCCATCTAGATGCACTCAGTGAGCGTTCATCATACAATGGTTCAAGGTTTGTAGTTTCGGTTTCAATTTCGGTTTTGACCCGCCTACTAAGGATCGATTTTGGAGTTTCGGATCAAAGTTTCGGTGGTTTCAGTTTTGTTTTTAAAATTTAAATAATTACCAAATATAAAAATAATTTTTTAAAAACAAATAATTACACCCAGTACCCACTTCATATTGGTCTTGTTTTCACTTTTCAAAAAAGTGGTATTTTTCTTTACCCCGGATTTTTGTTAAAAAGCTGAAAAATCGTGATTATGGATTTTGACTAAGTCTGAAGGAAAAAAGAGTTCTTGTGAGCAAAATTTTTTATAGATTCAAAATATTTTACCGGTCTATGAGTTTTTAAGTTGATCTTATACTTCTAAATTTTATGAGATTTTTTCGATCTAAAATACTTTTACGGTTTTTGTTCCACCGAACTTTCTTTTTTAGCAAACATTGTAGAGTCTGATTTTGTATAGGAATTGGAAAATTACATTATGATTCCCTTGGATTTTGATTTTTATGATATTTTTATTAAATCCAAATGGGTGGGGGGTGGGGGGGGGGGGGGGGGGGGGGGGGGAGGGGTATTTACTTATTTACATAAAATAGCTTAAAGTAAAGGGAGAACATAAAGACCATTTACTTAAATATTTTTTATGTAAATATGGCTGTCAAGCTGTCTTGCTGAAATACAACTTATGCTGAACTAAGTCCTATTTTTTCTGAGTGCCGAGTTCCGAAACCTGAAACATGGAGGGCTTCGGGACCGGTTCTGGCCAAAACCAATCCAAAATGGCCAAAACTCAAAACCCTGAATGGTTGAGGCTTGATTAACTAGGGTTTCATGAATTCTATAAAAGCAAGACAAAGTTTGGGGATTGTAGGACTCCTCCATCAATTCCATAAGTTGAATACAGATCTGGATTCTGGAGGCATGGGAAGATATTAAATAGGTGTTTAATTAGTGCACTCTATATCCTATTGAGAAAGGTCTTCGCGTCATTCCTATAAGTTATTACTTATTACTAAAAGATGTCTTCAGAAACGCTTAAGTGGTTGTACATTACTCTAGGATAAGACTTCAGGTTCACCAAATGCAAGGCATGACAGTTTACTAAATGCAAGGCATGACATTTTCATAGATCCCACAAAACATATAGACCAAATTAAGCATGAGATGTTGGTAAACCTCCACGATTAAGAGGAGAAGATAGTATCCTTAACACATTTCACTTGGTGAACACTGAATACCCATTTTGTACATGTGGACTTTTGCTCAGAGCTGTTAACCTCAGTACAGCTGACCAAGTGATTTTAAGTCCAGTCCAGTCCAGTGAATTGAGCCCGGTTCAGTAGTGAATTGAGTGAAGTCTGGTTCGTTCTTAACTTTCACCTCCATTTGATAAAGAAAACAATGTTCGTAAAGACATAAATATAGAAATATTTGGAAGTTCACTTGAATATGAATAACCCTTTCAAGAGGTAAAAATATTATCTATGTAGAGACAAGTACAGATTCATTTCCCAATCAGCTGTTTGATTCTCCTTTTCTACCATATCCCATATATCAGTTTTGAATTGATGATGCAGTCCACATAAGAAAGAAGAGGTTTGCCAAATTCTATTTGATCCCTATTTTAATTAGGATTCCCAATACATAGAGTATTCCTAGTTCGTAGAGGATTGCTACTTAGAATAAGATTCTTACTCAATATAGAATTCCCACTTAAAAGGATTCCTTGAAAAGTTATCATATTCATTCCTACGCAACATAGGATTCGTTGATGAATTAGGATTCCTATGCAAATTGGAATTCTTAAATGAGACAGGTGTTCGAAATCATGGAGCTCCGCAGCGGAAGCTAGCGTCGAAAAAACACATGAATTAATAGCACATGTTCCCGTTTAGATTTATAGCAAACTAATCTATGTGCACAAGGAAGAGCGCGAACCCCTAAAATCAATCTACAATCTAAGACCTATGCAAGATCTACAAAAACTACCTAGAATAAATTGCCACTAGGAGTGATTCAATAGATCATACCTTGACCGGATCTTTTACCCAAGGAGAACAAATTCGGACGACGCCATGCAGAAAATCGTCTAGTAAAACCATCATCAGTTTTTCTCCATAACTCGGATTGCAATGAAATTTTTACTAGACGTCGACGTCGTCGATACGGATCTCCTCAAAGTGGAATCGACTCGATCCGAGTTCTGTAGCTCCGGGAACAATTTCCCGTACTGACTGCATGTCTGCCAAAATCTGGGCGGCAGAAGTTTTCGATGTCACCTCTTGACAATAGATGGAGATGACGACCTCCAAGTAGAGGAGTGAGAGAGATTGTCGAATGGCATCAAGTCTTTCGAGAAGGGAGGAACCCTCGATGGCTCACCACTAGATACAAAGCCAACGAGCTCACCACTGGTCGGCTTGCAACAAAGAAGACAGAGCAGCCCTACGCCAGAGGATCCTTTTCTCTCTTCTATTCTTCTTCCCTTTCCTTCCTTCTCTTTCTTTCTCCTTCTTTCTCTTCTTCCATGGCCAAAACCACAAGAGATAGGGAGAGGTTGAAGGGCGGCTAGGGTTTGAGAGAGGAGACCCATAGGGTTGGCCTCCTCTCTCTCCTTCCTTATATAGGACCGGCCCCTTATAGGGTTTGACCAAGTCGAACCCCTAAGAGTTGTGGCCGGCGATACATATCCAAGGGAGAGCAGGGGGCACGAAATTCCATGTACCCTATCCCTATACACGTGGCCGCCATCCCTAAAAACAAGGAGTCGACTCCCTTAATTTAGGTGGCCCACTGTATGGCTGCGAGAGAGTTTTACTCGACAAAATTGCGAACCGATTTCACCTATAGACTCCTGGAATTATTCATGTCCATATGAGATCCATATTCCATATGTGTACGACCATAAATTGATATTGACGAAAATACCCCTATTCATACACAATGTGAATTGACTTCCAGCGTTTAGGCATGCGCTCCATCGCGCTACTTCGTATCTAGTAAACCTTACTGGACAGGGTTTATAATTCCTATACGAGACGACAAGGTGGAACCTTCAGGGCTTAGAATCTCTAGCTCCAACCAGATTCCTGAATGACTGTCCTGGTGGCACACCGAGAGTTCCGTCAATCAGTTTGAATCCAATTAACCCGCGACTTAACCTAGTATGTCCCGAGGGCTGCACTCTAGTGATCCCAAACTTATATTACTCCCTCGTAACCCTTGTTCTTCACTATAACTTGATAATCATTGGTCCCTCCAATGCTGGTGCCATGACTCGACTTGGGGAGGTGGGGAGCACCTTCAGACCCAATAGGTCATTTGACTCGATTCGATGACTAGTCAACCATAACACCACACACTCTGGTGCTATGCCTAACAACCAAACTATGATTAGGCTAACTAATGACCACCAGGACTGGGTTTAATGTATGGACAGTATGACTCATCGAATGTACTCATCCATCTCTGGATGTTGGATAGCTTGTAGGAGTTGCATGCCACTCCAACATCAGCTGGGTAACCCAACGTACCGTGGCATTGGACTATGATAGATCCGCACACGTTGACATATCAAAGCACCGCACAACTGATTAACTTAGTGGACATGGTTCCACAGGATTAAGGATATATTACCTAAAGTGATAAGACGATTAATGCACCATTATCTGACTCATTGATCTGTGCACCGTCCTGGTTCCTGTTCAACACGATCATCATGCTGGTCAGGTGAATGGAGATCCAACATCCCCATGGTGGAGACTTCACCACATCCCTCTACCTGCCAACAGCTTATTCCTAGTAAAGCGACCAACATCACCAAAGCTGTGAACTGAGTCTAGGTCTACACAGGACTAGTCCACTGGGTCTCCCAAGTATGGGTCCACCATGCATCTCAGTAGCATACTGTATTCCCTAGGGTCCTTATTATATTTGGTTTACACATACCATTTTAGTTATTCATTAACCAGAGCCATTATTCAGTAATGCTAATCTAGAAAATCCACGCTAAGAACACACCGTCTCCAACAGCAGGATCCCAATTTAATGAAGAATTCCCTAATGAAGTTATTAAGTTAAGTAATCTAGTGCCGTTTTTGGTTTCTTACTTTTGGTGTATTATTTGGATATACTTTTGATCATTAGAGTGGGTTTTGGAGTTTTGTTTAGTGTTCAACTTAAAAAAGTTTTCAAGTCAACTAGATTGAGCTTGGCTTGGATTGAGCGTCTATACATAAAACTTTAAAAGATAAAGGGGTTATGGCTTATCAAAGAATTATGGTGATTGTGGCTTTTGTGGTGATAAATCATGAGAATCCTAATCTCTTATGAATCAAAGACTTAATTTGTAAATAGGGTATCAAATAGCATTACTGGATCAATGAAATTTACTTTGAGTCTTCTCTTAATTGTTGATGCAATTTGCCTTTGAGAGACGACTTGGTTCCCTATGATACGACGTCATAGTTCTTCTCGGTGTGCTGCCTTGAAGACGGTATGAAGTGCGACGCTTCCACTATTTATCTTTTTTAGTTTCTTTATTTTACTTTCGATTTCCGCACTCCTTCTTTACTTATGTCTTCCCCTAGCCTCTACCGCACCGTCACATCGATTTCAAGCCTAAACCTAGCCCTAATAGACGACCCTAATCCCCTATCACTAGAAATACTACCACAGAAATTTCTGAACAGCAAACACTTGCTCTATTGATTCGAATCTCGAATATTATTCAATTGCAAAATCCCTTCATCACACAAACTCCCATATATACTACCTTGCATACCACCATGTAGCTTGTGATTCTAAGCACTTTCATTGTTCAATTGCAGATCAAACTCTATATGATCATGGAATCAAATATCGACAAATCTCCAATGAAATCATTGAAATACATCTTTTTTTAGCACCCGACATAGAAATTGTCCGAAATTTAGATAGTACCAAACTGGCAAAACAAAATGAAGGAAGAAAGACTTACATTTGAGTCATTTGACCAAATTCCAACATTCAGAATTTTATGTCTTCCTAAACTCTAGATTCTCAAACCCCTAGGCTGATGCATCAATCCAGTATAGAGAATTATCTCTTTGCAGGTTTATCTTCTTATTTGATGATTAGTTATGTTGCTTATGATTTTACGTTTCCATCGCTCGTCTCTAGACGATATTTGGACGGTTAAATCTTCAGTTATTAAATTATACTAGTAAGAAACCCGGGCAATGCCCGAATGTGTTTGGTGCACGCCATTTGGCAGAGGCGACATCACAACTGTTCGAAGAAGTGTGAAATCTGAAGTGAGTGTAATTCACTTGTTAGAGAGAGAAAGAGAGAGAGAGATTAACATCAAATGACCATTAAATGCCATTGAATGAAAATTTATCATCTTTATGATAGGTTTTTAAATGGATTTAAAAGAGAGCCGCGTTCACACACGGAAGAAGAATCCTAGCTCTTTAAAAGACGTCCACGTGTCACAACACGGGAGAGAGGCTTCCATTTTAGTATATATATAGATGTCTTTGCTAACCTGTGGTACGGGGTTATTGCACCCGACTAGATCATCTGGCTCGCTCACTTATGTTTTAAGTGATTAAATAAGATGCTGCCATGCAGGATGACAGTAGGTATTGGATGATGCATCCAACGGTGAAACAAGCAAGCCAATTAAAAGCCCAAATAAGAGGGTGCCCATATCAATTTTTAAAGGCCTATAGGGGATTTACTTTTAGACTTATTATTAACAGCAGCACCGTTATTGTTTTTGTTCGTACATGTGCCATATGACAATTTTCCCAAGGGAAGTAAAAAGACCGCATGTTTTTTTCTTCCATGCGTTCTTTCCCACAAGCGCACGCATCCTGAGGCGTCTCCTTTTGGTGCGGGATCTCTCCGACTTCATGCATCACTCTTTTATCTCTCTTGAGACCTTGTGACACCCAATTCTATAAAAAGGGGAATTCTAAACCCTAAAGAAGGAGATTTGGATGAATCAAGACATCTCTTTGTGAAATCTTGTGAAGAAGGGTACTTCTTCGTTCTTCGACAACCCCCGTGGATTTCCTCCTACTTCGAGACTCCTTTTGAGTCATCTTCTAGTTCTCACGTCTTCAATCCGTCATCATCGGTATCATCCGCACCCCACTTTCATATCCATATTATTCCCTATAGTTGTTACTCCTCAATCACCATTAGTCGGCTTGCTTAATCATCGTTGTTTCTTTTTATCTTTGCATGTGCTTTTATTTGCTGAATTTTATAACTCGTTATGATTGTCTAAATTTAAGAACTATTGCTATTATGTTGCTTTATTTATCTATCTTCTTTTGAGCATGCGAGCACAGATAGGTTGTTAATCTTTTGATTAAAATCTGCTTTATTATAGTTTGTTGGTTCTGAATTTTATATTTAAAAGTCCTAAATAGCCTCCCGGTTTGCATTAGGATTAGGGTGAGGGTTATGTCTTTGGTTTGGATGGCCTGAGAAATTCATGGCGGAGGTGACAGGCAGAGAGAGACGGAGGGAGGAGGAAGAGGGAGGAAGAGGAGGTGGGAGGAGGAGGCGGATGAAGGAGGAGAGAGGAGGAGGTGGTGGATGGAGCTGGAGGAGGAGGACTGAGGCGAAGCGGAGTCATCGTCGGAGGTAGGAGGACCCAAGGCGGAGGAGGAGGGAGCTGGAGGCGGAGGCGGAGGCGGAGGTGGAGGTAGTAGTTAAATATGGTAGGAGGAGGGGCAAGGCAACAGAGAAGAGTGATGCACAGATCAAGGGGTTAGGGAGGGATTTTTTTTTTAGTTTTTTTTATTCTTTTAATTGGATCCCTGCCTAATCATATCGTGATACCTTACCAGGGTGGGTGCAGGAAGTCATGCACCCAGGGTAGCAGGCAAGTATTGTTCAACAACAATCTCACATTTAATGTGCAATCATTAAATAGAAAGTTCTACTAGACAGAAAGTATGTAACAGTATCGGTTATCTATAAGGCTATACTATACCTTATTAAAAAGTTGTCAACATATAGAACTATTTAACATAATGCAGCACAATTAAGAAGGCGTGTCAAACACTAACTGTACTGTCAATCATACCATAATATCAGCAGCGATATAGGTATTACTCAAACTTCTCAGTGTTACAGCCTTACAGGACTATGATCATGGTGCAGGTACCGTATGCATCAAATTGATAGACTCGTATACTATACATAAAGTTGAATTAAAATGCTTGAAAGTGTTTTCAGGATTAACAAATGCAGAACCTCTATCACACTATCACTTATATGTGTGGATGTCTCATGTTTTCGAACCAAAAGTGTGAATTATCTGTTAAATTCCTTGAATCTCGAAAAATAATATACCGGCTAAGAGTATTTACAAAATTTTGGTGTCATGTGTATCAAGTGTCAAACACGTACATTAAAGTACTTAACATATAGAAGTAATGGTGTATTACAGATTCCCGTGAACTATGCCAATAGCGTATCTAAAGAATTTTAATGGCAATAGCATCCAACTATGGTAAATTAACAAAGAAATTAGTAATCATGAACAATGTCCTTGAGTTATTCATTCAACAAGATCAAGAAAATATGCAAATCACAATAATAATGTTTATTCAACAATGCACCGCAAATGCGCTCAAGCCAGGTAACTAGTGAATTTAATTTTTCGCGAAGAATGGCAGGGTACATGTCTTACCTTCATGCAAAATTTGAGACATCCATCTATCACCAATTATCGGAGGCTCGTCACCAGTATGGCTGAGAGAAGATACAGCAACTGAAGTATTTCCAAACACATTGCCTCGGAATGCCATCTTAGGCAAAGATTCATGGGAAAGAATAGCTGGAGAACTGTTGTCTTCTTTTATTACACTTAAAGCTTCAAGTTTACAACAGTCAATCACAAGATCAAGAGGAATTTTACAAAATTGTGAACGAACTACCTTTGCACCCCCCGTTAATCGTTCTAAAATGTCTTCTGCATCAGATATCTGACTAAGGGTAGCTAAATCACATCTGCATGAGATAACACTACGGATGATTTACTGAAACACTGTATAATACCCATTCAAAATAACTGAAACATTAAGGTAATGAGTCATTCAACGAGGGTTACTTCCGAGCCGCAAAAAGAAACAATCATCCTATTGCAAATCAGAAATCACATGAATAAATAGTTTTATGAACTCAAAGTTGTATGCCATAATTAGAGAACAACTTACATGTTGAGAAAGTTTAGCCTCAAGGTACAACTAATGCTTACCTTTCATAAAAAAAAAGGTACAACTAATGCCATAACATTCCAGCAATTACAGAAGTCAATGGAAAACACAATCGATGAAACCATCTCTTATTGTCATCCCACCCTTGGTAGAACTACCTGAGATTCAACATACTTTACATTGAAGAATTATAAAGGAAGAATACTAGTTCATGATTTGAAATGAAGAACAGGAGAGGAGATAGAAAGATAGAGAGAGGAGCAAAACGAAAACAAAACGGTCATAGAATGGACCACATTGATCTCTATAGTTTATATGTATGGGCCAACGACCTCATCAAAAATGTCCAACATGCTATTGCTTAAGTAGCCAGTTACCTAACACATCATTTATCTCATTTTGAGCTCCTTAAGTACTGTCCAAGGACAAAAATAAAGCACTCTTACAATAATAGGCTAATACATAGAAAGGACCATTTAGTGGTACTGTACACCAAATTTAGTGGGACAGGGCAACCAAACTACAAATATTGCTATTCAAGGTGACACGAATAATAATTATACCCATCTTCACTATAACATCTTGTGCACCAGCCTTTAACAATCCCTCAGATGGAATATTTGGTCAGCAGAAGTCTCAACTCATGCTGTTGTGTTGATGTAACACTCAGATTGGTTGAAGAACCAGCACAACGGGGAAGACAACCAATTAAGTACTAGAAAAATCTCTTGGTTGGATTTCCTTATCTTCTTCCACCACATTTACTAGCATTATGTGAACCTGCAGCTTTAGTTCACTCGTAGGTTGAACTTGCTCAATTGGAGTGCATCGATTCCTCCCACTGGATGGACAATTATTCAAAACAATGTTGTGCGTTGTTATGGCCTCAGACTTAGCACTCTGCCAACTCAAATTCGTCATTTAGCCTAATTAACAACAGAGAATAATTGTTACGAATCGATCACGTACAAAAGCTCACCACATGTTCCGTAAAGAGTCAAGGACTATTCAGCCAGAGAGCTCTTCCCTTGACAAAAAAGAACTATAACCTTTCGAAGATGATAGACTCAAGTTAGATTTTTCCTCTGAGAATATATTTGGGTAGCTACATCCTAAATTCTCCTTAGTTGTTTCAGAAACAAATAAATCGTAATGATTATTTGGGATAACACATTATATAAAAGGTAAAATTAAATTATTGCTCACATTTTTCCTATTTATTTGAAGTACTTTGGTTTTTCACCTTACCATTGATAAAATTTTTCCAGCCTCTTCCTCCTAGATTGAGGTAACTCTAGATAATATTTTCAATTCAGCTTTATTTAGTAATCTGAAATTCCAATTTTTCAGTGCCCATTCATGCTACTTGACATGCACAGTCCACTAAGTGTTGCAGGGAACTTATCAGTGTTGTTGGAACATGACAGCTATCCTTTGTTAACAGTTATAAATTTTCTATCATATTCTTTCACACAAATACACGATATACTCTGGGAAATTACAATCAGCCATCCAGCTGAACCAAATCGAACTATAAGGAAATTACAATCCACCAATACATGGTGTATCAGCCAAGTAAATCCGGTATCTAACTATAAGGCAAAGTAAACCTGGTATCAGTTTATAGGACCGAGTCATATCGGTCGGAACCAGAAAAAAAAATTACAAAATATCGAAACCTTGCTTGGTATTGTACTTTTGTCCCCAAGTAACCAACATATTACGCTAGTAGACCACTATGCCACTGTGAGTAGGACTACCAAAACACTATGTACATCCGAAGTTCCACTTCCCTGTCCAATAGTGTTGTTCATTACAACGGTCTTTACATACAGACAAAATGTGAAACACACCTGCATCTTATGTGATCTAAACGATCGATGACTAGAGAAATAGTCACTCAAACTTACCAAGGAAGAAATCCACATGTTCAATGATATGAACAAGGAGCCCATCCTTAGCCTATGGTAGTACCTTTTCATGTGCATACATAACCCTCAAAGGACACCTGGGACTTCTATAAGCATATAATGCCAAACCCAATTATATTCATTGATGATAAAACGCCACTATATCATTGTTTGAAATGGCTCTCAGTGCTGACAGATGACACTCAACAAAGATAAACTTCATCCTTTGAACCAAGAATCAGCTCTTACATACCCATGTCCCGAAGTATTTAAATGATAAACACATTACTCTCTAAGAAGGAATAAAAACAACATTCTCCTAAAATTCTGAAGAAAATTGATATCATCTATAGAAGAATTAATCGATGTTATCTAAAACGGTACATAGAGATCAGGTTCGAAAATCAATAGTGTACGAGATATTAGCAAGATATACAAGCAGATGGTTTCACATTAAGATGTATAAACACTGGTATAAAGGCAATAATGAACAAATTAATCAAAATAGGAAAAATCCGATTCTCTTAATGCATAATGTAAATAAATTGTTACAGCCATCTATTTCCGTATTGCCGCGGTAAAAGATGAACATTAAGAAAGGCATACTTATTCAACAAGACAAGATCCACATGCCGCAACTGCTCTTTTACAATGTCTATACTTGCAATCTTATCGAGCGACTCAGCATCGACCACAGTGACGGTGATGTCTAACTGTATGCCGACTTCCTCCAGCTCCGCCACAAACTTATCTGGTCTTGCCAACCCAGAAGTCTACATAACCGATTTAGTTCATCCAAGTATGTTAGCACCAGCGATTCATTATTCATAATACTAAAAAGGGGATATAATTAAGGCAAAGCAGCAATCAAAACCTAACAATCCTTTCAAGAAAACTTGAATTTTTCAATGAAATATGCCTGGAGAATCAGAGGATTCAAACTATTACATCATCATAACTACTAGCAAAACAGATAGATACGACTGAATTGGAGGAAGACCTCGATGAGGAGGCAATCGAAGTTGTGCTTGCTATCGACAATCCGCTGCAGAGATTCCCTGAACGGCCCCTTAACATTGCAACAAGCACAGCCTAACAAATCAAAGTCTTTGTTACAAGGTAATGAAAATTTGGGCTAGCTAACAGAAGAAGGAGTAGAGGTGATTGGGGAGTGACCGTTGGTGAGCGAGACAGTGGAGAGATTGAAGGCGGAGTTGAGCCGGTCGGAGTCTAGTAGGAGGGAGTCGACGTCGGAGGCGGCGAACTCGTTGACGAGGACGGCGAGGCGGAGGTCGCCGCGGTGGTCGAGGAGGTGCCTGAGGAGGGTGGTCTTGCCGCTGCCGAGGAAGCCCGTCACCAGGGTGCAACCCATCCGGCCGCCGCCGAGGCCGGACCTCCGGTTGAACACCCGGTTCTCGAACGCCACGCTCATCTCGTTGCCCTCCATCCCCTCAAATCTCTGTCACAGACGACGGGTGTCTCGCGCCGTTTTCAGAGAAACGGATTCAGCCTGTCTCATGGCATCTATTTTTTTCTTAACCCCTAACCCACTTTGGTCAGGTTGTTTTGGCACCCACCAAAATGTCCACACACACACTCTCTCGTTCATGTCCCACCGCCCACCCCTCTGCCTCCGTGATCGTCCCATTCCCACAGCGTCCTATTTCAATAACACCCCATCCGCCTCTGTCGCCCTCCTCCTTCTCCCTTCTCCTCCCTCCTCCTTCCCCCTCCATCTCCTCTGTGTTGGAACCCTAAGTCGATGTGCAGCCCACCGATAGTGTCAATGGTTGCCCATCCAACGGTGCAGTGGTGTACTTACCAACATTATCATCCTGATATCGATAGATACCCACTGCTACCCTTTTGGCATCTTCGGCGTGCTGCCACCAACAACAGCCAACGACTTATGGTTTCAGCACGGGAAGATGGTGAAGGAAGAAGAGAGAAGACGAGGAAGAAGGAGCGAGGAGGGTGGAGGGAGGAGGAAAAGAGCAACAGAGGGGGCTGAGGTGTTGTCGAAAAAGGGGACGGTAGAGGGGGTTGAGGGTGTCATCGAAAAGGAGGCGGCGATTGACGTCGAGGCCAGCGACAGAGACTGAGAGCAATGGGGGCGACATCAATGACGCACGACTAGAGGTTGGGGAGGAGGATAATCAGGAAATAGAAAAACTAAAGCTTCTTGGGTGCCATCACCAATTTGATGAGTTCAAATAGAGCGTCCCTCTTAAGTTAGGTTGTCACGGCAAAACATATGGGGGTTGGGTTACAAGATCACTAGTCTTTTATTTTTTAGTTTGAAATCATGCTTCATGTGATTGATACGCATCACATTGGCAAAGCACTTGCCCTTGATTTAGCAGTCGTGGTATTGAATCACGTGAACTTTCCTCGTGTCTTTACAATGGGCATATCTGAGTTATCTCCAGTCTTTATGGCGGGTTTATCCGTGCTCTTGTGTAGCAATATTACAAGCATGATGATGATTCAAACCTGATCTATCTTGTGCTCTAAGCACTAACAAGTAATAGACCGACCGTGAGCCCCCTTTAAAAAAAAAAAAAGAGTGAATGGTGCTAACTTAACTCTTTTGTATTGCTCACAATCCTCACATTAAAATTATTGTGCATGACATATAGTTCTCATTAAATTATGCCTAGTAGTGATAGCTAAGTATTGTAATTTGAATGTAATCATCCGGATGAGTGACTCGGTTTGACGTTTTGAGTGAGATGTTTTGAACATGACTCTACAATTGCATGGTCCAGTTTTAAATTGTAAGTCGATTCAACTCCCCGCTTTCGCTCCTTTTCCATTTTGGAAGGGTCGGGTCATAACTTAACTTTGTAGTGGGTTCATTTCACTCGCCTTCTAGGTGTGGGCTCATTTCACTCGCCTCCTAGGTGTCAGACCTTCTCCGGACAGTCTCACGAAGCTGTGGGGACCTTGGCGACATAGGCGCTTTAAGGGTCCAGATCGCTGCGGGTGGGATATGCTTGTCATCGGGATCACGTGGTCGTTATGGCTGGAGAGGAACCGGAGGATCTTCCTGGGCAAGGCTTTACCGACGGATAGGGTCATCCTCATGACGAAGTTGTTGATCCATCTTTGGGTGTCCTGCGCTTTGGTGTGTGCCAAGAGTTTTCTGTTGAACCTTTGTACTAGCAACTCTTGAGTAGCGTCCTTTTCCTTCTTCTTTTTTAATAAACAGGTAGGGGTCCAGGCCGAGCCCCACTCATTCTCCGAGAGGGATTTCTCAAAAAAAAAAAACTTTGTAGTCGCAGTGCCATCCAAAACCCGAAAAGGAGGCTCAGAGTTACTGTAGCTGCTATAGTAACTCTAAATTTTCTTATCACGTAGTAATTTCCACTTCTCGCCGTTTTTCTCTCCTTTTATTTGAAGAGGTCCATGTGGCACCATGTGATTTAAAACATGGTAGCACTGATAGATAGGCTTCTGTTTTAGTATAATAGTATTGGATTAGGGCATCTCCAGCCCTTACTCAAATTTGAATATGAGTAAAATCGTGTTAGAAATAGCTCCAACCCTTTACTCAGACCAAACTAAGTTTTACTAGAAATTTTCACCAAATCGGGGGAGACTCAAATTTTTAGAATTGGTGAGGTCTACAGCTCATAAAAACCTATAGTTTAGCTATGTATGGTTGATAGTATAGGATTGCATATTGGTACGTACCTTAGTACGTGTTTTGATTACAAAACAGAGAGCCATGGCTACATGGTAATCCACTTGAGTGGGAGACTCAAGGGACTGGTCCCATGTAACCTAAATACGTTCACAGCTCTGATAAGGGTTGGTCGCCCTATCAGGATAAGCTGTTGGGATGACAGAGCATGGGTGTCTCCACCACGGTCATTACCAGGCACAGTGTCTGTGGCCGAATGGAACCAACACGGTGCACAGATCGGTGAGCAGACACCGGTGCACTAAACCGTGTTTCTGCTTAGGGTAAAACGGTCCTACACCCTGAGAAACCATGTCTGGTGGACTAACCAGTTGTGTGGTGCTTTGGCGCACCAATGTGTGAGGATCCGGATGCAGTGATCCAAAACCATGGTGTACTGGGTTACCCGGTTGGCGTTGCATCAGCATGTCACTCCTGCAGGCTATCCACACCCCTAACGGGAGGTGCGTTCCTTGGTCTGACCTACATTGTATTAAACCCTAGCCAGGTGGTCATCAGTTGGACTGGTGACAGATCCGGTTGCTCGGAAGAGTAATTGGAGGTACGATGTATGTGGTCAACCTGGAAGGAACCGAGTCATATGAGCACTCGAATCTGACGGTATTCTCCACCGCTCGAGTTGCATCATGGCACCAGTGGAGGGACAGCGGGTTTACCATACTAAGCGGAGAGCAGGGGTATGAGGGAGAACATAGTAAGTCCGGAGGAATTGGAGTGCAGCCTACGTCGCACTCTGGGTGGCTACGCAGGTTAACTCGGACTTAGAGGATCGATGGTACACTCGGGTAGTGTGTCGATCGAGTCTAAGTTGGAAGCAATGAACCCTGGTCCCTGAAGGTTCCACCTTATCGACATTATGTACGGTTCTTATACCATCTCATCGAAACACAGGACGCACTAAGAGGAAGCGAGTAGTTCAAGCCTACACTCCGTGAGTGCTTCGCACTAGTGCACGGAAGATGCGTAGCTACGTGTGTGCACTAAAGGGAACCCCTAGGATTAGTGCAGAGACGCGTGTAATTATCCCTCGCCATAAGTGAACTTTGCTACATGGGTGCGATGCACCGGGACATATTGGGAGTTGACTGGTTGACTTTAATGGGGGCATCCTCCGGTGACCTCAGTTAATAGTAAAGTAACTTGTCAAGATCACTTAAGGAAGAGTCGCTAAGTCTCGCACACTAGAAATGATCAATTTGAGGCATAAGGGCGTTTTGGTAAAAATGCACACTGCAAAGCCTCACTAGTGGCCGACCCTAGCTGTGGGAGACCCATGCAGGGCCGGCCCCTATATTCTAGGGATGAGAATCCCCAGTAATAGGGCCGGCCATAGGGATAAACACAGGGGTTTTGAATTGGTCAAAACAAGCCCTAAAAAGTGGGAAAACGGATAAAGAGATGGAGAGATAAAAGGGTGATAATGGAGAGATAATTGTGGGAGGTTATTATCCCCTTGGATCCTTATCCAAGGGGGTAGGCCGGCCCTATATAAGGGGCTATAGGGGGCCGGCCATAGGATGATGAAAAAACTGACCCCCCTCCCTAGATCTCTCCCTAGCTCTCTTCTCCTCTCCTCTCTCGTCTCTTCCCCTCGCTTGCGCCATTGGATGGCGACTCGTCTTTCTCATAAGGTGTTTCGAAGAAGGAGAAGGCTCGTCGTATGGAGGCACTCAGAGATCCATCGACGAGGTGCCGTGCATCGTGTGAGATCGGGGGAACTAAAAGGCGTCTCCCGCAACCTTTTGCTGTCCAAAATCTGCACAGAAAATCAACATTGTTTCTGTGATTTCGGGAGCTACAGAAGTCCAAACGAGGTGAAATGTTGAAAAAGTTGCGTCTCGAAATTGGCTTCCTGCAGTCCAAATTTCAGCCCAATCCGAGTTTGGAGCAGAAAGTTATGGCCGTCGCACCGAAGCTATGTCGAGCAGATCCGAGCCTGTCTCCGTCGACAAAGAAGAAATTTATCGCGGTGAAAGATTCCGCACGCAGGTATGATCTCTAACAAGTAGATCTAACATAATTAGAATATGCATGCATGCTAGATTGTTCTTTCACGTTAGATCGTCGTTAGGGGTTCGCGTAGGTGCCATGCTAAATTCATACACGCATATGTAGATCGTTTCGATAAAAATTTTGATATGTAATGCACACCGCTCTCGGTCCTCGGACCTTCACTTTGCTTCCGCTGTGGGCCTCTACCATGGATTTATTTCCAATAATTGGTATCAGAGCTCGCTAGTGGTGTGTGTTTCATGTTTTTCATGAAACCGTCATATGCGCGCATGAATAGCATGTGCCGCCATCAGGGTTCTACGAGTAGATCATGCATAGTATATTTTGTATGTTCTATGAATTGTTCTTGCAGGGCGCCGCTTCTAAAATTATTCTGGATATGTGATTGCTTACTACCGGGGGTCGGACCCCGTGTTAGCGATTTTGTCTGGATGTTTTTTCTTCTGTGTGTGGATAGATTTTAGAGCCATAGTCGAGCAAGAGGTGAAAATTTACCACCCTTGATTCCCAGGCTTTTTGCTAGATTTGTTTTCCTTTTTTGTTCTAGGAAATTGTGTACAAGCGAGCACTTGCCCGAAGCGCACTAGAGCTTTTTCGGTTTCAGATTGAAGAGGAGGACCTACCGTAGAGATCCACCACTAGGAGGACGAGCGAAACCTTGGAGGACAATGGTGATCCGGCGAAGCGTACACGATGACGGCAAAGGGCGAAAGCGTCAGGAGATCATAAATAGAGGCTTGCACCGGATCGAGGAACCTTGCGAAGGAGACAAAGAGCCTGCGTTGTGCCAGTCAGGTTCAGGGGTCGGACCCTGAACTTGATTCAGTTGTGTGCTTATTTCTTTTAGTAGTTCTTTATATTTCTGTAGAGAACCCCGATGCGATAATTTGATTATCTGTGTTAGAGGGATACCCTTTCCCCAGTGATGCCTATTATTTAATTGACCCTTGATGATAGCATGAATTCCTCACATTTGGTTTTGCCACTATTAGGTCAACACCCGATTAGTCGGGTGTGCCTATTTGGCCAGTATCGAAACCTAGAATGAGTTGGAATTCTACTATGACATCAATTGTCAAATTTATAAGCGAGACGCCATGGTAGTGGAAGACCTTTCCAGTCAGTTTGACCTTAGGCTAGGCTCCAGGGCATTAGCGTGATAGCCAAGTTTGCGGAGCATCGATGTTCTTGGGATATGTAATGTGACCCTTGATTGGAGAAATCCACTTGAGGCAGGGACTATGATATTCCGAGATCGATTAATGCTTCACGAAAGGCTTGAAACGCTAGTGGGAGTACGGTATGACCAGGGTCTAGTGTATAGGTTGTCGTGACCTTAATGTACACTCATACTTGCATAAAATAACCCTCAACTATAAAAAGGGATGTGTAAGAGGACTCGTAGAGATCCTCTGCCCTCCACAACCAACTGCTCTGTGTCTGGGTGGAAGGGCGTAGCTCGACACCCCCTATAGTGAGGGTTATGGTTTTTCTATGCCAGATGACTTAGCAGTCTCCTTTGGGATATGGTGGTTACGGGGTGAGGAGAGAAGGGCTTTTTATCCCACCCTAGTGGGGGCCGCATGAACTCCCGTGTCGTAACTACCTAGGCTTGTGGGTAAGCATCCGAAGTGGACATGAGGCATTCGTTGCTCAGACAATGGGGATCACGTGGCACTGGCCAAAAGAACAACCATGGTCCATCAAAGCCCTTAGTTGGCAGATTTGGACTGGGTCAAGGAAAGGCCCGTGTAAGCGGATTGACGCTGCATGATGCCCCCTAGGGCAGGTGTAGTCGATTCCGAGATCTTACATACATGGTTAATTAATCCATAGAGGTGTCTTCGCTGTGAGGGTAGCGCTGACATTTGGATATAATTAGCTTATTTTAAAAATCCATAAAATAAGTTATTTTGCATTCGTTTTCATTCAACCATATAGTTCCCCTATCCGCTATCCTATAAGAGAACCAGTTATCGGGTCTCTAACTACGTAGAGCGGAAGCACTTTCATTAGCTTATGCTTAGGGTAGTAAACGTACATTGGCAACCAATCTAAATATCCCTGTACTAGACCTAATGGGTCCAGATATCACTAGGGCACTAACTATGGTATATGACGACTAGCGAGAGTCTGAGGAGATGTGCAAGTTCTATGTCATAGCAGACTTGCGGACAACTCCTTAGAGCGAGTCAGAGATATGACGGGTCTTCTCAAAATAAGTTTTACTTGCATAAGATGTCTGCTAGGCGAAGTCGGTAGACTCATCGCTTTTCCACCAAGATACTTGTCGGTACCGAGATGTCAGTGGGTATGCTTGTTCGGAAACATATCTTTGAGTTCCAGATCGAACTAGATTCCAAGGACATGGTACCAGATGACGAGGTGGTGGAAAATGTCTGTCTTGCATCCTTGTCTGGAACCTTCGAAGGCGTTATCAGAGACTTTAGCTTTAACAAGTAAGAGATGATAAACGCAGAACTTCTAAGGAGATTTCCAAGAGATAATGGATGGGATCAAGATTAAAGGCAATGCCTTTAATGCTTAACCTAGGTCTTCTTTAGAAGAACCTAAGGGAGTAACTTATAAGAGATCGAAAACTATTCTAGTGCAGAAACTAGTGTAGACTCCTAAGTCTGGTAACGCTAAGGACGGAAGTGTTTCCGCTGTAGCAAAAGTAGGGGATATTTGAAGATAGTGTATGGCCTCAGGATGTTAGGAGTTGAGTCGCTATCTAGTAGCAGTTCTTATGCTTCTTGGAATGTAGACTTCGGGTCTACAGAGATTCAAGGAAAGCAGAAGGCTACTTTATAGTGAAGTAATTCTAACATAGGTACTGATGCCATAAGCCACTGTGGAAGCTGTTAGATATGATTATCTTAGTTTTTTCGAAACACGGATTTTATTTTTTAGAGATTTCGTTCTGTTTCCTCTTCTGTAAATGAAGTTTTTTTAGTTTTAGAAAGCACCGTAGGTGTGTATCTTAAACTAAATAGATAGCTTCATTACTAGAGGAATAGATCAGAATAATCTCTTTGTATTTAATCCTAATTCGGAAATAGATTTCATGACAGCTGCAGTGTCTAATTAAAATTCATCTAAATCCTTCGGAGACGCTATCCCATTTGTGACCCTTGTAATTTAGATATTCTGCCTTAGATAAATTCAGAGATAAAAGAAGGCCGCGTTTCTGTTCACAGATTCATCGGAGATCCTTCTAACCTATGAGTATTATCTGGAAGGCAGAATAACTAAAAGGGCCACGAAGGTATGGGAGTTAGTTAATTTTGACGTCTATGGTTCCAAGAGCGTCCAGACGATAGGAGTCTCTTCGATTTAATCGAAGGAAGAAGTCTCTATCGGACGAGTTCCATAGGATCCTGAGGGAGCATGGGATTATCTCCCAATTAAATGCTCCAAGGATGACACGTCAGAATGAAGTCTCCGAGAGAAGGAATCAGACTCTGTTTGACATGGTCCGTAGTATAATGAATATCGCTAAGTATACTACCCACCTATGGTGGGGTTGTACCTTAAAACAGTAGCTTATATCTGAAACTATCTCTCATCTAGATCAGTGCCTCAGACCTATAGAGAGCTATGGTCTAAGCGAAAGCTGACACTATAGAGTCTCGAGATATAGGGTTGTCCTGCACTTGTGCAAAAGGACAAGAGAGATGAGATGGAGATGTAGTTCCAGGTATATCTGTTTGTAGGTTACCCTTAGGAGGCATAAAGTGGACTGTTTTATGATCTTGAGGTTTGGAAGGTAATCGTTTCTACGAATACCATCTACCTAGATCAAGATTATATTATAGACCATAAGTTTATCAGTAAGGTAGTTTTGTCTGAACTACTGGTACCGGTAGAGAGTGCGCATCTGAAAACGTAGTGGGAGTAGATGATACAAGAAACTAGTATACCAGATACTGTAGAAACAATTCACCTTTGTACCACCACCAACTCGTCGTTGTGGGACCATCAAAGCTCCTTGAAGATAATATGGAGAAACTTCGATAGTTAATCCAGAGTTTCAGGAGGATGATCCCTACAGCTACGAAGAAATAGTGGGAGCTTTCGACAGCTTTGACTGATAAAAGACCATAGAGGCAAATCAGCATCAATGTCCCTTGGAACAATCTTGACACTTATAATACTATCACCCTTCAGGGTGTAGGAGGTGTATAAGAAGGGCACCCGATTAAAACTTAAGTAGCTAGATTAGTTGCCAAAGGAGAAGGGATTGACTATGTCAAAACCATCTCACTGGTAGCTATGCTTAAGTCTATAACGGATCCTCTTAATCCATCATAGCCCATTATAGTTGGGAGATCTGGTTGATGGATGTCAAGATAGTTATTCCCTAACGAGAATTTGGAAAGGACATATGGATGATGTAGCCTCAGGCTTTGTGTCAGTAGGTTAGGAAGATATGGAATGCAAGTTGCAACGGTCCATTTATGGACTGATGCAAGAATCCAGGATAAAATGTCTATTTTGATCAAGGGAATCCGCTCACACGGATTTGATCAGAATGAGGATAAACCAAGTTGGTACAAGAAAGGTAAAATAGCTACAAGGGTGTACTTAGTACTTTACGTTAACGATATTCTACTAATTGAAAATAACGTAGGAATATTGTTTACGGTGAAGGTTTGTAGTCATCACAATTCGATGTGAAAGACCCTAGTGGGCGAGTTATGTTCTGGGAATCAAGGTAACTCGAGATTACCAGAGCAAGATTCTCTTGCTGTTACAGGCTACGCATGAAGATAAGATTCTAGCCAGATTCAGTTTACGAGGCTAGATATCTATTGCGCAGCAGGAAGATGGGTCGATTTCAGTCAAACCCGGGTCCAGATCTCTGGACTAAAGTGAAGGGTATACTCTGAAGTCCTCATCAAGTGAGGATTGTGAGTTAGCTTGTACTTCACAAGTCCTGATATCGATTGGACACAGAGAGTCTGACTTAGGTGTCAGATGTGTGTTCCAGAGAATCGATTTCAGGGATTATTTTATCTTGGGATTAGAAGCGGTAGTTGGTAGAGTGTGAAACAAGAGTGTATCACAGACTCTACCATAGAAGCTTAGCACGTTGTTGCGTGCGAGGTAGTATATCAGGTGGTAAGGCTTAGGAAGTTCTTAGAGAACTTGGGACGCATACCAGAGGCTCAGTTATCTGTTGTTGCAAACAGAAGAGCGGTAAGCAATGTCCAAGGAGACTAGGCACCACCGTGAGGGGAAACCCATCAAGTACAAACTCCACTTGATCTGACAGTTATAGGAGGAAATGCAAGTAGCGGTCATAAGGTGGAATCTACAGATAATGTTGTCAATTCCTTTAGGGAATTCCTGCAAAGGCTTTTGGGCAGCATGTAGAAGCTACAGAGCTCAACACCGTTATTCCTCGTTAGATCTAGTGGGAGATTGTTAGAATTGGTGAGGTCTACAGCTCGTAAAAACCTATAGTTTAGCTATGTATGGTTGATAGTATAGGATTGCATATTGGTACGTACCTTAGTACGTGTTCTGATTACAGAACAGAGAGCCATGGCTACATGGTAATCCACTTGAGTGGGAGACTCAAGGGACTGGTCCCATGTAACCTAAATACGTTCGCAGCTCTGATAAGGGTTGGTCGCCCTATCAGGATAAGCTATTGGGATGACAGAGCATGGGTGTCTCCACCACGATCATTACCAGGAACAGTATCTGTGGCCGAACGGAACCAACACGGTGCACAGATCGGTGAGCAGACACAGGTGCACTAAACCGTGTTTCTGCTTAGGGTAAAACGGTCCTAAACCCTGAGGAACTATGTCTGGTGGACTAACCAGTTGTGTGGTGCTTTGGCGCACCAATGTGTGAGGATCTGGATGCAGTGATCCAAAACCACGGTGTACTGGGTTACCCGGCTGGCGTTGCATCAGCATGTTACTCCTGCAGGCTATCCACACCCCTAACGGGAGGTGCGTTCCTTGGTCTGACCTACATCGTATTAAACCTTGGCCAGGTGGTCATCAGTTGGACTGGTGACAGATCCGGTTGCTCGGAAGAGTAATCGGAGGTACAATGTATGTGGTCAATCTAGAAGGAACCGAGTCATATGAGCACTCGAGTCTGACGGTATTCTCCACCGCTCGAGTTGCATCATGGCACCAGTGGAGGGACAGCGGGTTTACCATACTAAGCGGAGAGCAGGGGTATGAGGGAGAACATAGTAAGTCCGGAGGAATTGGAGTGCAGCCTGCGTCGCACTCTGGGTGGCTACGTAGGTTAACTCGGACTCAGAGGATCGATGGTACACTCGGGTAGTGTGTCGATCGAGTCTAAGTTGGAAGCCATGAACCCTGGTCCCTGAAGGTTCCACCTTATCGACATTATGTACGGTTCTTATACCATCTCATCGAAACACAGGACGCACTAAGAGGAAGCGAGTAGTTCAAGCCTACACTCCGTGAGTGCTTCGCACTAGTGCACGGAAGATGCGTAGCTACGTGTGTGCACTAAGGGGAACCCCTAGGATTAGTGCAGAGACGCGTGTAATTATCCCTCGCCATAAGTGAACTTTGCTACATGGGTGCGATGCACCGGAACATATTGGGAGTTGACTGGTTGACTTTACTGGGGGCATCCTCCGGTGACCTCAGTTAATAGTAAAGTAACTTGTCAAGATCACTTAAGGAAGAGTCGCTAAGTCTCGCACACTAGAAATGGTCAATTTGAGACATAAGGGCGTTTTGGTAAAAACGCGCACTGCAAAGCCTCACTAGTGGCCGACCCTAGCTGTGGGAGACCCATGCAGGGCCGGCCCCTATATTCTATGGATGAGAATCCCCAGTAATAGGGCCGGCCATAGGGATAAACACAGGGGTTTTGAATTGGTCAAAACAAGCCCTAAAAAGTGGGAAAACGGATAAAGAGATTGAGAGATAAAAGGGTGATAATGGAGAGATAATTGTGGGAGGTTATTATCCCCTTGGATCCTTATCCAAGGGGGTAGGCCGGCCCTATATAAAGGGCTATAGGGGGCTGGCCATAGAATGATGGAAAAACCGACCCCCCTCTCTATATCTCTCCCTAGCTCTCTTCTCCTCTCCTCTCTCGTCTCTTCCCCTCGCTTGCGCCATTGGATGGCGACTCGTCTTCCTCGCGTGGTGTTTCGAAGAAGGAGAAGGCTCGTCGTATGGAGGCACTCAGAGATCCATCGACGAGGTGCCGTGCATCGTGTGAGATCGGGTGAACTAGAAGGCGTCTCCCGCAACCTTTTGCTGTCCAGTATCTGCACAGAAAATCAACGTTGTTTCTATGATTTCGGGAGCTACAGAAGTCCAAACGAGGTGAAACTTGTTGGAAACGTTGCGTCTCAAAGTTGGCTTCCTGCAGTCCAAATTTCATCATAATCCGAGTTTGGAGCATAAAGTTATGGCCGTCGCACCGAAGCTATGTCGAGCAGATCCGAGCCCGTCTCCATCGACAAAGAAGAAATTTATCGCGGTGAAAGATTCCGCACGTAGGTATGATCTCTAACAAGTAGATCTAACATAATTAGAATATGCATGCATGCTAGATTGTTCTTTCACATTAGATCGTCGTTAGGGGTTCGCGTAGGTGCCATGCTAAATTCATACACGCATATGTAGATCGTTTCGATGAAAATTTTGATATGTAACGCACACCGCTCTCGGTCCTCGGACTTTCTCTTTGCTTTCGCTGCGGGCCTCTACCATTGATTTATTTCCAACACAAATCCCATACCAAATTCTAACGATCATCTTTCAGGGCCTTCCTATTTACAAATTTGCCATCCAATTTTGAGTTTTACTCAAATTTGAGTAAAAAATAAGAGTAAAAGGGTGGAGTGCTGGTTTCGAATTGGGTTTTCATCAAATTTGAGTAAGGAGTGGAGTACTCATGATCAGATTGAATTTTTACTCAAATTTGAGTACGAACAGGAGATGCTCTTAGATTAGACGAGGGGCATCTACAATAGCCCAATTTTTGCATTGTATTGTTCACAAGTTTGGCATAATGGAGGTGATTATGCTTATTCTTAGGAGGTGTTGGTGGTGAGTAAGTATCACACAGTAGCGATTAGGCCTATCCTTTCTCTTGTCATCTAGTTTGGCAGCAGGTCCCTGGGGTTAGTCTACAGTGGATCTGTCAGACAGCTAATTCAGCATCCAATTGGCTTGCTCATGAGGCTCGACTTACTAGTGAAGGGGACTACTAGGATGGCATGTTCCCATTTGGTCTTCATACCCTTATCTATGAAGACTTGCATATCATAAAGTCATAATCCACATCCGATTTACCAAAAAAAAAAAGCTTGGCATAATGGGATCCTTTCGGAGATAGCTCATAATCCACAAATGTTATTGTTGAAATCCGACCAAGAGTCATGAATAAATTCAAGATAGAGTTGGATCCGTGTTCAGGAGAGTCGGTAGATTTCTTCCACAAACGCTTTGACGTCGTAATTCGGCTTCTTCAACCTTCGAAAAGAATAGTGGAATGTGGATCCGTGATCAAAAGAATTGATGAGGGCACCCATGTTTAGGTTTCTCTGGGTATTTTCAGTATAGAGGTGAAATGTTCAAGGAGAGCATTTTTGCTACTCGATTGATTTGCTGCACTTGCTTACGGCCCAATCATGATCTGCCACAACATCCAAAAGAAAGGACGTATTGGATCATTGCAATCCGGTAGCAAGTGTAGTCCCCATTATGGCCTTTCCTCTAGACGATGTGACAAACCAGGATTGGGTCGAAAGCAACTGCAGCAAAATCGATCGGGTAGCAAAAATGCTCTCACTATTCAATTCATTGACGGGTCCACTTGTTACGATTTGGTTCCCCTACTGTTCCAGAAATGTTACTATGGTTCGATTTCAAAGACGAAACCCTATAGCCAAGACCACAAGGAGATTGGATAAGAAAACGATTGCTGCCTTCCATTGCAAACCCAAAACCGTGGTGTCCATATCTCACATGAGATGGAATGCGCATGAGGAAGAGTCAAAATTTAGGGTGGAGTGGGGGTCAACAACTGTATTTATCGGACATGTTTCTTATCTAGTATCTACCCACCGCAAATAAAGAATTGTCATTCGGGTCCCAAAAATGGGGTTACTGCACATTTGATTGAACTCCACTCGCAATTGGTGCACCGCATGACCTAAATTGTACTGGAGATGCGTCTTAGACCTGGGCATGCACATAGCTTGTTTATAGCTTAATGGATCTGGTCGATGTGCTCATCCTTAATTCGACGGTCGACAACAAATAATATAGGAGAAATTAAGTATAAGTCCGGTATATAGCGTTAAGATAAGATGCATGACAACTAATAGTTTTAGCTAAGCTTAGGTCCACAGAATCAAGGTAGTTTGAAGAGTGATCATCTTCCACGGTTTTTGCACGAAATTGATCATTTGCAAATCATTTTGGATGATGTATTGTTTTTTAAATACCATAAATATCCATGAGATCATCCCACATCCATATAACATGGCACGGCTGTCGACAAGCTGACTAGGCAAAATAGAACAACAAGCTGACTAGACAAAAAACTGAGATATCTCCCTCGGCATTCAACCCCAACCTGCAGTCAAAGTAACGTTCCCTGATCGGCTACAACTGTCACTACCATAATACCATTCTCTCTCTCTCTCTCTCTCTCTCTCTCTCTCTCTCTCTCTCTCTCTCTCTCTCTCTCTCTCTCTCTCGCTCTCGCTCTCGCTCTCTCGCGCGCGCGTGCGATCACAGCCAAGAATTCTGCCCTAATTGGTAACAAACCACACAAAGATATAGATGGGTTGTGATTGGTAACAGATCCCTCTCTCTCTCTCTCAATCTAGTAATAGCCATGAGAGCACCAAAACCCGCACATTTTTCTCGCTCTCTCAATCTGGTAACAGATCCTACGTACCTCTCTCATTCCCCTCAAAATCCCATTGCCCCTCTCATCAAGCCCCAAATCCCGCGCTCCTCTCTCTCTCTCTCTCTCTCTCTCTCTCTCTCTCTCTCTCTCTCTCTCTCAGCCCTTCCTCCCCCTCATGGCTGGCCTAAATCTCTACCCCGCCTAAAATATCGATCAGTTGCCTGCGCCTAAAATCCTGGCCGCCTCCCCTACGATTCCTCTCTTCTTCCTCCATTTCGTGGTGCCTAAATTCCCGGCCCTATCGTCCCTGCCCCTACAAATCCTCCTCCGTGCCTAAATTCCTGGCCACCTCCCCCGCATCTAGATTCTCGACCTGATTCCCCTGCGGTTCCCTCTCCCCACGCCTAAATTCCCGTCTCCCATGCGCTCCCTCTCGACTGTCGGCTACCTCTTTCCTCCCTATTTAGTCCCCCCATCGCCTATAATCCCAGCCGACTTCCCTCTTCCCTCCCTCGTTCGGTGATTTCTTCAAAATCCTGTCGCCCCTCTCGATAAATGCTTTCCTAATTTGCCAAATCCCATTTACTCCTTTTCCTATGACTTCATCCGGCCATGTGATATATAGAAGTTATGGAGTATCATCGACCTCACTACCAACCAGCAACATTTGATCGGAAGAGCAAGAGAAAGGCCGATATGACCAACGACTCTCGCCCCGTCCGGACCGCTTTCTGCACTTGGAAGTTACATCGAAACAACCGAGCTCCTTTTCCCTATTTGATATCTTTGTTGCTAGGTACGGCCCCCTGTCTTTGTGTAAACCAAGTATCCTTTGTTTGATTTAACTAAATTGTTATGATTTTTTTAGTAACATAAGTATACGAACTTTGTTTTTCTCTTTCATCATGTTTTTCATATTTGTTTGCTTATATTCAAATTGGTTGTAGGATTTTTACTTCAAATTATTCACATTGGTTGTACGTTGCCAGGTAATCCTCTCATATAGAAATTTATCATTAATTTTTTCATCTATATTTGATTTTTTTATGCCCTTGTAGTTGTTACTGTCAATTATTTGGCTCATTAGGACTACTTCCTGTGCTCGAAACTGATTTATGCCCTTGCAATTACTACTGCAATATTTGTAAATAACTCTAAATAAATAAAATTGGAAACATTGAGAGAATGAGAAAGGCGAGCGGTTCAAGATAGAGAAAGCAACCGCTCGTCTCTTACTTTGAATTGCTCCCCATTCGTGAATCGCTCTAATTATAGGGGGGGGGAATTAGTTTGTATTGCTCACTATTTTTATTTTTTGAATTGCTCTTTTGTTGAATCATGCACCATTCGTGAATCGCTCTAATTATGGAAAAAGTTAGCACCAGATGTGATCTGTGGACCCGATACAAAATAGATATAGTACATTGAGATGTGGATGAATGTTATTTTCGGATGTGTTGTAATATAAGAGTTATTTTGATGCAAGCATGTTGCATGTTATATAAAAGCTATTTTTAAGTTCTTACATGTGGATCAACTTTAACTTCCTTTCTTTTTTTCTTCTGTTTTTTCTGTTTTAAAAAATAAACAAACTAAGGGTTTTTTATAAAAAAAGGTTAAATATACTAAGGTATTTTCTTTCGCTCAAGGTAGTATTTTGCATATTGGTGTGGATTTTGCTCAGAAATGGGTAAAGGAATCAATGGAGACCGATGGCTGCATTTTGTGAATAATGATGGGCTTTAGGCAAAATTTGGTTTCTTGCATCTTTTCTATATCGATGATGAGTTTTGAATGCATTATTTGATTTTGGTTATCGGTTGTATTGGTATCTTGTATGAATATAAAGGGTGATAAAGAGGGGACATAGTTCACTGTATATACAAAAATGGAAAAATCCCAAAGGAATAATGTTCATGGTAATAAAGATATCAAAATTGGAAATGTATGCTATTTGTAAAACAAAAATGACAGGGTGTAGCCATGCTTCGCACACCCTCATGCGCTTCGCTCGTGCCTGTCGGTCTAGCGTACCCATGCTTGGCACACCCTCATGTGCTTCGCTCTTTTTTTTTTTTGAAATGTTACACTAATATATCATCAAGTAACAAGGGGTACAAGGGGTGCGTGCAAGGGGTGCCCTTTGTGCCGCCATGAAATACCCACGGATGTGCATATAAGGGGTGCAACCTTAATCTACCAAGAGTTCCTGCTATAAATCAAAGGTTTTCTTCATATAAGCTACAGTAGGGTTTATTTATTAATTGATGCAAAATTCTTGCTTTGTTGTGATGATATTTATTCGGTTGTTATTGTTCTCTTCTTTTTTTTTGGTTAAATTGCTCTGGGATAAATAAGGAGGTTTAATTTAAAATATTTTTTTTATATTTCAAATAAAGTTTTTCAAATACTAATTTTGATAAATAAGGAGATTCTTGCTTTGACCAGTGGTTTTGTTGGGGTTGTCGGTCCACTGGGGTGGGGCCGTAGGAGCTGGGTGCGTCGAAGGCGACCACTTAGGTGGCAGCGAATGTTCCAACAGTGGCCGTTGTTGGTGGTATCGGGGTTGTCAATCCGTCGGGGCAGGGCCGATGTTGCCGTCGAAGTGTTTTGTTGCCAAAGGCGGTCAGGTGTGTTGCTGCCGAAGGCGGCCCACTATAGTGCCGACTGGTGCGTTACCGCCAAGACGGTCCGACTGTATTTTGCCGCCGAAGGTGACCCACTGCAGTGCCGATAGCACGGGCATGCACTAGTTAATTAACAATATATAATATAGGGACATGTTTTTTTTAGGAATAGTGACACTGATTTCTATAGTGATTTCACTATAGTGACTACAGTGAATTCACTATAACTGCTGTAGTGATTTTCGTCGTGGCTGCTAAAAGGACTTCCCTACAATAAAATCATTGTAGCAATGATACTCAATTATATACAAAATGATACTCAATTTAGTTGAGTATTATTTTATATATTTGAGTACCATTTAAAATCATTGTAGCTGTCACAGTGATTTTCGTCATATTTGCTAAAAAGTCTTCCATACAGTGAAATCGCTGTAGCAATGATACTCACTTATATAAAAATAATACTCATTTTAATTGAGTAATATTTTGTAATTTGAGTATCATTTTTAAGCACTATCAATATTTTGAGTATATTTTTGTATAGGCTAATTACCATTTAAATGATACTCAATTATATGAAGATGATATTCAGTGCTACAGTGATTTCATTGTAGGGAATTGAGTATCATTTTTATATAATTGAATATTATTTTAAATAAATGTACCTATTACAGTGAAATCATTGTAGTACTACAGTGAAATCATTGTAGTACTACAGTGAAATCACTCAATTATATAAAATAATATTCAGTGCTACAGTGATTTCAAAGTAGAAAATTAAGTCTCATTATTATAAACTTGAATATTATTGCTACAATGATTTCATTGTAGCAAAATATTTTTAGCAACCACGGTGAAATCACTATAGCAGCTATAGTGATTTCACTGTTACTACTACAATGAATTCACTGTAGCAGCTATAGTGATCCTGCTATCGGTTTCGAAACTGAATGTTTTATAGGAATCGAGAGCGGTTCTATAGGCAATGCCAGTTTTGATAAATTCGATAACTTATTATGACCATTTAAGTCTTCTAGTAATCAATTTAGTTGTTGCAATTAATATGCTGAAATATGGATCTGGACTAAAAGGATAAAGTTATTGGGACCTATCCTAAAATAAAATTGTTAAAAATGATTGATTGCTATTTGCCCCAATAATATATGACCTATGTAGGCCCACCTACAAGAAATCCTAACACTGCAAATATCAATTCATTGTATTATTGTGGGGAGCATTCCCGCCTATCACATGGGGTTTGATTCCTGGCAATGGCATACTGCAAGCATAGCTATCACCGCAACAAGCACACTCCCCCGGCCACAACCCATCTCCAGAAGGTGTCACTAATATTGAGTGTGATTTTTTTTTTAGGATTTTGTTTCAACAAGTGAAGGGACTACCACATAGAAGAACCATTGAGCATAGCATTAAACAAAATCACTACATAAAACTGATATCACCGTCGAGAATCGATGTTGGAACTTGGACAAGGTAAAGCGAACATGCAATTAATATGCTGAAATATGGATCTGGACTAAAAGGATAAAGTTATTGGGACCTATCCTAAAATGAAACTGTTAAAAATGACCGATTGCTATTCGCCTCAATAATATATGACCTATGTAGGGCCACCTACAAGAAATCCTAACACTGCAAAGATCAAATCATTGTATTATTGTGGGGAGCATTCCTGCCTATCACATGGGGTTTGATCCCTGGCAATGGCATATTGCAAGCATAGCTATCGCCGCCATAAGCACACTCCACCGGCCACCGCCCATCACCAGAAGTTGTTGCTAGCATTGAGTGTAAATTTTTTTTTGCGATTTTATTTCAACAAGTGAAGGGATTGCCACATAGAAGAACCATTGAGCATAGCATTAAACAAAATCACTACATAAAACTGATCACTGTCGAGAATCGATGTTGGAACTTGGACGAGGTAATGCAAACATGCTACTTCACCAAGTTGGATCATAAATCTGGCTATACTTAGGTCTGAATTTGTGACACCTAAAATTAAGATGACACTTAAAACAAAACACAACTTTTCAGTAGGTAGTCATTTTTTTTTTCAGGACTGACCAGGCGGTCAGAGGACATGGCACTAGAGTAAGTGCTTAAATAGGTCTGAAGATCGAAATAGGGGAGGCAGAAGCTACTATTTATTAATTCTATAATCCCGTGAACATAGATATCAATGGCCAGGATTCACACGGGCAAACAAGGTCGTTGTACCTGGAGTCGAACAGGGAACCTCTCCAATATGAGAGAGAGGAAACACAACCGGGCCAAGAGCTCGTTTGTGTTAGTCATGTTGTTGAATGCATGCAATGCACTGCTATTTTCATGTGTCTAATGAACAGGGTATTTAAGCCTTTCTGCAAGGACTTTATGATCATCTATTTGGACCATATTTACATATAGGGATCGTTTGTTTTGACGTAAGTGGCCGCGGAAGTAGTCGAAGTGACAAAATTCGAGCACTTTGGTCGTTTGTTTTGGTGTAAGTATTAGTGGAAGTCGGACTTCCGTTCAACCCTCAGAAGCCCCTTTTTCAACCGCTCGACTTAGGGGCATTTTGGTCCGAAGTTGGACTTCCCCCCTCTAGAAGTGGTGTTTTATATACCACATCATCCTTGCAGGACAGTTTTTACACTTCTACCAACTCCCCGCGTAACATTTTAGCCAAAATTTTATGCCACATCATCCCTGCATAACACTTTCTGCCACTTCCATACATAACACTTTTGTCAGAACAAACAGTGGAAGTGGCAGAGTTACTAGCCTTTCCACTTTTATCAAAACAAACAGCAGAACTAGGACTTCCGGTCAGAAGTCTCTGTCAACACTTCCTACGCTTCTGTCACTATCTATATTTCTTTCACTTTCGAACAGCGCTTGAATGGAACAGTCCCACATCGGGCCCGAACAAATTCACACCCCTTCACATGTGGTAACTCGCACGTGCGTGGCATCGGAGATTGGAAATAAAATGATGTAGTTCTCCAATGCCATACACGTTAAGGCTCGATTTGTCACACGAGAGATAAAAAACTCTAAAACATCACATGGGAGGCAAACCCTCTTGCAAGGAATGTCAGTCACACAAACCGACCAACCTTTTCTTCACTTCTTTGTAGTCCACTGCATTAAACTTCCAAATAAACAAAATGGGACGTGATCTTCGAGCTTAGAGGTAGGCACGGTTTATTAGAAATCCTCTTATGGAGGAAGATGATGGTTAGAAAATTCAGACCGCTTTGTTCCCAAGAAAATAATTCTCTGGAAGCAAGAAAATAATCCACATTTGACTCTTGACCCTCCTTCGGCGCAAGGGATTGCTTTTTTTCCGGGGATAAAGAGAAACAATACTAATCTCATGCAATGCACGAACAAGTATCATTAAGATACTGCTTAATCGTAGCACACATCGGGCGCCGCATCCCCATTGTGTGTAGAGAGAGAGAGAAAGTGAGAGACAGAAATATGTTTATTTAATTATAAAAAAAATTAAAAGGGAAGAGAGAGGAATGGGGAGGCTGCCACGTGGCAGCTAGGGTGCAATGGGTCGTGTCGGGTCGGGTTTGTGTCATGTCTAGTTTCGGGTCGTGTCCAAAACCCCTAGACCTGGACCCGACCCGTTTAACTAATCGTGTCTAGATCCTAAACCCGTACCCGACCCGTTTATAAACGGGTAGACCCGATAAGACTCGTTTACCACACGGGTTTATTCAGTTGACCCGATCCGACTCGACCTGACCTAACTCGATAGACCTGATGATACTATATATTATAGTATCGGATTGCAGGTAGACCCGACACGACACGACCTGTTGAATTTTAAATGGGTCTTCCCAGGTCTACCGTGTTCAGCCCTAAACCCGTACCCGACCCGTTTATTAAACGGGTCTATCGTGTCGACCCGTTTACGACCCAAACCCGACACGACACGACCCGTTGAATTTTAAACGGGTCTTCCCGGGTCTATCGTGTTCAGCCCTAAACCCGGACCTGACCCGTTTATTAAACGGGTCTATCGTGTCGACCCGTTTACGACCCAAACCCGTTTAGCCCTAACCCAGACCCGCTAACTTCGTGTTGGGTCGTGTCAGGTCCGAAATTGCCAGCCCTAGTGGTAGCAAAGGTCTCAACTTTATAAGAGTAACTAGTAAGAAACCCGGGTAATGCCCAGATGAATTTCACTCATGCCACTTATCACAAACAACATCAGTGTTTTCTGAAGAAGTGTGCAATCTGAAGTGATTGTGATTTAATGGTCCTAGTGTGATTCACTTGTTAGAGAGAGAGAGAGAAAGAGAGATAGTGATGATTTTTATAGTTAACATCAAATGGCTAGTGGATGGGTATTTATCATCATTATAGAAAGTTTTTAATAGGATTTATGAGAGAGAACCACGTTCACACACGGGAGAAGGATCCGGACTCTTCAAAAGATGTCCATGTGTCACAACACGGAAGAGAGCCTTCCATTTTAGTATTATACTAGTAAGAAACCCGGGCAATGACCGAATGTGCTTGATGCATGCTATTTGGCAAGACAACATCGCAACTGTTCGAAGAAGTGTGAAATTTGAAGTGAGTGTGATTCATTGTTAGAGAGAGAGAGAGAGAGAGAGAGAGAGAGAGAGAGAAAAAGACATTAACATTAAATGACCATTAAATGTCATTAAATGAAAATTTATCATCTTGATGGTAGGTTTTTAAATGGATTTAAAAGAAAGCCGCATTTACACACCGAAGAAAAATTCTAGCTCTTTAAAAGACATCCATGTGTCACAGCACGGGAGAGAGGCTTCCATTTTAGTATAGATATATAGACTATTAGATTAGATATACACTATTAGACTAACTAGTATTAATCCCGTGTGATGCACGAACTGTTGGAATTAAATTCTATTATCAGAGTCGCAATGGAAGCAAAAGATAGATCCGATAATCTCATGGTGTATGTTTCATTGCAATCTATCTTTAAAACAATCTACATGCGAATATATGATCCTAGCATATGTCTGGACACCCTAGAGGCATACTACGATCTACGGAAGACATGTATGTATCTAGTAGGTGCTTAGAATTATTATACCTTATGGATCTTTGATCCAAAGAGACAGAACGATAATGAACCGCACGTGAATCAAGAGGGAAGTTGTCTGATGGCACCTTATTCTTTGCGAAGGGAGGAATCCACGGCGTCCTATCTCTGAGTTCAAGGACGACTCACTGACGAAGGATGGTACGTAGCGAAGTCGATGGTGTGCCTCGAATACCTCCTCTTTTTCTTCTCTCTTATTCTTCATTTTCCTTTCCTTCCTCCTTTCTTCCTCTTTCTTCTTCCTCGTTTTTCTTGGTTGAAACCACAGAGGAGAGAGAGGGGGGTCGGATTTCTCAAGGGGAGGGAGAAAAAATTAGGGTTTTTCCATCCCCCTCTACTTGTGCCTTTATAGATCGGTCCCCAAGTGGCGTACGCTAGCGTAAAATAGTTGTGACTGGCCCTATGATGGCCACAAGAGAGGGGGGTGGACTTCTCCAAGGGGATAAGGCCATGGGATAGGGTTTCCCTTATCTCCATGACACCTTGGACGAAAACACCCTTTTGTCGGGATACCGTTGATAGAGAGATCGAATGAGGTACGCTAGTCGAAATCGAGTTCCGTCAGTACCTATGAGCTCCTGGAATTATGCCGCTCATTTTAAGATTCATATTCAATATGTTCTGAGCCATATTTTAGTATTGACCAAAATACCCCTATGGCCCCTTAACACATATGAATTAGGTTCTTAGGCTTCGGATTTGCGCTCCATTGCACTACTTCGCATCTAACGTGTCCAACTAGATCGGGGAACAATTCCTATATGCAACGACAGGGTGGAACATTCAGGGTTCAGGATCTCTAGCTCCAACCGGATCCCTGATTAACTGCTATGGTGACACACCAAAAGTTCTGCTAATCAATCCTAATCCAATTAACCCACGTAGCCACCCAGAGTGCGACGCGAGTTGAACTCTAGTGATTCAAAACTTATGTTACTCCCTCTAACCTTTTTCTCTACTATACTCTAATAATCTTTAGTCCCTTCTATTACTGGTGCTATAATTTGACTTGAATGGTGGAGAGCACCGTCAGATCCCGATCGATTATCTGACTACGATTTGATAACCTGTCATCTATAACACCACATACCTTTCGGTGCTATGCCTAGCATCCGGAACATCATCAATCATACTGATAATCACCATGTCTGAATTAATTATGTGGACAGATTGACTCATCAAAACGTACCCATCTAACACTGGATATCAGATAACCTATAGGGATTGCATGCCACTCTAGCGCTAGCCAGGTAACCCAAAGTACCGTGGTATTAGACTATGAAGGATCCACACACGTTGGCACATTAAAGTACCACACAATTGGTTAGCTTAGTGTACATGGTCCCTCAGGGTTAATGATAGATTATCTATAGTAGTAAGACGGTTTAAATACCAGTGTTTGAATCATTGAACTATGCACCATCTTGGTTTCTATTCAACACGATTATTATGCTTAGTCAGGTCAATGGGAATCCCGTGTTCCCATGGTAGAGATTTCATCACATCCTCTACCTACCAACAACTTATTCTCAGTGAAGCGACCGGCATCACCAAATCTATAAACTAGTTCTAGGTCTACACAGAACCAGTCCACTGGGTCTCCCAAACATGGTTCCACAATGCGCCTTAGTGGCCTACTGTGTTCCTTAGGGTCTTTATTATATATGAATTAACATATACCAAAGTAGTATTCTAATTAAAGCAATAACCAAAGTTATCTTTATTAATGTTAATACATAAAATCCATACTCAGGACACACGAGCTACAATAATCTCCCACTTGGCCAAGCGGGGAATAACAGTCTTAACTCCCATGACATCTATGTGCTACTCAAAAGCCTTGGTCGGTAATGCCTTTGTGAAAGGGTCTGCTATGTTATCTGCAAACGCCACTTGAGTCACTGTAACCTCCCCTTTCTTTTGTAAGTCCCAAATAATATAGTATTCACGTTCGATATGCTTACTCTTCTAGTGATATATTGGCTCCTTCGAGTGTACTACTGCTCCACTATTATCACAGTAAAGGATAATAGGATCTTGAGCTTCCGGTACACATCCTAAATCCGTGAGGAACTTCCTGAGCCATACCACCTCCTTGGCCGCTTTATATGCCGTAACATACTCAGCCTCTGTCGTCGAATCTGCGATTCATCCTTGCTTCGTGCTTCTCCAACTGATAGCTCCTCCTCCCAATGAAAACACAAACCCCGACATCTGTGGGGGAAAATCTTCGTGCCGACCCGAAGACTTTCGCAGCACCAGTCAATTGGAGTTGAAGTTGATGTTGAAGATCGTTGGTCGATCTGTTGATCGAAGTTGAAGCTTTTGATATGCAAACGGAGAGAGAGATGCAACCAGAGATTAGACACGAGATGTGATCTCGGAGTTCAGCCGAAGCCTACGTCTCCATGCTATAGGGAGCAACCCGAATTCACTAACACTTATCGAAGTGATCTCGACAGGCCGAGTATCACTGTAAACACTCTGATCTCTTCAGAGGAGAGAAGAAGATCAAAGAGGTGGAAGATGGAAAGTTGAAAGATTCCAGAGCTCTGGATTCTGAAAATCAGATCTCAGAGTGGAAAATGGATTTTCGGATCTTTTTACACTCGAAGGCTCTACTATTTATAGGATTCTCTGGTGGTAAATGGCGGTTTCTGCTGCAGCATCTGGGGATCCTCCAGGTAAAGCTGGTGGGCTCCGCTGCCGTCTTAGGGGGCCCACCAGGCAGGGCCGGTGGGTCCCACTGTGATACTCGGGGGCCCACCAGGCGGGGCCGGTGGGTCCCGCTGTTGTCTTCGGGGTCCCACCAGGCAGGGCCGGTGGGTCCCGCTGTTTGCAGACTTCTTGCCAAAATTTGCACCCACAATATCGATCTCCTAGATTCCGGATCTACTGTAAAGTTAGAATCTATATATTCAATCGGTGTCAGTTCCTGTGAAGAGTAAACTAACTCATAATCTCTCATCCTACGGAGATACTTGAGTTACTTTTCACAGTAGTCCAGTACCCTGGACCCGGATTTAACTGATACCTGTCTATCATGCCTACTGCATAGCATATATCTGGTCTCGTGCACTGTATGACATATATCAGACTCCCTACAGTCGAAGCATAAGGTATCTTTTACATCTCTGCCTTCTCCTAAGGAATATTAAGACCTTGATCCTTGGATAATTTCATTCCATGTCTGAATGAAACTAGTCCCTTCTTGGAGTTGTGCATACTGAATCTGATCAAGATAGTATCTATGTAGGCTAACTGTAACAGTGAGAGAATCTTATTATGGCAATCTTGAGTTACCTTGATCCCCAGAATATAACTCGCTTCACATAGGTCTTTCATGTCAAATTGAGAGGACAATCATAACTTCACTATAGACAATGTTCTAATATCATTTTCAATGAGCAGGATATCATCTACGTAAAGAACTAGAAAAACTAATGTAGTCTTATCGCTCATTTTATAAACACATGGTTTATTCACATTCTGTTTAAATCCATAAAACTGGATAGCCTGATCAAAATGCATGTTCCAACTTCTGGATGCTTGCTTTAGCCCATAAACGGACCTTTATAACTTACACACCAGACTTTCCTGACCCTTTATGACAAAGCCAGGAGGTTGAAACATGTAGATGTCTTCTTCTAAATCTCCGTTGAGAAATATGGTCTTGATGTTCATTTGCAAGATCTCCCAATCATAATGGACTGCAATGAACAAGAGGATCAGGGTAGACTTAAGCATAGCCACTTGCGAAAAGGTTTTGTCATAGTCGATCCCTTCTCGCTGGGTATAACCCTTAGTGACTAGTCTAGCCTCGTAAGTCTCAACGGTATCATCCAGACCTTTTTTTCTTTTATACACCCAACAAGTTTAATATTGTGAGGCAGTGTTACAAGTGTCCAGATCGAGTTTTGGGGCATCGATGTTAGTTCTGCCTCCATGGCTTTCTATCATGATGCATGGTTAGAGGATACCATCGCCTCGTCGTAGTTCAGAGGATTATCCTCTTAAAACTCTGGATCTACTATGAAGGCTTCTCCAATGTATCTATTAGGAGCTCTTGTGGTCCACCCACTGTACGACCCTACGGAGGTTCCATAGGAGTCGATTCTACAGTATCATTAATCTCAGTTGTATCAGCTCCCACTATGTTTTCTATCTATGTATTTCTATCAGTACCAAGCAATTTTCCAAGAACTACTTTACTGGTAGGCTTATAGTCCATTAAATAATCATGCTCCAGGAATATGGCGTTCGTTGAAACGATAACCTTTCTATCATCAGGATTATAAAACAGACCACCCTTTGTCCCTTTTGGATACCCAACGAACAGACATTCCTTAGTCTTTGACTCTATTTTATCTTGTTTGTCTTTCTGCATATGTACTGTCAGTACTGAACAACCCAATATCCTGAAATGCTGCAGGCTTAGCTTTCGCTTCAACCACAGCTCCCAAGGAGTCAATGGTACTAATTTTGATGGAATAAAGTTCAAGGCATATGCTGCCGTCTTTAGGCATATCCCCAAAAACTGGGTGGCAATGATGCATAACTCATCATAGTCCGAACCATGTCTAAAAAAGTTAGGTTTCTCCTCTCAAACACGCTGTTCTGTTGTAGTGTCCCTGGTGCAGTCAACTGGGATACGATCTCATGCTCACATAGGTACCCAATAAATTCATTCGATAGGTATTCGCCTCCTCGATACGATCGAAGAGACTTAATACTCTAACTCGTCTAGTTTTTTGCTTTAGCTCTAAACTCTTTTATCAAAGGATTTAAACTTCCGCTGTATTAGGTATATGAACCCAAATCTCGAGTGATCATCCGTAAAGGTGATAAAATACTCGAAGCCTCCTACAATACAGATACTTATAGGCCTATATACATCAGTGTGTACTAACTCCAATACTTTCTAGGATCTGCTACCTTTGGCTTGGAAAGTTCTTTTGATCATTTTTCCTTCCAATCAAGATTCACAAGTCGATAGACTTTCTGAAATATCTGGACTCAAAAGTCATGCTTAACTAATTTATGAATCCTATCTGAGGCTATGTGCCCAAACCTTAGGTGTCAAAGGAGTGTTGGGTTATCTAAGGGATTTTTTCTTTTAGATGAGTTAATCATATATGCTTCAGTTATGTTATCCTGCTTATGAGTGGAGTTAATTATATAGATATCATTCTATGTCTTTCCCTTACAAATAAAGAAACTATTCAATTTAATTGACACACTAGAAGCATGAAATAAAACAGAAAAACCTTCATTATTCAATAAGGAAACCGAAATTAAGTTTTATCGCAAGAATGGTTCATAAAGTGTGTCTCTAAGTTATAAACTTCTTCAATCAAAAAACTGCAAGACGATATCTCCAACTGTCACAGCATCTGCCACGGCTTTGTTCTCATGCTCAGCATCTCCAGTTTTCTTGCCTTTTTGAATCCTTGTAAATTATTGCAAGCATGGTTAGTAGAACTAGAATCCACAATCCATGAGACTGGAGAACAACTGGATGCTACAAGGGATTCTACTATGTGCTTTTGAGATCTACCTGTCACAGCCTTCTTAGCGCGCGACAGTCACCCTTCCAGTGCCCCTTCTTGCCACATCAGAAGCATTTTTCTTTGTGCTTCACCGGACTATCCTATTTAGGAACCTGCAACTATATCTGGCCCATCTTCACGGGCTTCTTAGACTCTTTTTTTTTTAGATAAAACTTGTCTTTTGCTTTCAGAGAAGATTTCCACTCTACGTTCAGGGATTGGGCACCTACCTTTATCCCATCCTCTGTCACCTAGAGCGCCGCTAAGAGCTCTGCGTTAGCCATCTCCAACCGGTTAAGGTTAAAGTTGGTAACAAAGCCCTCAAACATTCCTAACATAGATGCAAGAAAAATATCGGTCTGAATCTCTGCATCCAAGATGACATCGAAGGAACTAAGTTCCTTCACATAGCCAAACAATTTCAGTATATGATCCCGAACTAAGGTCCACTTTGCCATCTTCATGGATATTGATTTCTTGATGGTCAGGTAACGATACACCCGACTACGATCCTCAAACATTTCCTTTAAATAGAGCATCATATCTGAAGCGAAGGCCATGTCTTCGACTTGCTTCTGAATGACGGTTTACAAGAAGGCCATAATGTAGCACTTGCATATCTCATCAGCTTCTAGCTAGTCTTTCCATTTCTTCATCTGAACCTTAGTAGCACTTGGTCCCGGCATGACCGGTTGAGGGTACTTAGGGTAATCATGTGTTTGCCAACCCTTAGGACGAGCATCATGTTACACTTCCAGTTCTCGTAGTTTGGTCCCGTAAGTTTGTTATCATTAAGGATGGAGGCAAGGGGGTCGAGCTTGGTAATATTTTCTGTAAACAATGGTACAAAACTAAAATTATGGTATACTATAATCTATTTTATAGAATTTAAAATAGATAATGTTTACTCAAGCCGCTATGTCATTACCACCTCCAGTGGAGACATCCAGGAATCGAAATTCCCTGGGCTCGAGCATTAAGACTATCGGCCCTGAATTGAAGACAATATCTCAGTGAGAGCATACAACCGCTTCTATCAATGGGGTGTTTATGACTCAGTTTTCATTAGAATTACCCACGGCAAACTGAAATACCTCTCAGAATCCTTTTGACCAGTTTTTTATGACCCGCCATGCGCAGCAACGATGGCTTCACACAAGCTTCCGGATGCTTCCCACAAATCTAAGTAGTGTCGGCAGGAGAGTTTATAGGCCCCCGCTGTGTAGGAAAAATCCATCACCCACTGCCACAGGCATCCTCCATGTCCCGAAGGAAACCACTAGGTGAATCAGTATATAAGGAAACACAGCTCTTACCCTGTAGAAATATCGAACTGCGTATCTCCCACCCAAACCCTTAGCCAATTGATTGTGGAGGCCAAGGGCTCCCCTTTGGAGGGAACCTCTTACATATCTCTTTTTTATGAGGTTTTATGTATGTCTAAAAAGGTCATGACATCATAGACCTAGATCCTTGTTTACCGCGCTCCTACTAGGATTAAAAACCTTCCCACAAAGCATTAGTACCCTTGGAAAATATCATAGTCCCTACCATGAATACTTAGCTTTTTTCTTATTCATAAGGATTACATTACATAGATTCAAAGGGTCCCGATACTCCACTAGTCTGCTCACAATCCTAAGATCTGGAGCCTAACCTAAGGTCAACGTGGAAAGGACTCCCACTAGCATGATGCCTCATTCATAATTTGATGCCTGATATCATAGTAGACATCATATCATTATAGGTTTCGATGCTAGCCAAATAAGGACATCTGACAACCTCCGTTGGACCTCAGCCTAATGGTGGCATAACCAAATCATAATGAGTTCTTGCCACCATCAAACATCAACTAGGAATGGGTATCACTCGGTGGAATCCTAACCTAACTTGGTCGCTAGGACCATATGGGAAAAGGGCATCCCACTAGGGTTATCATACTTCTTATGGGATCATTATTCATCTCTTAACAAATCTAACATTGTGTCTATCTCAGTGCACAGTACTCGGCTGCCTGAATTACCACGAGGGCGGTTACCACCTTATTCTTTTAGATAGCCACCAGATTCGCACGTGTTAGAAACATATAGAGACACCGATGAATCCATAAGCTAAGTACTAACCTTAAGCCTGATCTAGAGACTAACTCATAAGAAAAACTGATAAACAAATTATCATTAGGGTTCTCTAAACATAAAGTAAAAAGCATAACAAAAAAAACATCCAAACTGAATCAAGTCCAGGGTTCAACCCCTGAACCTGAATAGCACAGCCAAGATATCTTGTTCTTTCGTTCTCCATGACCTCCTGACGATGATCCCGATCATTGCCAATATTTATGCTTTTACCGGGACCTTGCACTCCACGATACCGCTTGCTTGAACACTGGATGTAGCATCTTGTATCGCTCATCTCCTTCTTCCTGTGATTGAAAAAACTAACACGCTCCAAATAAGTGCTCGTTCGTGTATAATTTCGCTAGAAAGAAAAAGAAATAATCTTAGAAACATGGCCAGGGAACTTTAGGGTGGTCAACTTCCACCCCCGCCCATCTAGAGCCTTAAAATCAATAAATATAATAATAATCAATGCAAAAAATAAATCCGAGGTACGACCCCCGGAGGCATGCAATCACATATTATTATTCAGTATGGCTCTGCAAGAAGACGATACATAGCACTATCCATATGCATGATCTACGCCGAACCCCGACAAAAATATATGTCATCATATATTCACATGATATTTTCACGAATTCATGCATGAAACATACACCGAAGCATGCTCTGATACCAATTATTGAAATTAAATCTTATTATTAAAGTCGTAGCAGAAGCAAAAGATAAATCCGAGGATCTCATGATGTATGTTTCATTACAATCTATCTTTCAAATAATCTACATACGAATCTATGATCCTAGCATATGTGCGGACACCCTACAGGCATACTACGATCTACGGAAGATATGTATGCATCTAGTTAGTATTTAGAATCATCATACCTTATAGATCTTTGATCCAAAGAGAACAAAACGATGATAAACCGCACGTGAATCTAGAGAGAAGCTGGCGAATAGCAACTTGTCCTTTGCGAAAAGACGAAACCACATCGTCCTATCTCTAAGTGCAAGGACGACACGCTAACGAAGGAACGTAACGAAATCGATAACGTGCCTCGAATACCTTATTTTTCTCTTTCTCTCTTCTTCTTCCTTCTCCTTTCCTTCTTCCTTTCTTCATCTTTCTTCTTCCTCCTTTTTCTTGGCCGAAACCATAGAGGAGAAAGAAAGGGGGGGTCGGATTTCTCAAGGGAAAGGAGAGAAAATTAGGTTTTTTCTCTCCCGCTCTCCTTGTGCCTTTATAGATCGGTCCCCAAGTGGCTTACGCTAGCGTAAACTACTTATGGCCGGCCCTATGATGGCCACAAGAGAGGGTGGGTGGATTTCTCTATGGGGATAAGACCATGGGATAGGGTTTCCCTTATCTCCATGATACCTTAAACGAAAACATCATTTTATCAGCATACCGTTGATAGAGAGATATAATGAGATACGCTAGTCGGAATCGAGTTTCGTCAGCGTCTATGAGCTCCTGAAATTATTCCGCTCATTTTAAGATCTATATTCAATATGTTCTGAGCTATATTTTATTATTAACCAAAATACCCCTTAAAATATGTGAATTAGGTTCTTAGACTTTGGACTTGCGTTCCATCGTGCTACTTCACATCTAATGTGTCCAACTAGGTCGGGGAACAATTTATATATGCAACAACAAGGTGGAACCTTCAAGGTTCAGGATCTCTAACTCCAACCGGATCCCTGATTAACTATTCTGGTGACACACCGAAAGTTTCGCTAATCAATCTTAATCCGATTAACCCACATGGCCATCCAGAGTGCAATGCGAGTTGAACTCTAGTGTTCCTAAACTTATGTTACTCTCTCGTAACCCTATTCTCTATTATACTCTGATAATCTTTAGTCCCTTCTATTACTGATGCCATGATTCGACTTGGGCAGTGGGGAGCACTGTCAGATCCCGATCAATCATCTAACTAGGATTTGATGACTTGTCATCTATAACACCACACACCTTCCGGTACTATGCCTAGCATCCGAAATATCGTCAGTCATACTGACAACCACCAGGTCTGGATTAATTATATGGATAGATTGACTCATCAAAACGCACACATCCAACACTGGACGTCGATAACCTGTAGGGATTGTATGTTACTCTAGCGCCAGCCGGGTAACCCAACGTACCGTGGTATTGGACCATGAAGGGTTCACATATATTGGCACATCAAAGCACCACATAACTGGTTGGCTCAGTGTATATGGTCCCTCAGGGTTAAAGACAGATTATCTATAGTAGTAAACCAGTTTATGCACCAGTGTCTGAATCACTAAACTGTGTATCATCTTGGTTCCTGTTCAACACGATCATCATGCTTGGTCAGATGAATGGGAATCCTACGTTCCTATAGTGGAGACTTCACCACATCCTCTACCTGCTAACAGCTTATTCTCAATGAAGCGATCGACATCACCAAAGATGTGAACTAGCTATAGATCTATACAAAACCGGTCCATTGGGTCTCCCAAGTATGGATTCACCATGCGCCTCAGTGGCCTATTGTGTTCCCTAGGGTCCTTTATTATATATGAATTAACATACACCAAAGTAGTATTCTAATTAAAGCAATAACAAAAGTCATCTTTATTAATGTTAATACAAAAAATTTACGCTCAGGACACACGAGCTATAACACGGACAACGATGGATGATCGGTTGTGATGTAGCTTGATCAGATCGCATATCCTACACTGATTCCTACTGCACATCTTGGAGAGAGAAAGAGAAAGGAGGAGGTTTAATCGAAAAAAAAACTCTAAAGAGGGCCAAGAGGGAGCAAGGAATGGGAGAAAGAAAAAGAGGAGGATAGGGGGTGACCAGATGAGGAGGCTCATGTTGCACCAATGGCCTCAGCTTTATAAGTGTAGTATAGACTAGTGTGAACCCCCGGGGATGCCAGAACTCCTTTAAACCCTTATGGAATGACAACAGCTTAAAAGCATCCCATATTAGATAATCCTACATCCCATATTAAATAATGCATTTAATATTGTAAGCATAGAATCATGATATTAAAACTCAGTAATACAAAATTTGATACCAAAGATTAATCATATGTATCCAATACATACTAGACTCATCACGACCAACAATTCTTATTTAATTTTTACTTTTAAACTCTTTGATCAAAATATAAAATATAATATTAATATTCAGCTAATTTTGTCGATTTTATCCCTTTTTCGTCCTAACCATATTGATGAATAGACAATTTTTCCGATTTCGTCTCTTTTTCGTCATAAAATGTGTTGTTAATATTCAACCATTTTTTTGTCGATTTCGTTCTTTTTTCTCAATTGGTTGTTGTTAGTAATGAAATGAAATCATAGTAATAATCAAATGGTACAATGACGGAGTTAATCAAACATATATGAAAAAAAATTGCAAAGCATGGAGGCTTAAAGCCCCGTTGAAATGAGATAGTCGTCGTCGAAAGAGGTGAAGTGAAGAGCCGTCGAAAGGAGTGAAGTATAGGAGCCGTCGAAAGGGGTGAAGTGAAGGAAGAATCACGGGCTTTGACGATCCCCGTCGAAATGGATAGCCAGTTGTCCCAAAGTCGTTGTCGAAAGTTTGTCGTCGAAAGAGGTGAAGGAATCCGCCGTCCAAACGGATGAAGTGAAGGAAGACTCAATGGAAGGTAGGGTTTTACTCGTGGGTTTGGCTTTAGTTAATGAAAAGGGTGGTTTGGTCCGTGTGGGCATCGAAATTAGCCCACGGGTCGAACCCGATTTTTACACAAAAAAATAAGCCCGCACCCGACGGCCTTCGGGTCAAACCCGATTTTTACAAAAAAAATGGGCCCGCACACAACGGCCCGCATGCGAAACTGGGCCCGCACACAACGGCCCGCATGCGAAACTTGGGCCCGCACCCAACGGCCTTCGGGTCGAACCCGACTCGCTCATGCAACTTCGGCCCGCACACAACGGCCCGCATGCGAAACTCGGCCCGCACACAACGGCCCGTATACGAAACCTGGCCCGCACACAACGGCCCGCATGCGAAACTCGGCCCGCACACAACGGCCCGTATACGAAACTCGGCCGCGCACAACGGCCCGCGTGCGAACTCGGCCCACGTGCAAACTCAATTTGCGCGCCATGGCCCGACCCAAAGCAAACGGGTCCCACCGGACCCGCAACTCGGACACAAAGAGGGGGGCCCACCGGCCCCCCCTCTTGAAAACCGTGCCTCCCTCATCAAAGAAAGGTGGGGCCGGCCATAAAAGAAAAAGAAAAGAAAAGAAAAAGAAAAGAAAAGAAAAAGGAAAGAAAAGAAAATCAAAACCGCCTTGATGCGGGGGGAGGTGGCGTGGACGTCTACACAACTGTAGATCCGCGACGATCCCTCGATCCAACGGACAAGATGACGTTGTGTCGCCATCCGATCCAAAAGTGCAACAAAAATAACAACTCGATCTTTGAAGATCGAGTCACATCTAGCCCATAACCACCCCACCTAAAAAGGAGGGGATCAAGTTTGTTTCCCCAAATAAGGGAACAATATCTTGATGGTTATGGGGGGAGATATTGGAGGAAACAAAAAGATTTCAGCCATATCTCTCCCAACCTCCCCCCTTTGCCTATAAATAGAGGGGGTGGGGGAAGGCATCAAGGGTCGAAAGCTGAAGAGGAAAAGGCTCTGCAAAGACGAGCTCCAACGCTTGAAGACCGAAGGCTTCACGAGGCACGGCAAGCATATCCTACGGGAGTCCTTGGCCCTTCAAGTCCTCATCAACGTGAAGACCTTGCACTCGAAGATCAAAGCTTCGACTCCTCGCACGAAGAAGAAAGCTTGGAGAAGAAGACCCGGAGTCGTCGTCATCCCGACTTCTCCAACGATCTTCATCAACTCCGAAGAAGCCATAAGCAAAGGCCGGAGAAGAAGATCAAAGCCGACAACACCCGTCGTCTTCAACAAAGGCGTCGACTCCTCGCACGAAGAAGAAAGCTTGGAGAAGAAGGCCTGAAGCCGGTGCTACCCCTGCTGTCTTCGTCAACAAAAGCCGACGCTACAACCGTCGTGCGGAGATCGGTGCTACCCCCACCGTCTTCACCAATAAAGCCGACGCTACAACCGTCGTGCGGAGATCGGTGCTACCCCCGCCGTCTTCATCAACAAAGCCGACGCTACAACCGTCGTACGGAGATCGGTGCTACCCCCGCCGTCTCCACCAACAAAGCCGACGCTACAACCATCGCACGAAGATCGGTGCTACCACCGCCGTCTTCATCAACAAAAGCCGACGCTACAACCATCGCATAGAGATCGGTGCTACACCCGCCATCTCCAAAAGAAGCCTTCAACTCCAATCAAGCCAAACACGCCCGGAGAAGAAGCCGACGTCACAACCGTCGTATAGAGATCGGTGCTACACCCGCCATCTCCAAAAGAAGCCTTCAACTCCAATCAAGCCAAACACGCCCGGAGAAGAAGCCGACGTCACAACCGTCGCCAGGTCGAAAGATGAAGAGGAAAAGGCTCTGCAAAGACGAGCTCCAACGCTTGAAGATCGAAGGCTTCACGAGGCACGGCAAGCATATCCTACGGGAGTCCTTGGCCCTTCAAGTCCTCATCAACGTGAAGACCTTGCACTCGAAGATCAAAGCTTCGACTCCTCGCACGAAGAAGAAAGCTTGGAGAAGAAGACCCGGAGTCGTCGTCATCCCGACTTCTCCAACGATCTTCATCAACTCCGAAGAAGCCATAAGCAAAGGCCGGAGAAGAAGATCGAAGCCGACAACACCCGTCGTCTTCAACAAAGGCGTCGACTCCTCGCACGAAGAAGAAAGCTTGGAGAAGAAGGCCTGAAGCCGGTGCTACCCCTGCCGTCTTCGTCAACAAAAGCCGACGCTACAACCGTCGTGCGGAGATCGGTGCTACCCCCACCGTCTTCACCAACAAAGCCGACGCTACAACCGTCGTGCGGAGATCGGTGCTACCCCCGCCGTCTTCATCAACAAAACCGACGCTACAACCGTCGTGCGGAGATCGGTGCTACCCCCGCCGTCTCCACCAACAAAGCCGACGCTACAACCGTCGCACGGAGATCGGTGCTACCACCGCCGTCTTCATCAACAAAAGCCGACGCTATAACCGTCGCATAGAGATCAGTGCTACACCCGCCATCTCCAAAAGAAGCCTTCAACTCCAATCAAGCCAAACACGCCCGGAGAAGAAGTCAACGTCACAACCGTCGCCAGGTCCGAAAAGCGGAAGACGAAAGAGCGCTACGAAGAAGCTCCAACGCTTGAAGACCGAAGGCTTCACGAGGCACGGCAAGCATATCCTACGGGAGTCCTTGGCCCTTCAAGTCCTCATCAACGTGAAGACCTTGCACTCGGAGATCAAAGCTTCGACTCCTCGCACGAAGAAGAAAGCTTGGAGAAGAAGACCCGGAGCCGTCATCACCCGATTGCTCCAACGATCTTCATCAGCTCCGAAGACGCCATAAGCAAAGGCCGGAGAAGAAGATCGAAGCCGACAACACCCGTCGTCTTCAACAAAGGCATCAACTCCTTGCACGTAGAAGAAAGCCGGGAGAAGAAAGCCTGAAGCCGGTGCTACCCCTGCCGCCTTCGTCAACCAAAAGCCGACGCTACAACCGTCGTGCCGAAGCCGGTGCTACCCCCGCCGTCTTCATCAACAAAAGTCGATGCTACAACCGTCGCACGAAGATCGGTGCTACCCCCACCGAAAAGCCAAGCCGACGCCACAACCGTCGAGGAAGTCGGAAGAAGAAAGAAGCCTTGAACAAGCAACGCTAGTCGTTCGAGAAGAAGATCAAGTTAAAGCTAAAGTCAAAGCCGACGCAAGAAGCCAAAGCAAACGCCCCGGTAAAGCCCGCGCTAAAGCAACGCACGTGCCAAAGCCAAGCAACTACGACGGTCACGAGCAAAGCACCGCACGTTCTAGCCGATACGACGCGAAGTCCGGAAGAACTAAAGCATCGCAAGTCTCTACCCGTCTACGTTCAAGCGCAAGCGCCAAAGCAAAGCAAAAGCCAGAGCCACGCCAAAGCTACGCCAAAGCCGAAAGCTAAAGCCAAAGATGACGCCAAAAATACGATCGACGCCGCGAACCGACGATCAAGGACGCCGAGGTCGAGCAAGGATCGAGGAAGACACGAAGACCGAGGAACGAAGCCCAAAGCCTCCCTAGCCGAGAAAGCGCGAAGCACGGACGGGACAAAATCAACGGCGGAAACTCCTTAGCCTCTCAAAAACCCTCACCCTGTAAAGACCTCTGTCCTGGGCAACCCCTTCAGAGCTCTCGCACGTATACCACGTGGAGACGCGGATCAAAGGGACCCTCCAGAGGATCTCTCCCACAATCTCCTGATCAAAGAAAATTTGTAATCTCGTGTGATCCGCAATAAAGACGACCCGAATCTTTTTCCGCGACCACAGATTTCTGGCACGCCCGGTGGGACAATCCTCTCCTTTCATCCGCACGTTTGAAGGAGTTGCTTCAAGTTCGCACTGGCCGGAACGAACGATGATACGTTTGCTCCAACAAGCCTCTCACCTATCGCCGAGTCTCCACTACTCCAACACGGCGATCCAGAAAACCCGGTGGATGACATTCCCCCGGTAGTACGCGTTTACACTCGGCGTACTCAAACTCTTGCGGACTTCTTCACGCCAGAAACTGCTGCTGAAGGTGCTCGCCAAATCACCAATGAGGCCTTGGTGCATGAAGAAACAAGCCTCAATCCTGGAACATCTGTCCAGAAGTTTGGGGAGGACCAGCCCCAACCCCGAACCCGTTCGGGTTCTCCAGCGGACTTTGCACCTCCCTTGCCGGGGGCAAACATCCGTCATCAAGCAGAAGCAAGTCAGCGTAACTACGTGTCCGACGACGATGGCAAGGGTGCGGGCATGCAACATCGAGACGTCCTGCGACATCATCCTCCGTCCGCTCTCCAGCTCCAAGTCATGCAAATGGGTGAACACATAGCTCAGCTCACCCGACTAATGGAAGAGAAAGATCGTCACATCAACACCTTGCTTCAAAGGCTGAGTGCCAGGGATGTCGCAACATTCGGTCAACCTCCTGCTTCTCCAGTAGCTGCTCCAGCCCCGTCTCCAACTCCTGCTCTTGCAGAAGTTGGCTCGACAATACTAGCAACTACTCCTGCACTTCCCTCGGCTCCCGTGCCAGCCTCGGCGGCCGCGCAACCTTCGATGGCAGCGACGATGAATGCCCAGCAGATACAAGCACTGGTGGCAGACATGATGCGTTCCCACGGCAGTAGCCTACCTCCGATTACGGTGGCATATTCAAAGCCTTACACCACAAGGATCCAACAGCTGCGCTTCCCTACCAGGTTCCAGCCACCAAAGTTCTAGCACTTCGACGGGAAGGGAAATCCAAGGCAACACATTGCCCACTTCGTCGAAACTTGCAACAACGCCGGCACATACGACGACGCGATGGTGAAGCAGTTCGTTCGCACCCTCAAAGGTAATGCTTTTGACTGGTATGTTGATCTTCCTCCAGGATCCATTGACAGCTGGGATCAAATGGAGAGGGAGTTCCTCAACCGCTTCTACAGTACTCGACGCATCGTCAGCATGACCGAGCTTACTGCTACCAAGCAAAAGAAGGATGAGCCGGTGATCGACTACATTGATCGTTGGAGAAACCTTGCGCTAAACTCGCGAGATCGCTTGTCTGAAGACTCGGCTATTGAGTTGTGCACCCAAGGCATGCACTGGGGCTTGCTCTACATCCTCAAAGGGATCAAGCCTCGGTCCTTCGAAGAACTGGCGACTCGAGCCCACGACATGGAGCTCAGCTTAGCAAATCGCGGGGACTCAAAGGCCATAGCCTTCCAGAAGGTGGAAGAGGAGGACGAACCGGCGGCATCAAAGCAAGTTAATGTCACCGACCTCGCTTCGACTTCCAAACCACTCAAGATCGGTGGCAAGCTGGACAAAGGCAAAGGAGCCGCCATACCACCTCCTCAGCCTCAACGGCCACCAAGGATGACCCTCGAGGAGCTTGAAGCTAAGGAGTATCCCTTCCCAGACTCGGAAGTTTCCTCCATGTTTGATCAGTTGATGCAAGAAAAGATGATCGAACTTCCGCCACCAAAAAGGCCGGAACAAGCACATCGAGTCAACGATCCGCTCTTCTGCAAGTACCACCGGATGGTCAGCCATCCCATCGAGAAGTGCTTTGTCTTCAAAGATAAGATCATAGCACTCGCCAAGCAAGGGATGATCGAGATCAATTCTGGTGATATCGTTGAGTCAAATATGACGTCAATCACCTTCGATTCATGCCCACCAGCGCTGATTGCTCCACAACGCACTTCATCAAGGCTGCGCATCATCTGTCAAAAATCAATGGCGAAACCAGCTCCAAGAAGACGACGACGGTATGCTCCTGCAGTACCCAGGGCCAAATCCTCACTGCCTTGGGGGCAACCGCCTCTCGCGCAAACACTCCCTCTTCCAAACAAAGCTACATCCCAGCATGTGCTCAAAGTAAGAAACAAGCAAAGAGACCCTGAAGTCGGCCTGCTAGGCCAGCCATCAGGTAAGTTCGACTTCTACGTCTTCTACTCCAAACCTCCTTCGATCCCAATGAAAGAAATCAAGCCAACCGGCTGGGGATCAGAAGATGAATCAGTAAAGCCTCCAGAAGAGCAAGTCCTTCCGATCAAAGAAGAGCCTTCGGTCACGGCACCAATTCTTCACCCTGACGAAGAAGATCTTACTGATGAAAATGCATGGGCTATGACGCCTCGAAGGAGAAGACCACGACGATCAAGCTACAGGATAGCACGTCTGGCCAACCACGAGAAAGATCGGGCGACAACAAAACTCCCCGAAAGAAAGACCTTCAAGGAAAAGAGTAAAGCTCCAGAAAGAAAGACGTCCAAAGTACCTCCAGTAAGTTCGAAAAATCTTCTCCAGCAAACATGCCCAGAGCTGGCAACACTCCAGGAGTTTTTCCCCAGCCGCTTCCTTGAAGTTGATCAAAACCTCAAGGTCTCTTGTTGCATGAGGGAAGTTAACCAAGTGCTCAATGAAGAAATCGGCACCAACATCGAAAGCATGGGGAGAACCACCGTCGCCAACGACAAGCCGTGCAACGAGGCCAAAGCACATATTGCTGACGCCAAGTGCTACCAGGCCGAAGACCCCGTTGTAGAAGTTCCTCCAGCAAAAGCTCTACGAGCCCAGAAAGTCAAAGCAGCTGCGAGGGATAAAACCTCTCCACTTGCAAAACCAGCAACATCCTCCAACCAGACGGTGCACAAAGTCAAAGGAGCGCCAACATCGAGACGAAAAATCCACATCAACTCCAAATCAAGCTCAATGCCACACGTTCTGTTGCCTGCTCAAGCTGCGCCAGTCCTGTGGTTCGAACCTCAATGGCTTCGCAGACCAGGACGAACGCCTTCCACTCCAGCAAAGGAACTATCATCACCATTCTCCGAGGCCAACTTCATCACTTTGCAAGAGATGACACTACATTTACATGGTCTGTTACATGCCTCAAGCTCAACCGAGTCTTCTGAGTACACCAGCTCCAAGCAACTCGCAATCAAGCCAGAAAATACTCGGGGGCAAAACTCCACCGAGTTGATGTTCAAATCCAACCGCAACAAAGAAAGCACGGTGCACATGGGTTCGCTACCCTCAATTGCAATTCCGCTTTGCTTGACAAAAACTCAAGCTCGCCTCTCCAAAAGCGGCGAACAAATTCCTCCAAATTGCCGAGGCATCGGCTCCAGTCAAACTCCAGCAATCACCAAAACTCCAGTCAAGAAGATCTTCACTTCTAACTACATTGAAGCGAAGAAGGCGGATGACAACTGCGAACCAGCAGTGACTCTGCCTACCAGCGGCAAGTCCCTCAAAAGGTACTTTGCCTAGCGCAAGGTTACCCCCCTTGCCCCAAAAAAAAAAAAAAAAAAAAAAAAAAAAAAAAGGAACTACGTGTGACTTGATCCCTCTCAGTAGGGTACGTAGGCAGCCTGTGAAGGTTCAGTCCAAACAAAAAAAACAACAAACCACCATTCCAGAAAATGAGTCCAGAAAAGGCGCAAGTTCCACTCCGGGGATCGAGAAGCCGTCAGCCTTCGTTAAGCCACCAGCTCCCGGTGCTGCCACAGCTCATCTCTCGAGGCACCCACAAAGTGCAACTCCGAAAGGCAAGAAACCACTAGCTCTCAGCGATTCGTAAGTTCCTCCCGCTGCTTTGCAAGCTCCGTTGCAAAAGTCTTCTCGCTGCTTGAGCTTTCTCCAAACGGGACTCCAGCTTTTGAAGCAACGCATGAGTAGCAAGTCAAAGCCCTAGAGGCGCCGAAGCGGCCCGCCTCTCGTAGCCTACACATGCTGCAACTCCAGTGGTGGAGAAGCAATCAGCTTCCGACGCGTTGCCAGCTCTGCACGCTGCCTCGCAAGGTTCGCTCCGGAAGCCTTCTCGATCGCCCTACCAGCTCAACACATCGCCAGCTTTGCACGCTGCTTTGCAAGGAGGGATTCCAGCTTCTGAAGCGACGCGCGAGTAATCTCCACCTTCTTCTGCACCCGAACCAAGTCTGCAGTAGCAACGTGAGAAGCCCCTCAAGTCGAAGTTTCTCTTCCTCAACCTTTGCCAACGCCAAGGAAACATCCTCCTCTAGTGAAACCCGTTGCAAGCAATGAGCCTAGCTGTCCGCCAAAAGGGTGCACATATGCTCCTCAAACAAGGAGCCATCCACCAGGAAACCCACAAGTTACTCAAAGCATCAAGACCCTCCTCTTGGAAGGGTGCAAGTGTCGCCTGGATAAACTTCCAGCACAACTCTCCAAAAGAAGCTTAGAAAGAAGGCTCTGCGATCTACACTTTCGCTGGCAAGTCTCTAAGTGCTGAGACAAGGCGCGATCCTGTCCTGAAAACCCAAGCACGGGAACCGCGTCCTAGACCATTGCCATGACGGCTATCAAAGACACCACAGGAACTGACAAAGAAGCTGTGGCCAAAACATCCGTTGGAACTGACTCCTGAATGGCAACTCTGGACTCGACCGAACGATCTACCGTGAAGATCCCTCATCGGTGAGAATGAGCTCGTTCAACTTCGACACACACTTCCTGCTTAGAAGTACGGCGGTAGAAGACTCGCGCAAAAGGGAAACGAAGATGCGTACTCCCGTGGGAGACCGCATCGACGATCCATCCAGAAGTTGGAAAGCTCTCGTAACGGCGGCAGAATGATTGCACAAAAGGGAAACGAAGATGCGTACTCCCATGGGAGACCGCATCCTCCGTTATCTCCGCGAAGCCAAAAAGATCGTTGGATCAGTCACCATGGTCAAGATCGGCAAGCAAAGGATGACCAAGACAGGCTGCTCATTGTCAATGCTAGTGGCTCCGTCTTCCTCCTCGTTGAACTCCAGAACACCCATCTCGATGTCCTCCAAGCTGACATCACCACCAGAAAAAGTTATCTCCAAAGTCCAGAGGAACATCCAGCCCGTCTTGCCCAGTCTGCCCAAGTGCAACCTCGCCAGTCACTCTGCTCTCGCGGTAGACCTCAACGATCCCGCCGGCCTTCGGAAAGCACTCGAAGGGATGAGTCCTACAAGGAGACGAAAAGTGCAAGTCAAATCAAGATGCAAGGATAATTCCAGAAGAAAAGGGCAGTGCAAGTCCAGAAGTCTAAAAAAAAAAAAACGGGGCTAAAGCTGCAGCCCCAAAGGGGACCATAGCCCCATGAAAAACCCAAGACCGGAGAGGGGTCAGCAGCCCTTTCCTTCCTTCAAAATCCAAGAAACCAAAGGGCCACAGCCTCTTAATGCCAAAACCAAAAATATAGAGGGGGTCGTAGCAAAAATAGCCACAGCCCTCTTCTCTCCGAAAACCCACAGCCCCCAAACGGGGTTGTGGTCTCCAACTCCTGCGCCCCCAGCCGGAGCCCTCAACAGCAGTCGTCGCGTGCCTGAGCTGCTCCCACGCCGACTACTCACAGCTCCGCTCGATCTGCGACCTGCGCACTGCCACCGCCCGCCTCCAGCCGCGCCCCATCTCCAGCTCGCGCGCCGGCCACACACCGCAGCCCCCGGCCGCGCCCTGTCTCCGGCTCGCACGCCGGCCGCACCCCGCAGCCCCCGGCCGAGCCCGCCTCCGCACCACCTGGCCGTCGCTGTTGCATCCCACGCCTGCACCCAGGCCTGTGCCCGCTTGGCCTTCGCGCCCCGCGCTGTGCCTAGCCTCCGCGCCCAGGCGCCCGAAGCCGCAGGCCGCCGCTGCGCCTCCTGCGCTCGCTCGCCTCGTGCCTGACACCACCGACTGCCTCTACGCCGACGTGCCACCCCACGTCAGCCCGTCGCTCCGCACGCGCCCGCCGGAACTCGAGCCGGCCACCACAGGTCGCGCCCGTGCCCGTCGCGCCCACGCCTGCCTGCAACCCGCGCGCCGGCCGCCACCGCAGCCCCCAGCCACGCCCGCACCCGTCGCACCCCGCGCCCCGCGCCTCCGGCCTGCGCCCTCGCACCTCGCGGCCTCCGGCCCGTGCCCCGCCGCGCCGCCCGCCTCCGCCTTCGGATCCCGCACCCGGCCGCCGCTGCTGTGCACCCCGCAGCCGCAGCCGCAGCCGCTGCTGTTCACCGAACCGGAGAAAAAAAAAAAAAAAAAAAAAAAAAAAAAAAAAAAAGGGACACAACAGTTCCTCTTGGCAAAAAGAGAAAACCGAGAGGGGGTTACGGCAAAAGGCCACAACACCCCCCCTCTCTCTCTCCTGCAAAAACCCGCAGGGGCTGCGGCCTCTGCCGCGCCGCCTACCGCTGGCCTCCGTGCCCCGTGCCTGCACCCCGCGCCCCGCGCGCGCCGCACCGGCAGCCTACGCCACCCGCCGCTCCGGCACCGCGACCCGACACCGCCGCTGCTGTTGCTGCCGCTCCCGCGCCGGCCCGCCGCTCCGCACCACCGACGCCACCCGGCCGGAGCCCTCGACCCGACACCGCCGCTGCTGTTGCTGCCGCTCCCGCGCCGGCCCGCCGCTCCGCGCCCTACGCCCCGCGCCGGCCCGCCGCTCGTGCCCGGCCCGATCGCCCGGCCACCGCCGGCTCTCGCGCCGGCCCGATCGCCCGAAACCGCCGGCCGCCTCCGCGCCGCTGCTGCTCCACTGGCCCCCGCGCCGCCGCCTGAGGCCCGCCTGCCATGCACGCCGGGCCACCTTGCTGCTGCTGTTGTTCCGCGCGAACCAGAAACCAAAAAAAAAAAAGACGAAAAAAAAAAGGGGAAAAGAATGTTGGGAAAAATCGTTTTTCACTTAACCCCCTATATATAGGCATAATCGGTTATTGGGATAGAGACGGGGTAAATCTCGTATCCCATAATCTAGGGGTCTATATCCAGAGTGCATCCCGATCCGATGCAACCACCGTTTCATAACAAAAAAAAAAAAAAAAAAAAAGAAGGAAGAAGAAAGAGGAGTAGGAAGAAGATGATGGAACCTACTGCGTCTTCGACCACTCTACCTCCTCCGCTCGGTGCGCCATCCGCGTCATCCCCACCGAAGAGGCGCAACAACCCTTCTCCGAGGTGCATCGCGACCGTCCTCGTCCCCCTGTCGCCTTGCCGCCCTGGGACTCCGCGCAGCGGCCGCCGCCAACGTTCGCGCCATCCTTGAAGCAAAGGAAGTCCGCGACAACAAGGAAGATGAACAAAACCTAGAAGAGGTCTTCGTCTCCAAGCCGCCAAAGCCCTTCGTCTCCCGCGCTAGCAAAACGATGGGGGAAACGAAATGGCGGGGGTTCTTGTAAAGACCTAAATTCCAAGCGAACACGCAAGTCAAGTCCAAGCGCTACGCGTTTCCCGCGGGCGCGCTCGAACTTGAGGGGGCACTTGTGGGCATCGAAATTAGCCCACGGGTCGAACCCGATTTTTACACAAAAAAATAAGCCCGCACCGACGGCCTTCGGGTCAAACCCGATTTTTACAAAAAAAATGGGCCCGCACACAACGGCCCGCATGCGAAACTGGGCCCGCACACAACGGCCCGCATGCGAAACTTGGGCCCGCACCCAACGGCCTTCGGGTCGAACCCGACTCGCTCATGCAACTTCGGCCCGCACACAACGGCCCGCATGCGAAACTCGGCCCGCACACAACGGCCCGTATGCGAAACCTGGCCCGCACACAACGGCCCGCATGCGAAACTCGGCCCGCACACAACGGCCCGTATGCGAAACTCGGCCGCGCACAACGGCCCGCGTGCGAACTCGGCCCACGTGCAAACTCAATTTGCGCGCCATGGCCCGACCCAAAGCAAACGGGTCCCACCGGACCCGCAACTCGGACACAAAGAGGGGGGCCCACCGGCCCCCCCTCTTGAAAACCGTGCCTCCCTCATCAAAGAAAGGTGGGGCCGGCCATAAAAGAAAAAGAAAAGAAAAGAAAAAGGAAAGAAAAGAAAATCAAAACCGCCTTGATGCGGGGGGAGGTGGCGTGGACGTCTACACAACCGTAGATCCGCGACGATCCCTCGATCCAACGGACAAGATGACGTTGTGTCGCCATCCGATCCAAAAGTGCAACAAAAATAACAACTCGATCTTTGAAGATCGAGTCACATCTAGCCCATAACCACCCCACCTAAAAAGGAGGGGATCAAGTTTGTTTCCCCAAATAAGGGAACAATATCTTGATGGTTATGGGGGGAGATATTGGAGGAAACCAAAAGATTTCAGCCATATCTCTCCCAACCTCCCCCCTTTGCCTATAAATAGAGGGGGTGGGGGAAGGCATCAAGGGTCGAAAGCTGAAGAGGAAAAGGCTCTGCAAAGACGAGCTCCAACGCTTGAAGACCGAAGGCTTCACGAGGCACGGCAAGCATATCCTACGGGAGTCCTTGGCCCTTCAAGTCCTCATCAACGTGAAGACCTTGCACTCGAAGATCAAAGCTTCGACTCCTCGCACGAAGAAGAAAGCTTGGAGAAGAAGACCCGGAGTCGTCGTCATCCCGACTTCTCCAACGATCTTCATCAACTCCGAAGAAGCCATAAGCAAAGGCCGGAGAAGAAGATCGAAGCCGACAACACCCGTCGTCTTCAACAAAGGCGTCGACTCCTCGCACGAAGAAGAAAGCTTGGAGAAGAAGGCCTGAAGCCGGTGCTACCCCTGCCGTCTTCGTCAACAAAAGCCGACGCTACAACCGTCGTGCGGAGATCGGTGCTACCCCCACCGTCTTCACCAACAAAGCCGACGCTACAACCGTCGTGCGGAGATCGGTGCTACCCCCGCCGTCTTCATCAACAAAGCCGATGCTACAACCGTCGTGCGGAGATCGGTGCTACCCCCGCCGTCTCCACCAACAAAGCCGACGCTACAACCGTCGCACGAAGATCGGTGCTACCACCGCCGTCTTCATCAACAAAAGCCGACGCTACAACCGTCGCATAGAGATCGGTGCTACACCCGCCATCTCCAAAAGAAGCCTTCAACTCCAATCAAGCCAAACACGCCCGGAGAAGAAGCCGACGTCACAACCGTCGTATAGAGATCGGTGCTACACCCGCCATCTCCAAAAGAAGCCTTCAACTCCAATCAAGCCAAACACGCCCGGAGAAGAAGCCGACGTCACAACCGTCGCCAGGTCGAAAGATGAAGAGGAAAAGGCTCTGCAAAGACGAGCTCCAACGCTTGAAGACCGAAGGCTTCACGAGGCACGGCAAGCATATCCTACGGGAGTCCTTGGCCCTTCAAGTCCTCATCAACGTGAAGACCTTGCACTCGAAGATCAAAGCTTCGACTCCTCGCACGAAGAAGAAAGCTTGGAGAAGAAGACCCGGAGTCGTCGTCATCCCGACTTCTCCAACGATCTTCATCAACTCCGAAGAAGCCATAAGCAAAGGCCGGAGAAGAAGATCGAAGCCGACAACACCCGTCGTCTTCAACAAAGGCGTCGACTCCTCGCACGAAGAAGAAAGCTTGGAGAAGAAGGCCTGAAGCCGGTGCTACCCCTGCCGTCTTCGTCAACAAAAGCCGACGCTACAACCGTCGTGCGGAGATCGGTGCTACCCCCACCGTCTTCACCAACAAAGCCGACGCTACAACCGTCGTGCGGAGATCGGTGCTACCCCCGCCGTCTTCATCAACAAAACCGACGCTACAACCGTCGTGCGGAGATCGGTGCTACCCCCGCCGTCTCCACCAACAAAGCCGACGCTACAACCGTCGCACGGAGATCGGTGCTACCACCGCCGTCTTCATCAACAAAAGCCGACGCTATAACCGTCGCATAGAGATCAGTGCTACACCCGCCATCTCCAAAAGAAGCCTTCAACTCCAATCAAGCCAAACACGCCCGGAGAAGAAGTCAACGTCACAACCGTCGCCAGGTCCGAAAAGCGGAAGACGAAAGAGCGCTACGAAGAAGCTCCAATGCTTGAAGACCGAAGGCTTCACGAGGCACGGCAAGCATATCCTACGGGAGTCCTTGGCCCTTCAAGTCCTCATCAACGTGAAGACCTTGCACTCGGAGATCAAAGCTTCGACTCCTCGCACGAAGAAGAAAGCTTGGAGAAGAAGACCCGGAGCCGTCATCACCCGATTGCTCCAACGATCTTCATCAGCTCCGAAGATGCCATAAGCAAAGGCCGGAGAAGAAGATCGAAGCCGACAACACCCGTCGTCTTCAACAAAGGCATCAACTCCTTGCACGTAGAAGAAAGCCGGGAGAAGAAAGCCTGAAGCCGGTGCTACCCCTGCCGCCTTCGTCAACCAAAAGCCGACGCTACAACCGTCGTGCCGAAGCCGGTGCTACCCCCGCCGTCTTCATCAACAAAAGTCGACGCTACAACCGTCGCACGAAGATCGGTGCTACCCCCACCGAAAAGCCAAGCCGACGCCACAACCGTCGAGGAAGTCGGAAGAAGAAAGAAGCCTTGAACAAGCAACGCTAGTCGTTCGAGAAGAAGATCAAGTTAAAGCTAAAGTCAAAGCCGACGCAAGAAGCCAAAGCAAACGCCCCGGTAAAGCCCGCGCTAAAGCAACGCACGTGCCAAAGCCAAGCAACTACGACGGTCACGAGCAAAGCACCGCACGTTCTAGCCGATACGACGCGAAGTCCGGAAGAACTAAAGCATCGCAAGTCTCTACCCGTCTACGTTCAAGCACAAGCGCCAAAGCAAAGCAAAAGCCAGAGCCACGCCAAAGCTACGCCAAAGCCGAAAGCTAAAGCCAAAGCTGACGCCAAAAATACGATCGACGCCGCGAACCGACGATCAAGGACGCCGAGGTCGAGCAAGGATCGAGGAAGACACGAAGACCGAGGAACGAAGCCCAAAGCCTCCCTAGCCGAGAAAGCGCGAAGCACGGACGGGACAAAATCAACGGCGGAAACTCCTTAGCCTCTCAAAAACCCTCACCCTGTAAAGACCTCTGTCCTGGGCAACCCCTTCAGAGCTCTCGCACGTATACCACGTGGAGACGCGGATCAAAGGGACCCTCCAGAGGATCTCTCCCACAATCTCCTGATCAAAGAAAATTTGTAATCTCGTGTGATCCGCAATAAAGACGACCCGAATCTTTTTCCGCGACCACAGTCCGAAAGAGTTTCTATGGTCATTTTGGTAAAGTCAAAAGCAACCTGACCCATTCTCAATAATAATTAAGAGTTGGTGACCATTTCGGTAAAAACCTCTAGCAATAATTTATATAAAGAACAAAAATCTCCTAGAGATAACTATCTCTTCTGACCATACATCATACTTCCGCGCTTTATTATGTCTGACCGTCTTTCGGTTATGACCCATCGACACCCTGTGCTCCGTGTCACTTATCCCTACCGCTCCAAATCAATGGCTTATCGACGTCGCTCAATATTGGTGCCTGTCAACACCGTCGTTTGCCACCCATCGCCAACTCCGCCCCCTATTGCCTATAGTTCTGCATGTGACTGTATCTGGTGTTGTATCTGCACTTGTTGGCTTTTTCATGCATAATCTATTAACAAGTCACACCCTGCGTCCCAAGCGTGGCCATTGTTGTGTCTGTACGCATCTATACCTCTATCTTTTGTTCATTGATAACTCTACACACTTCTTTCCATATATCGGTGTGCCCACGACTATGTTCGTCATTGCCTTTTCATGTGTTGGTGCATTGGCTTCCCGTCGATCTCCAGTCTGGATCCTTACATATCTCATTTGGCGCCTCCGCACAAGTATCATCCTTCCCACATGGTTTTTTGTCATACAGTGGGAAATCCTATTGTAACAAGTGCCCCCCTCCCCCCTACAAAGAGGATGTGGAAACATACAATGTGGGAAGGCCCAATCCATTTGGGACTAGTCCCCTTTTCCTGTGATCAATCGAATTAGGTGGTCGCCATTATTACCACCTCCACTCCCCGCTAGCACTACACTCACACACACACACACACACACACACATAGGTGGGAGGGAGGTTTTCCAAAACATTGAAGGATCGAGAGCCCACAACGGAAGGGGCAGAGGCTTTCCACACGGAACCGCTGCCCTATGGCGCAACGCCGCCAAGCCTACCATCTCCGATGGAGAATTCTAGATCCGAAACATACAACTCAAAGATCAAATCAACAATGATAAGCAGAAGCAGAAGAAGATTATACCTCCGGCCGTAACGCTCCAGGGATGACGAATCGAAGGTTTGATTGGTCCCCACTATGAGTATCTCTCTCGAATGTAGACGAAGACATAGCCTTCACCTCTGCGTCATAACCTTACAGTCGAAACCATATAGCCAAGAGAGAGAGATGTTTCTACTTTAGTCTTTGGCTAAATGATTACATCAATTAATGATGGAGGCATCTATATAATAAGGGAGCACATTTTCATCTTAGAGACAAACCAAAAGATAAAGAACAACTGAGATCATCCCACGCAACCCCGTCAGACTTCCCGGATTGGATTGGGTGGGGTGCAGCGAATGGCCCATATTTAGTGTGATTCAAACCCCGCTTATTTTGTAGAATTCGTTATTTCAGAGGGGAAGAATGACATGTGATTTATTGCGAACAAATTTCGTAGATATTCAAATCGGTTGATTTTGGAGGGGGGGAATGGCAGGTGATTTATTGCAAACAATTTTCGTGGGTATTCAAACCTAGCAGGTCATTTATTGCAAATGGATTTTATAAAATTCAAACCTGATTGATTTTGTGGCATTTATTATTTTGGAGTGGGAGAATGATAGGTGATTTATTACAAATGGTTTAAGTGGGTGAACCGATGGGCTAGATTTTGTGTGATTCAAACCTGACTGCTTTTTCCGCGAGAATAGCATGTGATTTATTGGAAATGAATTTCGTGGGTGCATCAAATAGCCCAGATTTTGTGCAATTCAAACCCGGCTGATGTTGTCACCTTTATCCCCCCTCCCCTACACGTATAGAACCTTAGCATAGGAACGATCCCTTTTACAGAGCCTCCTCCCCTCCTCTCCTCTCTCAATCTCTCTCTCTCTGTCTCTCTCTCTCTCTCTCTCTCTCTCTCTCTCTCTCTCTCTCTCTCTCACTCACTCTTTCAGCCCACCGCATGACTATTTCTTTCGCCGAGTATCATGGCTAGAGGTTTGCTACCGAAGACGATCATCCAAGTGTTGCGACTAGGGGAGTGTAGCGCCCTTGGTTTTATTTTCTATTTATGTCGCTAATTAGTACGCTAACTGACCAATTGGTGATTATATTTGAAAAATCATGAATTTAAAGAATAAGAATGTTCAGTTATATTGGTCGTTTTGCTATATTGTGTCGGTGCAAATTACCGGGTGGTTGCCCGACAGCAGAACTGGCAATCAGTTGAAGAGATGGCAATTGGGTGATCAGATCATACCGAATCTCCTGATATTAGAATCGCATTAGCGAGAGCTTTTCAACAAGCCCTTTCTTGTGGGAATATGACTTAGGATTGAAAGTTGCACCCCGTTCCATTTTTTGGAATTGGTGTGAATCAAACCGGATTAAGCCACTATTAAGAGTACACTCGAATCCATATAAGCCCATATCCTTATTGGGCCCGAGTGCCAAGCCCATTTAGATTAAGTTGATGGCATCCTTGAATTTTAAGGTTTAGTATTTATGTGATAAGATGGCACCCATCCTATCCCTTTTATCACCCTTTCATTTTTCTCCAAACATCTCCCCTATGTTCACACCCAACCACTCCCTCATTTTCGGCCTTGCACCCCTAGTCCCACATGTACTCAAGAGAGAAAGAGAAGGGTCCAACAGGGAGAGTACTAGAGAGGTTGAAAGAGGAGTCCCTCATTTATGGGATGTGATAAGTTACATCACATCTTGCACCAAGGCCATGGTCACCCACAATTATCACCCTAGTTCACACCTATCTTTCCGTCCCATCTCCCCGTATTTATAGTGGCTCTTAGCTTCCCTTCATGAACAACAAGATGGGAGAAGAGCGGTGGAGAAAGGTAGGAAGAGAGAGAGATTGAGAGAGGAAGAGAAGGGAGCAACAACTCCTCTGCACCAGTGCAATTCCCTTCAGCCATTCCTCGGTGAGAGGTGAACACCCATCACCCTCTCATATGTCTTCCATCATTAATTTGCACCTCACCATCTACTTCACCTCTGGCGGGCACACCGCAACCTTTATATACTCCTCCTACATCGGCTATATACCCAAGCCACCATGTTGTCGTCGCTCGCAACTAGAGCTGTTAATGGGCCGGGTTCAGGTCGGGCCACCCCATGCCCAGGCCCGACCCAAACTTATGAGTGTATGTCCATACCCGGCCCAGGCCCAAATCAAAATTTTCGGGCTTGGCCAAAATTTGGCCCGAAACTTTCTTACGAAGCCCAAGCCCAAACCCAACCCAAATTAACTCCATATTTCTAACGCGGTATATGCATAAATCTTTTTTCTTTCTCTTTATCACACAATAAAAGTAGAAAATAACATTGATTACGATATACATCGAAAGGATAATAATGCTCCTAATGTTCGAGGCATTGATATTTGTAACGTGGGCACTTTTAAATTATGTATTCATTGTATATAAAAAATAAATTATTTCAGACTTCGGTTTGGGCTTTGGGTCGGGTTAGTGGTTGTCCATACCCGACCCATAACACAATTGGGCCAAAATGTTCAAGCCCAGCCCGGCCCAAAGCCCAAGCTAACTCTGTCCTAACTAGGCCCAAATGGGCCCGGTCCAGTGAGCTTCGGGCTGGCTCGAGCCCATTAACAGCCCTACTCACAAAGGCGCCATGTGCACAACACCCCATGCACCACCTCCACGAACCACCACCTTCACCAACTCCGGGGGCCACAGTCCATTGCCCGGCCCCTCCTTCGATAACGGCTACACACCACCACGAGCTCCTGCGTTTATGACTACGTCACCATCATCTACGGCTTTGCCATTTGCTAAGACCATCTCAACCACCTGGCTGCCATGCAACATTCAACAACCACCACTTCCATCGAAACACCTAACTAACCACCGCATTCCCTTAACTCGTGATCGGACCGGCAGGTCCGACAAGTTCAGCCAGAACTAGTTGGATGGCTGATAACCCTGGCATGTGCCCGGAATTGGGTACCAGCCCATGTTTCTAGCTGAGGTCGCCAAACCCAAACCCCATAATCCTTCTTCGAAATACAAGAGAAGGGGATAGTGATCACGTGCATGGCTTGTTAACCACTTGATAAAACCACCTCATTTCATCCATGTACACCCCCTTATCATTCCACCTTTATTATTTAATTAGTTACACCCCTAGCCTTGTTTAATTACGCCCTTGCTTATATTATATGAGCAACCACACCATTTACTAGCTAATAAAAGCAGTTAGAGATATATTAGTCCAACCAAAAACAAATCGGAACTCTATGCCGAAAGCGTGTTTGTGCGATATTTTGCACATCCGTTTTATGATTTGTGTGAAATCGGCGGCGTTAGAAAGCAGGCTCCGAGCCTCACCACACCGTGTTGCCTAGAATCCATGGTTCTTCCTTGATTTTAAGAGGAGCAACTTTGACCCTTCAATTATGCCAATCGCATGTGCTTGACCCTGTGCCACTAGTACCTTGAAAACCTAAACCCCCGGCACAGCTCGACTTCCTTGGCCCTGATCTAGAGCCTTAAATAATTTTTTGCTTATACATTTCCTCTTGCGTGCATTGAATCGATCAGTTTCAGAGTGCGAGTGCATCGATCAGAGTTCAGGAGTTCATATTCTTTCACCTCAGGAGTACAGTACGGGAGACTCACTACCCCGGCCAAGGTGAGGGATACTCAACCTTTGCGACCCATGTCTGCTCATTACATTCACAGTTATTAAGAAAAACGTTTTGGGGTTCGTGTTTGCGATTATGCTCGTAATTTGATAGATCGATGTATATGTGGTATAATCTCAAAAATCATGGCTACTATACATGTTAATTTGCTAAAAGAAAATCCTCTAAACTAGCATACATGAAATCATTTTATAAACTAACTTTAGTTCTGGAGAATATAAAAGGTTTTGAAGATTCTAAATCACACGACCAGGGATGAATCTATATGGAGCACCTTAGTATTATGGTATTGAATATTTGACCGGAAACCTAATTCAATCTTTCTTGTACCTATTCTAGTATCGAGGCAACATCGTTACCTGTTGGCTCTCGGTTTAGATCCATGTACACATCGTAGGTAAGTAACCCCTAGATGTGTACAGATCGAATAAATCGAGTAAGGAGGATCACAGGGTTAGGTCACTGGTTATTCCGTAAGAAAATTAAGGTGGAGTAACCTAATCCTGGGGTCATGATAGACCCCGAAGAAAGCAAGTTGGGCGGGAGTGCCCCGTGGTGAAAGACCAAGCCCCCTTTTGGCCACTAGGGTAGATTGTACACGATGCAGTATCCCGTGTATCGAGAGGAATGGTTCCCCTGGTGCGAAAAAGGAACCCTTAGTAACACGACCAAGTTGGAAGTTTCGGCTCAAACTTGCGGTTCACACTTGTTCCCCCCTCTTTTCTTTTCCTCGTATCCCCATCCAGTTACTTGTGGTTTTTAGTAGACTTAGTCAAGCTTCTTATTCTTTGACTTACAGCTTTGCAGTTGTACCTTGCTAGGTTGGTTATGTTGGATTTAAATCCTGTTATCAGGGTTACAGCGGAAGCAAAAGATAGATCTGAGGATCTCATGGTGTATGTTTCATTACAATTTATCTTTCAAACAATCTACATGCGAATCTATGATCTTAGAATATGTGCGGATACCCTAGAGGCATACTACGATCTACGGAAGACATGCATGTATCTAGTTAGGTGTTTAGAACCATCATACATTATAGATCTATGATCCGAAGAGGACGGAAAGATGATGAACCGTAGTGAATTGCAAAGGAAGCTGTCGGATAGCACCTTGTCCTTTGTGAAGGGAGGAATCCTCGAAGTCCTATCTCTGAGTGCAAAGACTACGAGCCGACGGAGGATTACGTTGCGAAGACGATGGCAAGCCACGAGGTCTCCTCCTTCTCTTTCTCTCTTCTTTATTCTCTTTCCTTACTCCTTCTTTTTCCTTCTTTCTTCATTGGGTGAAACCACAAAGAGGGAGAGAGGAGAGGGTGCCAGATTTTTGGAAAGGGGAGAGCTTGCTAGGACCGGCCTCTCCCCCCTTTTTCCTTCTTATAGGGCCGGTCCCCTACTTGCACAAGCAAGTTAGGGCTGGCCCCTATAGGATAGGGATGAGGGGGGGAGGGATAAGAAGTCAATTAGGACTTCCTTTATGCGTTAGACACTTTGGACGAAAATGCCCTTATGTCAGCACATCGCTAATAAATAGATAAAGTAAGGTACGCTTATCGGAATCGAGTTCTGTTAGTACCTATGAGCTCTTAGAATTATTTTGCTCATTTTAAGATCCATATTCAATTTGCTATGAGCCATATTTTAGTATTTACCAAAATAACCCTATGGCTCTTAACATATATGAATTAGGTTCTTAGGGTTCAGGCTTGAGCTCCATCATGCTACTTCGCATCCAACGAGTCCAATCAGATCGGGGAACAATTCCTATATGCAACAGGGTGGAACCTTCAGGGTTCAGGATATCTAGCTCCAATCGGATCCCTGATTAACTGTTCTGGTGAAACACCGAAAGTTCCATTAATCAGCCCTAATCCGATTAACCCGCGTAGCCACCCAAAGTACGACATGAGTTAAACTCTAGTGATCCTAAACTTATGTTACTCTCTCGTAACCCTGTTCTCTACTATACTCTGATAATCCTTCGTCTCTCCTATTACTGGTGCCATGATTCGATTCGAGCGGTGGGGAGCACCGTCAGACCTCGATCGATCATCTGACTAGGATTTGATGACTTGTCATCTATAACACCATACACCTTCCGGTGCTATGCCTAGCATCCGGAACGTCATCAGTTATACTGACAACCACTAGGCCTGGGTTAATTGTATTGATAGATTGACTCATCAAAACACACTCATCCTACACTAGACATCGGATAACCTGTAAGGATTGCATGTCACTCTAGCACTAGCCGGGTAACCCAATATACTGTGGTATTGGATTATGATAGGTCCACACATGTTGGCACATCAAAGCACCACTCAACTAATTGGCTCAGTGTACATGGTCTCTTAGGGTTAATGATAGATTATCTATAGTTGTAAGACAGTTTATGCACCAGTGTCTGAATCACTGAACTGTGCACCATCTTGGTTCTTGTTCAACATGCTCATCGTGCTTTGTCAAGTGAATAGGAATCCTACGTTTCTGTGATAGAGACTTCACCACATTCTCTACCTGCCAATAACTTATTCTCGGTGAAGCGACCGACATCACCAAAACTGTGAATAAGTTCTAGGTCTATACAGAACCGGTCCACTAGGTCTCCCAAGCATGGATCCACCATGCGCCTCAGTGGCCTGTTGTGTTCCCTAGGGTCCTTTATTATATATATGAATTAACATATACCAAAGTAGTATTCTAATTAAAGCAATAACCAAAGTCATCTTTATTAATATTAATACAGAAAATCTAAGTTCGGGACACACGAGCTACAACAATCTCCCACTTGGACTAGCAAGGAATAACAGTCTTAACTCCCATGGCATCCACGTGCTTCTCAAAAGCCTTGGTCGGTAATGCCTTTGTGAAAGGGTCCGCCTGTTGGAATGATATCGGAGGCGCAATGGAAGGTGGAGTCGATCCCGATGATCGTTTCGGTGTGCGGTACATTTTAAATTTTCATTCATATTAATTATATGCGCAAATGGTAAAATGAATACGAATCGAACCCCTATAGTCATCTACCAAAATGATTAACATATCTCATATGTATGCATGATGATAGATCAAGGGGTTAGTAGGTTATACCTTCGTGCGGGATTTAACATCGTGAATAATTTCTTCAATGTTGATGAAGACAAATTCAAATATGCACGAACACACTTAAGTGCAAAGGCTATAATTTTCACTTTCGACATTGGATCGGAGTGAAACATGATTTGTCGGAAAGACGACTTCAAGACCAAGAATTTTTATCTGGATTAAAGTCATTTGGACTTCTATAGCTCCTATAGTGATTGAAACAGTACAGATCTCCCTGTAAAATCTGGGCAGTAATCACGAGCGGGATCCTCGCGCAAGAGATAAATGAATCTCGTCAGATTCACCCGATCTCACAAATCGTCCAGGATCCTTGCACTCTAATCTCTGAGTGACTCAGAGTGCAAACGATCTTCATCAATCTCATATACACACTTGGAGAAGAAGATGAAGGAGAAAGAGAGAGATATAAGCCCGAGAAAGAAAGATGGCAAAAACTCGAACCATAAGAGAACGGGGGTGGTTTTTAGAAAATAATCAAAGGATGCAGTATTTCAGATCTGAAAATCGTGCCCCTCACTCTCCCTTACCATTTGAAACCATTTCTCCCTCTCTCTCTCTCTCTCTCTCTCTCTCTCTCTCTCTACTCTCAAATTCAATGCCCCTTTTATTACTAGTTGCCACATTAAAATTATTGCAATTAAGGAGATGATTCAAAATCTTTTAAATATAAATTAATCCCTTAATTATAAGTTTGATGGTCATGCAAGCTAGCCCTAGTGAGGAGGGTGGCCACTAAGGCATGCGGGATATTTTAAAATGACCAAAATGCCCCCATGCATCTAGTGGTCGATGTATGACCCATCTACATGCACGATAATGCACCCTATAACACTTAGGGTACCTCATCGGCATCGGCAACAAGTTAATACACCATGGGATGATGAATAGTATTTTTACTGGGGTGCCCTTAGTAAAAGGTGGGGTGTCCCATAGTAAAAATTACTAAACTCACATTCTGTGTTCTAGTGCAACATGCACATACGGAATGAACTCCTCATGGTATAATGGCAATATCGTGTGTCCCTACACTACTCTGGGGTTGCCCCCCTAGTGAACACACTTAGTCCTGTATAACCACCATGCTCCAGTGTGATGCACTCACGGAATACGGACGATTAGGCATTATTTCTTCAACTCATAATATGCTATGAGACAAGGAGAAAGTAATGATCCGTAATGATCGTGGATATGGTGGAACCTTTAGGAACTAGAATTCATGGCTTTCAACCGGACCCGATCGACACACTTTCCAAGTGTCCCTGTCAATCCTCTGGGTCTCGGTTAACCTACGTGGCCTCCCAGAGTACGACGCAGACTGCACTCCAATTCTCCCAGACTTATTAAGCTTTCTCGCATACCCTGCTCTCCGTTTAGTATTGGTAATACGATATCCCTCCACTTGATGTCATGAGTCAACTCAAGCGGTGGATAGCACCGTCAGACTCGAGTGACCATATGACTAGGTTCCTTCCAGATTGACTATCACATCGCACCTCCGATCACTTTGGCCAAGCAACCGGATCCAGTCAATAGCTTAACTGCTGACCACCAGGCCTGGGTTTAGTGCGGTATATGTCAGACCAAGGAACGTACCTTCCGGTAAGGATATGGATAACCTACAAGAGTGGCGTACCGATACAACGTCAGTCCGGTAACCCAGCGTACTATGGTATTGGGTCGTGGTTAGATCCCTCACACGTTGGTGAACCAAAGTTACATGCAACTGGTTAGTCCATCGGTCACAGTTCCTCAGGGTTTAGGATCGATTACTCTAAGCAGAAACACGACTATATGCACCGGTGCCTGCTCATCGATCTGTGCACCATGTTGGTTCCATTTGGTCACAGATACTGTGCCTGGTAATGACCATTATGGAGATACTCATGCTCTGTCATTCCAACAGCTTATTCTGATAGGGCGACCGACCCAAATCAGAGCTGCAAACGATTTAGGCTCATAGGACCGATCCACTGAGTTTCCCACTTAGATGGACTACTATATAGCCATGGCTCCTTAGGTTCTGTAAACAGAACACGTATAATAATACGTATATGTATACAATCCTAAATAAACTATCAACCATATACAACTAAACCTAGGGTTTTACGAGCTGTAGACCATATTAAACCTAATACCGCCATATTATCTGCAGACGCCACTTTAGTCGCTGCAACCTCCCCTCGCTCCTGCAAGTCCTGGATAATGTAGTATTTTCGCTCAATATGCTTACTCTTTTGGTGATATCTTCGCTCTTTGGATTGTGCTACTACTCCACTATTATCACAGTAAAGGGCAATATGTTCTTGAGCTCCCAGTACACATCCTACGTCCGTGAGGAGCTTCTTGAGCCATATCGCCTCCTTAGCTACCTCGCACGTTGTAATATACTCAGCCTTTGTCGTTGAATCAGCGATGCATCCCTGCTTCATACTCCTCCAATTAACAGCTACCCTTCCTAATAAAAACACAAACCTCGACATCGATCTCCTAGATTCCGGATCTACTGCAAAATCAGAATCTGTGTATCCAATTGGCGTCAGTTCCTGTGAAGAGTAAACTAACTCATAATCTCTCATCCTACGGAGATACTTGTATATACTTTTTACAGTAGTCCAGTACCCTAGACCCGGATTTGACTGATACCTGCCCATCATGTCTACTACATAGCATATATCTGGTCTCGTGCACTGTATGAAATACAACAGACTCCCTACATCCGAAGCATAAGGTATCTTCTGTATGTCTGCCATCTCATAAGGAGTCTTAAGACCTGATCCTTGGACAATTTTATTCCATATCTGAATGGAACTAGTTCCTTCTTGGAGTTATGCATACTGAATCGGACCAATATAGTATCTATGTAGGCTGACTGTGACAACGAGAAAATCTTGTTCTAACGATATCGAGTTACCTTGATCCCCAGAATATAACTCGCTTCACCTAGGTTTTTCATATCAAATTGAGAGAACAACCATACCTTTCATTGTATACAAAGTTCCAACATCGTTTTTAATGAGCATGATATCGTCCACATAAAGAACTAGAAAAACTATTATAGTCTTATCGCTCTTTTTATAAATATATGGTTCATCCACGTTCTGTTCAAATTTATAATACTGGATAGTCTGATCAAAACGCATATTCCAACTTCTGGATGCTTGTTTCAGTCTATAAATGGACCTTTGTAACTTGCATACCAGACTTTCCTGACCTTTTATGACAAAGCTTGGAGGCTGAGTTATATAGATGTCTTCTTCCAAATCCCCATTAAGGAATATGATCTTGATGCCTATTTGCTAGATCTCCCAATCATAATGGGCTGCAATAGACAAGAGGATCCAGATAGACTTAATCATAGCCATTAGCGAAAAGGTTTCATCATAGTTGATTCCTTCTCACTGGATATAACCCTTAGCGACTAGTCTAACTTTATAAGTCTCAATGGTATCATCCGGACCTCTTTTTCTTTTATATACCCACTTACACCTAACATGTTTAATATTGTGAGGTGGTGTTATAAGTGTCTAGACCGAGTTTTGGGACATCGATGTCAGTTCTGCCTCCATGGCTTTCTACCATACTGCATGGTCAGAGGATACCATCGCTTCGTCGTAGTTCAGAGGATCATCCTCATGAAACTCTGGATCCACTAAGAAGATTTCTCCAATGTATCTATCAGGAGCTCTTGTGGTCCTCCTACTGCGACAACCCTGCGGTGGTTCCATAGGAGTCGATTCTATAGTATTGTTAATCTCAGTGGTATCGGCCCCCACTATATTTTCTGTCTGTGTACTCTCATCAATACCAAGTAATTCTTCAAGAACTATTTACTGTTGGGCTTATGGTCTATTAAATAATCCTGCTCCAAGAATACGATGTTCATCGCGGTGGTTCCATAGGAGTCGATTCTATAGTATTGTTAATCTCAGTGGTATCGACCCCCACTATGTTTTCTGTCTGTGTATTCTCATCAGTACCAAGTAATTCTTTAAGAACTACTTACTGTTGGGCTTATGATCTATTAAATAATCCTGCTACAAGAATACGACGTTCATCGACACGACTACCTTTCTATCCTCAGGATCATAAAATAAACCACCCTTTGTCCCTTTTGAATACCCAAGGAATATACATACCTTAATCTTTGACTCCATTCTGTGTCGCTTGTCCTTCCACATATGTACTGGACAACCTCAAATCCGAAAGTGCTGCAGGCTTGGCTTTCGCTTCAACCATAGCTCCCAAGGAGTCAGGGGTACTGACTTTGATGGAACAAAGTTCAAGGTATATACTGCCATCTCTAGGGCATATCCCCAAAAATTAGGTAGCAACTTTGTATAACTCATCACAGTCCGAACCATGTCTAACAAAGTTTGATTTTTCCTATTAGACACACCGTTTTGTTGTGGAGTCCCTGGTGCAGTCAACTAGTATACAATCCCATGCTCATACAGGTACCCAATAAATTTATCCGATAGATATTCACTTCCTCGATCCTATCGAAGAGACTTGACACCCTTACCATTCTGCTTTACCTTTGAACTCCTTGAGCTTATCAAAGGATTCAAACTTCCGTCGTATTAGGTATATGTATCCAAACCTCAAGTGATCATTCATGAAGGTGATCAAATACTCAAAGCCTCCTATAGCACGGACACTTATGGGTCCACATACATCAATGTGTACTAACTCCAATACCTCCTGAGATTTGCTACCTTTGGCTCGGAAAGTTCTTTTGGTCATCTTGCCTTCCAGCTAAGACTCATATGTTGGTAGGCTTTCTGAAATATTTGGACTTAAAAGTCCTGCCTTAACCAACCTGTGAATCCTGTCTGAGGCTATGTGTCTAAGCTTTAGATGCCAAAGGAGTATTGGATTATCTGAGGGATCTTTTCTTTTTGATGAATTAACCATACATGCTTCAGTTATGCTATCCTGCTTATGAGTGGAGTTAATTACGTAGAGACTATTTTGTGTTTTTTTCTTACAAACAAAGGAACTATTCTATTTAATTGACAACTAGAAGCATCAAATAAAACTAAAAAACCTTCATTATTCAATAAAAAAATAGAAATTAAGTTTCATCACAAGGACGGTACATAAAGTATATCTCTAAGTAATAAACTTCTTCCATTAAAAAATAGCAAAATGACATCTCTAACTGCCACAGCCTCTACCACGCCTCGGTGCCCATGCTCAGGATGATCTCCCCATCACCCAGTTTTCTTGTCTCCTTGAACCCTTGGAAATTATTGCAAGCATGGTCAGTGGAACTATAATCCACAATCCATGAGACTAGAGAACAACTGGATGCTACAAGGGATTCCACTATGTAGATTTGAGATATACTTATTAAGGTTAAAGTTGGTAATGAAGCCCTCAAACGTTTCTGATAGAGATGCAAGGAAAATATCGGCCTGGATCTTTGCATCCAAGATGACATCGAAGGAACCAAGCCATTCACATAGCCAAACAATTTTAGCATTTGATCCCGAACTAAAGTCCCCTCTGCCATCTTCGTGGACACCAATTTCTTGATGGTCAGGTAATGAGTTACTCGACTACGACCCTCGAATATTTCCTTTAAATAGAGCATCATATCTGAAGTGAAAGTCATGTCTTTGACTTGCTTATGAAGAACAGTCTACAATGATGCCACAATGTAGCACTTGCACATCTCATCAGCATCTAGCCAGTCTTTCTATTCTTTCAACTGGGCCTTAGTAGCACTTGGTCCCGGTATGGCCGGTTGAGGGGTACTTAGGGTAATCGAGTGTTTGCCAATCCTTAGGATGAGTATTAGGTTATGCTTCCAGTCCTCGTAGTTTCGTCCTGTAAGTTTGTTATTATTAAGGATGGAGGCAAGGGGGTCGAGCTTGGTCATATTTTTTGTAAATAATGGTTCAAAGCAAAAATTGAGGTCTACTATAATCTATTTTATGGAATTTAAAAATAGATAGTGTTTACTCCAGCCGCTATGTCTTCACCACTTCTAGTGGAGACATCCAGGAATCAAAATTCCCTAGGCTCGAGCACTGAGACTATCGGCCTTGAATTAGAGACGACATCTTGGTGAGAGCATGCAACCACTTCTGCCAACGGGGTGTTTACAACCCAGTCTTTATCAGAATTACCTACGGCAAACTGAAAGACCTCTCAGTCTTCTTTTGGCCAGCTTTATGTGAACCACCATACGCAGCAACGGCGGCTTTACACAAGCTTCCGGATGCTTCCTATAAATCTAGATGGTGTCGGCATGGGAGTTTATATGCCCCCGCGGTGTAGGAAAAAACCTTCACCCACTGCCACCGGCATCTTCCATATCCCGAAGGAAACCACTAGACAACCAATATGGAAGAAAATACAGCTCTTACCTGGTGAAAATATCGAACTGTGTACCTCCCACCCAGACCCTCAACCGGTTGATTATGGAGGCCAGGGACTCTCCTTTGGAGGGAACCTCTTACACATCCTTTCTTTATGAGGTTTTATTCATGTCTAGAAAGGTTATGACCTCATAGACCTAGACCCTGGTCTACCGCGCTCCCATTAGGATTACAAACCTTTCAGCGAAGTATTAGTACCCTTAGAAAATATCATAGTCCCTACCTTGAATACTCAGCTTTTATCTTTCTCGCAAAGATCATATTACATAAATTCCAAGGGTCCCGATACTTCACTAGTCTGCTCACAATCCTAAGATCTAGAGCCTAGCCTAAGGTCAATGTGGAAAGGACTCCCACTAGCATAACGCCTCATTTATAATTTGATGCCTGATGTCATAGTGGACCTTATCTCAATATAGGTTTTGATGTTGGCCAAATAGGGACATCCGACAACCTCCGTCAGATTTCAACATAATGGTGGCATAACCAAATCGTAATGAGTTCATACTACCATCAAACGTCAACTAGAAACGGGTATCACTTAGTGGAATCCTAACCTAACTTGGTCGCTAGGACTATATAGGGAAATGGCATCCCACTAGGGTTATCCTACTTCTTATGAGGTCATTAGTCATCTCTAAACAAATCTAACACTACATCTATCTCGGTGCACAGTACTACCATGAGGGCGGTTACCACCTTTTATTTTAGATAGCTACCGGATTCGCACATGTTGGAAACATATAGAGACACCGATGAATCCATAAGCTAAATACTAACCCTAAGCCTGATCTAGAGACTAACTCACAAGCAAGACTGATAAACAAATTATCATCGGGGTTCTCTAAACACTAAGTAAAGAGTCTAACAAAAAATGCATCTAAATTGAATCAAGTCCAGTGTCCGGCCCCTGAACCTAAATAGCACTGTCAAGATATCATGTTCTTCTGTTCTGCACGATCTCCCGACGATGATCCCAATCATCGCCAACGTGTACGCTTTCATTGGGTCCTTGCACTCCATGGTGCAAGGACTACGAGCCGAAGGAGGATTACATTGCGAAGACGATGGTGAGTCGCAAGGTCTCCTCCTTCTCTTTCTCTCTTCTTCCTTCTCTTTCCTTCCTCCTTCTTCCTTGATCTTCTTCCTCTTTCTTCCTTGGCCGAAACCACAAAGAGGGAGAGAGGAGAGGGGGTCAGATTTTTGGAAAGGGGAGAGCTTGCTAGGGGCGGCCTCTCTTCCCTTATTCCTTCTTATAGGGCCGGTCCCTTACTTGCACAAGCAAGCTAGGGCCGCCCCCTATAGGATAGGGATGAGGGGGGAGGGATAAGGCAAGTCGGTTAGGGCTTCCTTTATCCGTTAGACACTTCAGACGAAAATATCCTTATGTCGGCACACCGCTGATAAAGAGATAGAGTAAGGTATGCTTATCGGAATCGAGTTCCATCAGCGCCTATAAGCTCCTGAAATTATTCTGCTCATTTTAAGATCCATATTCAATATATTTTGAGCCATATTTCAGTATTTTCCAAAATACCCGTATGGCCCTTAACATATGTGAATTAGGTTCTTAGGGTTCGAGCTTGCGATCCATCACGCTACTTCGCATCCAACGAGTCCAACCAAGTCGGGGAACAATTCCTATATGCAATGAGAGGGTGGAACCTTCAGGGTTCAAGATCTCTAGCTCTAACCAGATCCCTGATTAACTATTCTGGTGACACACTGAAAGTTCCGTTTATCAACCCTAATCCGATTAACCCACGTAGCCACCCAGAGTGCGACGCAAGTTGAACTCTAGTGATCCTAAACTTATGTTACTCCCTCGTAACCCTATTATCTACTATACTCTGATAATCCTTAGTCCTTCCTATTACTGGTGTCATGATTCGATTCGAGCCTAGCATCTGATTATCAACTAATTATGATTTGATAACTTATCATCTATAATACCACATACCTTTTGATGCTATGCCTAGCATCTGGAATATCGTCCACCAGGCCTGGGTTAATTGTGTGGATAGATTGACTCATCAAAATGAACCAATCCAATACTGGATGACGAATAACCTATAGAGATTATATGTCACTCTAGCGCCAGCCGGATAACCCAACGTACCGTAGTATTGGATTATGGTAGGTCCGCACATGTTGGTACTTCAAAGCACCACTCAACTAGTTGGCTCAGTGTATATGGTCCCTCTGAGTTAAGGACAGATTATCTATAGTAGTATGACGGTTTATGCACCAGTGTCTGAATCACTGAACTGTGCACCGTCTTGGTTCCTGTTCAGTACGAACATCGTGCTTGGTCAGATGAATGAGAATCCCACGTTCTTGTGGTGGAGACTTCCCCATATCCTCTACCTGCCAACAACTTATTCTCAGTGAAGCGACCGGTATCACCAAAATTATGAACTAGTTCTAGGTCTACGCAGAACCAGTCCACTCGGTCTCCCAAGCATGGATCCACCATGCGCTTCAGTGGCATACTATGTTCCCTAGGGTCCTTTATTATATATATGAATTAACATACACCAAAGTAGTATTCTAATTAAAGCAATAACCAAAGTCATCTTTATTATTGTTAATACAGAAAATCCACACTCAGGACACACGAGCTACAACAGGTTGTACTTAGTTTCGTATAAAACTATCTATTGTAGTTCTTCAAAAAATTATTATATTATTATACTTGATTTTAGGTAGTCGTGAGTTTCTTTGGTTGGTACTACTCACTGAGTTTATTTTATAAATTTATTCCTCGAGAAATCCTTTTTTTTTTTAGGACCACAGTAGTAGGAGTAAACTTTGGAGGAGTCGCTTATCGAGAGGCTACTGGCTGCTTAGAGTGGTAACGCTTTAGTAGTTCTGTTATCAGTTATTTTAATAATGTACTTGGATATTGTAATAATTAGAATATAAATTATGGTTGTGGTATTAGTTAGATAGAGGCTCTGATGAATGCCATGCCAGGGCTCCTAGACCTCCCATCGATTATAAAATTTTAAATATGGAAACTTGGAAATACCATTTGCAACATTGAGAAAGGTGAGCACCCATATCTAGTATGGAATTAAATCCATGTTGACCTTGGTCGCTCCATGAGGATATCTGCAACTGAATGATACTTCCTTGGAAGTTTAGTTCCTTAAAATATATTATTGTTCCCCCCTTGAGTTTTCCTAAGCAGACTTGCCGCTCTAAGATCTTTAAACCTTTAATTTCACCTAACCCCTCACCCCCGATCTTAGACGCAGATTTATGCTCTCCTGGGATCGGGGCATGACAAGGAGTGTTTCCACCGAAGGTGGGTCTGAGTACCGACAGGCACGAGGATTATTATCTAGTATAATATTGAAATAGAGCTCTCTCTCTCTCTCTCTCTCTCTCTCGTGTTGTGACATGTAGATCTCTTTTGAAGATCCATAATCCTTCTCCTATGTGTGTATGTGTGGAAAAAAGATTCGAATTGTCTTTATTGCGAACACATGAGATTATAAAGATGGCACCTGGGGGCTTGAGGATAGTGAGCCGGGTGCTGTGGAGATTTGATATGGAGATTGTTGGAGAGATCCTCTAGAGGATCCCTTTGATCCACGTCTCCATGTTACTTCGTATGAGAGTTCTGGAGGGGTTGCCCAGGACAGAGATCTTTACAAGATTTCGGGTTTCTTGAGAGGTCGAGTGTTTTTTAGCCTTTGTTTTTATCCCTTTTGTGCTTTGTGCTTTCTCGGCTAGGGGGCTTTTGACGTCGTTTGCTCGATCTTCGTATGTCCCTCGGCTCTTGCTAGACCTCGGTGTCCTCGATCGTCGGTTCGAGGTATCGATCTTGCTTTCACCTTCGTCTTTGGCTTCTGGCGTTTAGCTCTGGCTTTGCTTTATCGTAGATCTAGCGTTTGCGTTGCTTTGCTATTTAGCACTTGAACATACAAGAGGTAGAGCTTTGTGGTGCTTTCATTTTTCTAGAGTTCGCATCGTATCGGCTATAAAGTGTGTTGCTTTGCTCGTGACCTTTATAGTTGCTTGGCTTTGGCACGTGCGTTACTTTGGCGCAGGCTTTATCAGTGCTTTGGTTCAGCTTCTTGCTTTGGCTTTTGCTTTAGCTTTAGCTTGATATTCTCTTCAAACGACAATAGCAATATCCACCAAGGTTTCTCTATTCTTCTGGCTTCCTCCTTTTGTAGATGGAACATTGGCAATGACGATTGTGGCGTCGGCTTTGGCTTCTCTTCTTCTCTGGTTTTCTTTGGCGTGATCAGAGTTGAAGGCTTCTTTGAAGACGACGGGTATTGCACCGATCTCCGTGCAACGGGTATAGCATTGGCTTTTGTTGATGAAGACGGTGGATGTAGCACCGATCTCCGTGCGATGGTTGTAGCATCGGTTTTTATTGATGAAGACAACGGGTGTAGCACCGATGTATGTGCGACAGTTGTGGCATCGACTTTTGTTGATGAAGACGACGGATGTTGCACCGATCTCCATGCGACGGTTATGGCATCGACTTTTATTGATGAAGATGGGTGCAATACCGATCTCCGTGCGATAATTATGGCGTCAGCTTTTATTGATAAAGACGATGGGTGTTGCACCGATCTCCGTACGATGGTTGTGGCATCGGCTTTTGTTGATGAAGACGATGGGTGTTGCACTGATCTCCGTGCGATGGTTATGGTGTCGGCTTTTATTGATGAAGACAATGGATGTAGCACCGCTCTCCATGCGACGGTTGTAGTGTCGACTTTTGTTGATAAAGATGGCAGGTGTAGCACTGGCTTCGTGCCTTCTTCTCCAAGCTTTCTTCTTCGTGTGAGGAGTTGACGCCTTTGTTAAAGACGATGGGGTGATGTCTACTTCGATCTTCTTCTTCGGTCTTTGCTTTTGGTGTCTTCGGAGTTGATGAAGATCGTTGGAGACGATAGGGTGATGCCAACTCTGAGCGTTTTTCTCCAAGCTTTCATCTTCGTGCGAGGAGTTCAATATTTGATCTTCTTGTGCAAGGCCTTTACATTGAAGCCTTGGGTCATCGAGCATTGGAGCTTCCTTATCTTTAGAGCATCCCTTGAATATCTCCTCCCTATAACCAACATGATTTGTCTTCCTTTTTTGGGAGAAACAACCTCGATCTCTTTCCTTTTTTGTAGCAGCGGTTATGGGCAAGATATGGCTCAATCTTTTGAGATATGAGCCATCTTTGCATATTCAAATTGATGGTGACATGACGATTTATCTTGTCTGTCGGATCGAGGGATCGACGCGGATCACGGTTGACATAGACGTTGAGCTACTTCCACCCCGCATAAAGTAGTTTTTTTCTTTCCTTTTCTTTTCTTTTTCTTTTCCCTTTAGGGCTGGCCATACCTCCCCATGAGGGGGGTTCGGCTTTCAATAAAGGGGGCCGACGGCCCCAATTTTTTAAAAAGGGGGCCAGTGGACAATTTCAGGTTGGCCCCGTTTGCGTGGGTGCGCTTGAGTCGGATCCGAGTCTTTCCTTTGTGATCCAATGTGTGCGCACGAGTCTCATGCGCGGGCCAAGTTTCGCATGCGGGCCATTGTGTAGGCAAAGTCTGCATGCGGGTCATTGTGTGTGGGCCAAGTTTTGCATGCGGGCCGTTGTGTGTGGGCCGAGTTTGCATGCGGGCTGTTGTGCATGGGTCGGGTTTAATCTGCGGTCTAATTTCGATGCTCATAGTGTGTGAACACAACACTCTCATAAATCATATTAAAACCTTGCTATAAATATGATAAATACTCATTCAATGACATTTAATGGTCATTTGATATTAATTAGGAAAATTCTATGTACTATATATCTATAGAACAAGGGACATCGATTTTGTGCTGACTAGACAAAACAGAACAAAAAAGCTGACTAGGACAAGCTAATTGGACAAAAATGACCGAATAGATCTAACCATTCGTTCAAAAACCAACGCACGATCTCTCCTTGGTTTCAAATCCCAACCCATTTAAACTGCACCAAACCCCTAAAATCCCGGCCCATTGAAAATGCACTAAACCTGACTGTTCATCCCGTGATCATTGTTCGCATCAACGACTATAAACCCGCCTGCTGAAATTTTGGCCGCCACAAACCATCGGGTCGATCTCGAGGAATCCGTTCAAACAGAGACATCTGTGATTGATCGATTATAGGGGGAGGGGGGAGGGGGAGTTGGTTGCGCCGAAGGCGCTCGCTTCGTGCCAAATCAGTATGGGCAAGGAAATGGGTGTCCCTATAAATGCCGGTGTTATCGTCGAAAGTATTTTGTTGCTGAAGGCATTCAGATGTGTTGCCGCCGAAAGCGGCCCGCTGCAGTGCCGACAGGTGTGTTACCGCCGAAGATGGCCAGCTGTAGTGCCGACAGACACATGCATGCACTAGTCTCTCTAACAAGTGAATCATACCCTGACTCCCCCTAATATAGGGAATTAGTCATTATGAAAATGAATAAATATCTTCTAACTATGATTCATAATAATCAGAATTCATTACCTGTTCTTTATTTTTTATTTTTAGAAATATCAACAATATATCTATTCTCCGATGAAAACGAAGACTAAGACTTGAGTTTAGTGAAAAAAGCCCTTTATCGGATTTGAACCGATGACTTACGCCTTACCATGGCGTTACTCTACGAGTAAATCACACTCACTCCAGATTGCACACTTCTTTAGATGTTTGTGATGTCGTTTGTGCCAAGTTGTGTGCATCAAGTTCATCCAAGCATTGTCCGAGTTTCTTACTAGTAGCATAATACTAAAATGATACCTTCTCTCCCGTGTTGTGACACATCCTGTTTTGAAGAGCCATAATCTTTTCTCATGTCACTACAACAAAAAAGACATTTCTTGACAGTTTTTAACTGTCAAAAAATCTATTACTTGACGTTTTTTATAAGGCCAAATTCCGTCAACTATGCCAGTGTCAAGAAAAGTTAGGAATAGTTGACAGTGTTAGAACCGACAACTATTCATTATTACTTGATGGTTATTTATTTTTTTGTAGGAAAAAAAATCAAGAGATTCTCCATGAAACCATCAAGTATAAGAAGTATAATTGACGGTGGTTCATAACAGTCAAGTATTCTTGTATAAAACCGTCAAGTAATATTGACATACTTGACGGTTACATAAAAAAACATCAAAAGCGAGAAATAAATTTGACGGTTCTCAATGAAACTGTCAAGTATTGTGAAGAAACTTACAATACTTGACAGTTTTAATCTTAAATCATTGGTTTAAGTAGGAGAGAAACTTACAATTTTACTCACTATCTTTAAGGTGGCCACATCATATCCACCGTCTTTTCTTTGATGGACCATCTTCCAGAGAATGCTCCTATCAATATCCTCAGATGTTCCACAACTACGTTTCTATAAGGCAAACATGTGCATAAAATATACTAACTTAGTAAATAAAAATGCATTAATCTTTACATATAGAATTGACAAGAACTTACATATTCAACTTCCAAACCAGCATAGCCTTTTCGGCTTAGGCGATGGTTATACAAATTCTTTGCTCGCCTCTTTTTTTGAATTTCACTAACTATCTGAAATTTAATGGAAGAAAATTATAAGTTAATTATACATAATTAAATATGATATAGTGCAATAAAATAAATTTGAAATATATTAACCTTAAACTCCTCAGAAAGTCTCGCAGCTACAAATTGAGTCCAATGTGCTTGCTCAATAAAAGAATAGAGCTGAGGTGGGGTTTTAAGCATATTCATATTCTCCTTAAAAGGAAGTATATATTATGTGGTAAGAGTACACTTGAATGACCTCCATGCAACTCCGGTTATAGCTATAACTTGTTTTTTACTTCTTGGATTAAGAACAAAGGATAACTATCATGTAATTATGTCAAGTTAGTAGGTGAAACAATTAAAAATAAATAAAAATATAGCACAAGTTTTTTACTGACCATAACAACATCCCATATTTTATTCTTCAGCTCATCTGGTACCTTACGTCAATCCTTATAAATTATCAGGACCATTGTATGTCCCAGAACTCCTAGATAACTGTTGAGCTTAGTACCAGCTTCTCCAATTGCTCGACCATTGGAGTTATATTCAACAACTGGTCGCATTGCAGTACTTCTATTTATAGTGATATGGGCCATGGTTGTCCTACCTCTGGTCTTCTTTTGGGGAATATTTTGTTCATCCTCTTCATTTATCGATTCTTCATGTGACTTCATTTCAATCCTGTGATAAAATAAAAAAAAAACATATAAAAAGATCAGAGTAGTTAATAAAGAGGCTAAATTATTACCATGTTTGATTGAAATATCGCCACATGAATATGAACTATATAATAGAAATTTTAAGATAAGACACAACTTAAATATGTGATAGGAAGAAATTTTTACCATTATAATTTTGATTTTGTATGGTCGATCCATGTTCCCTCGCAGTCTTCTCGCATATAATCTGAGTCAGACTCATCCATCACATCGAGTGATTCAATATCTGGTAATATTGTGGTAAATGAATAATGTTCCATATTACTGTCATTGAGCTCAGCATTATCGGTGTCATAATTATAGTCTCTCTGAGGAGTTACTAGAACAATTGACCATTTTGGATCAAGTTGGTCTTCTACGTAAAAAACTTGCTTAGCTTGGGAAGCTAAAATAAAAGAATCTGATTTATGACCAATCCTACCAAGCTCAACCAATGTGAAGCCAAGCTCATCTACTTTGATACCATTCTTGCTGTCAACCCAATCACACTTAAATACAGGCAATTTGAACATATGATAATTAAGCTCCCAAATCTCGATAATAACCCCGTAGTAACTCATTTCGGCAAAAATAGGATTTTTATCCTTGGCGCTTGCAATATGCATTGATGTTGCCACTATGCTTACTCCGCTGTTCTGGTTGACGCGTGAATTATCACGATCCTTTGTATGATAACGATAACCATTAATGATATAGCCAGGATATTTTACTACTTCTAATCGGGGTCCTTGTGCGAGCCACTTTAAGTTGTCGGAGATATTATTATTTGGAACGCTTAAATTATCTGCAACCTATGCATAGTCCAATAATTAGTGAAGTTTAACGATGATACGTAAAATAGTAAATATTAAATTGCAGTAATACCTTTTGACGTAGCCAATATATAAAGGTGCGATGGTGCTCATCTTGTAGCCATTTTTGTCTTTTAGATTGTCGAGGATGCTCTTGCTTCAACCAGGCCATATGCATACTATCAAGAATTATGAATAAGAAACACTTTGTTTGTTACAAATAGCATAGCTAAGAATTAAAAAGAAAAAAAATTATAAGGAGGATATAAAATGTCCTTACTCAATATAAGGTTGAACGTCGTTTGTATTTTCCAACACATAATAGTGTGCTTGCTCCAATTGTTGGCGATCAATTGTAAAAACATGACTACCTGACAAAGGCTTTCCATTAAAATTAGACGTGTCATTGGTTGTCATATTCCTAGCAGATGAAATTCCAATTGTATCTACTTCTGATAAATACTCTGTACAGAACTCAATGGCTTCTTCTGCAATATAACATTCAGCAATACAACCTTCGGGATGACTACGGTTTCGTACATAACCCTTTAATACCTTCATAAACCTCTCAAACGGAAACATCCATCTGAAGTAAACGGGACCACAAAGTTGAACTTCTTTGATAAGATGCATTGTTAAATATACCATGACATCAAAGAATGATGGTGGAAAGTACTTCTCCAACAAACATAATGTTACCACGAGATTCTTTTGTATTTCAACTAACTTCGGCACATCTACCACTTTGCTGCAGAGGGCATTGAAAAAGAAACAAAATCTGCTAATAGCATATCTCACATATTTAGGCAACACTGATCGTATTGCCACAGGCAGTAGCTGCTGCATCAATGTGTGACAATCATGAGATTTAAGGCCAATAAGTCTTAAGTCTTGCATGGAGACTAGATTTTTAAAATTTGAAGAATATCCTTCTGGAACCTTGAGCTCGAATAATGTTTTGCAGAATCTCATTTTCTCCTGCCTAGATAATGTATAACATGCTGCCGACAAATATGTTCGCTTCTCACCAAAATTTGGTGCCAACTCCTTTCTTATACCCATTTCTACAAGGTCAAGGCGAGAATTTAACCCATCCTTTGTTTTACCTGGAATGTTAAGCAATGTACCAAATATACTCTCGCAGACATTCTTCTCAATGTGCATAACATCTAGGTTGTGTCGGATATGCATATATTTCCAATATTCAAGATCAAAGAATATTAACTTCTTCTTCCAATAATTTGCAGCACCAATATTCGATGAATTAGGCATTACCTTCTTCTTTCCGAATGATATTTTAATTCTTTCAACCTTTTTTAATATTTCCTCTCCGCTTAACGATTCTGGAGGTGACCCAAACTCCTGCTCGCCATTAAATATTTTTTTCTGTTTTCGATACGGATGAAAATATGGAAGAAATCTTCTATGCCCAGTATAAGAATTTTTCTTACCATGTTTCAGTCTACGAGAATATATTTCTTCGCTGCATATTGGGCAAGCATAATACCCCTTGACAGTGCAACCGCATAAATTGCCATATGCGGGAAAATCGTTAATTGTCCATAACAAAACAGCCTTTAACGTAAAGCTTTGTTGTTGGTAAGCATCGTAAGCTTCAATCCCTATATCCCATAAAGTTTTTAAGTCATCAACCAACGGTGCCAAATAGATATCAATGTCATTTCCTGGCTGTTTTGGACCAGATATCAATAATGTTAACATCATAAATTTTCTCTTCATGCACAACCACGGTGGAAGATTGTAGGTGATCATTATAACTGGCCAACAACTATAATTACTGCTAAGGGTACTATGTGGATTTATCCCGTCTGCTGAAATCGCTGGCCGAAGGTTTCTCGATTCTGCTGCAAAATTTGGCCACAAGTGATCTACTAGTTTCCATGCTGGGGAGTCTGCAGGGTGGCGCAATTGACCATCTACTTCTCTTTCATAAGCATGCCATGTCAAATCTTTTGTTGTTTGTAAAGACTGAAACATCCTCTTGAATCTCGAAATAGGTGGAAAATACCATAAAATTTTTGCAGGGATTCCCTTACTTTTATTATTTATTTTTTTTTTCTTTTTCCATCTCGATGTTCCACAAGTGGGGCATATAATTGCATCTTTGTACTCCTTTTTATATAGTATGCAATCATTGGGACATGCATGTATTTTCTCATATTTCATTCCCAAAGCAGTTAAGGACTTTTTAGCCTCATACATAGATAATGGCATTTCATTATTGTTTGGTAACATATCACCCAAAAGTCTAAGTGGCTTTGAAAAGCTTTTGTCAGACTATCCGTATCTTGCTTTCAAGTTGTATAGTTTAACCAATGAAGATAATTTTGTAAACTTTGTGCAATCAGGATATAAAGGTTTTTCAGCATCTTCAGGTAATTTCTTAAATATTTCAGGGTCATTGGTACATTGATCATGTGCAGCTTGAACCATTTCTACAGTACTAGCAATATCATCAGATATATTTGTTTCAAACTGTACTTTTGTTGTCGGATACCCACTAGAAGCTGCTTCTCCATGCCAGATCCATGTACGATAACTTTCATCAATACCATGAAAATATAAATGAACTCTTATATCTTGGAGAGTCTGGTTTTCTAAATTCCCACATCTTAAGCATGGGCATCGTATATAATTAGGATTATTCGCATTGAGTGCTGCAAAGTTTATAAATTCTTCAACCCCATCTTCATATTCTCGTGATCTTCTACTTTTAAACATCCAAGATCTATTCATTTTGAATTGAATATAACTAAATTTCTACAAACACAAAAAGAAATTGTTAGAATATGTATATATTAAATATGATAAGACAAATAGTATACTATTTTAACAGTTTTGTCTACACTAGAAACAAATGAAAGTATACCAATATTATAATATATATTTAGAAAATGTAATGGTAAGACCTTAATTGTTCATGCATGTGCTATATTTAAATCTTATGTACTATATTTCTTTATCAAACTGAAATTTTTAATTATTTGTGCTTGAAGCTCAACCCTTTAATTGATGATGCAAAGACTTTCAAAGCTCAACCCTTTAATTGAGAATTGAGGATGCTACATTAACCATCATATTGTTGCATCATGCATACAACTGCATGAACCCCGATCATGTGAGAAGTAAAATGTGTGTTGTACGCAGTCTGATTTTAATTTCTATAATATATGATGGATTTAAAGGGTCGAGTTTACAATATAGAGAAGAAAATCATTTTTTTAGGTAGTTCAATAGTATGTGAACTTCATAAGTCTGGCACGGTGGTGACTTAAGGATGTCAGAAATTTGGTACAGAAATCAATGATCACTCGGTGCAGTACGTCAATAATGTTTCACATATTGTTTATGTCAGAGAGAAATGTTCACTGTTTTAAAACTCGCCGACTCGACTCGAAACTTGGCCGAGTCGACTCGACTCGGCTGAGTTTCGATCCGACTCGATCCAAAACTCGGTTTGGCAACTACTCGGACCAAAACTCGAGTGACTCGGACCAAAATTCGAGTGACTCGGGCGAGTCACTCGAGTTTTTGGGGTGTGTGACTCGGTTCGAGTCTTGATCGTTGTATTTTTTGGGGTAAAATCGAGATCCGGTAGAATAATTTATGTTTTGTAATGACATGTTATTTGGTGCTAAGCTTTAAGGTCATCAAAACTTGTTAGATATCCATTTTTAAATATATATAATATTAAAATATATTATATAATGTCGAGTTTTTTGTATCAAGTTTTGTCGGGTTTTAGCCGAGTTGTCGAGTCAACTCGACTCATTAAGGTTTCGAGTCGAGTCGAGTTTTCGTGTTTTAAAACACACTACAACGGAAATGATATTTTGCGGCGCCATAATCGGTAGCCATTATTTATACGGCCGGAAAAGCTATCTAATCCGGCGGCCCACCAAATCCGTCGGAAAAGATGGAGCTACTCCGACGGTGGAAATCCACCCGGCCGAAAAAGGTCGGGCAAATCCGGCGGGCCACCAACCCCACCGGAAAAGATGGAGTGAATCCGGCAGTCCACTAACCCGCTGGAAATGGTCGACCAAATCCGGCGGAGGAAAGCCACCAGGCCAGAAAATGTCTCGTGAATTTGACGTCCCACTACCCGCCGGAAAAGGTTGATCAAATCCGGCGAGTGAGATCCACATACCCAACCGGAAATGGTTGAGTAGATCGGCGAGCGCGTTGGTCGAGTAGATCGGCAAGCGGTGAGGGAGGAGAGGGCGGTGCGTTGGGCGGTGCAGATGAACTCCCGTCGCCATGGCCTCGGGTAGTGGCCGGAGAGGTCTGCGACTTGAGTGGACGGACAAAGAGAGGACGACTTAGACGGACAAAGAAGAGAGATGACTTAAAAGTAATTATATTAGGTTTTTAATATTATATATAATATAAGCTTATTTTTAACACAAGTCGTAGGTAGTGCAGGTGGTTAAGTTGATAGGGGTTTTGGTTTGAGACTCGGGAACGAATACTCACGCGCGCGGTACGGGGGGTGTTGGGGGCTGCTCAAATAGAGAGGTGGTTCTGAGCCTAGCAATTTTTATCTTTTTTTTTTCCCCTAAACCAAGTTTGGCGGTTTGGCCGCCGGATTTGCAATAGTATTTCCGACGGCCTAGTCAGAATTATCTTTTGCGACAGGATTTTATACGGCCATCATTTGTGGCGGCTAGGCCCCCGATTAAATATATAATCGGCCATTTTTGACCGCCGGGAAAAGAAAGATCTGTTGTAGTGACACTGGAAATGTTAGTATCAAATTTAAGTTACCAAGTACTCATTTTTTGACATATTTATCTGATATTTGCAATAATAAACAAATCCTCTGAAAGTAACTAATACTCTAGCCTAAAAGGATTCAGTGGTTATATGCATAATTAATCCTTCAAAAGAACTACAAACCGAATGTTCAACTATTATTAAAGTCCTAAAAGTACATATGTTGCGGAATTTTATCATGAACTTAGAGTTGTTGAGTCTAAGTTCATTGAGGTTTTCTTCTCTCATAACAAAATACGTGATAGTTGAAAGTTGAAACACACATTTCGAAATAAAGTATTTGGTTGTTCGAGAGGACGTTCAGAATCATCGGGTGGCTATCCAGCATATCACACAGAACTAATGATCGCGGCCCTAAATTTTATTGGAATCATGTAGATTTTATAGGACTCGGTAGACATTGGTTTGTTTGATTTGCCGGGTTTATTTGAAACATCATTGCCCATTGGGATACCATGTATTTGCATGCCAATATGAAATTCCGATGATTATATCACTATTTGTCATATCGTTTGGGAATATACATAAAGCTTTTAGAGATGACTGAATGTCTAACTAATAATTATATTATTAGCATTATTAAGAACCTAATCCTAAGGTTATAATATTCACAGAATTGCATGCAAACAAGCTATTTTGCATTGATATGTTATTCAGGAATTATCTGGCTAAGAGGAAAATTCACAATTCCGAGAAAAATGTAAAAATAATTAAAAAATTCATCATAACTTTGGGAGATTTTAGAACATAGATTTCAAAATCTGAAAAAGAATTTACGAGGTAATTTGCTTATCTGTATGATTTGTCCATGTAGAAACAAGTATGAGAGACAAAAATGACAGAAAACAGTGAAGAACATCAATCTATCAAAATCCCTAGAAACTCTGATCGCATGGAATGTGAGTAAATTGGAAATTTTCAGAATTATTGTTGAATCAGAGTGATGTGCAAACCTCAGAGTAGATGCTGCAGTTGAACAGTAGCGATAGAACAGAAAATAAAAGGAGGAAGGGAGGAAAGGGGAGTAACGATCGAGTTTCTCCTCGCCAACGGCAGCTCCTCCTCCTCCAATTCCAGCACTGGCGGCTCCTCTCGAGCTCTGGCGAGCTGCCCTTGGTCCACCAAAGAGAATGAGAGAGAGAGATGTGAGATCGAGAGGGAGAGGGAGAGGGGGGGTGAATAAATGGTGGCATGGGGATCGGCCGGGTTAGCTAGGGTTTCTTTTAAAGGGTATGTGGGCCGGCTGTTGAAGGGATAGAGGAGATAGGGAGATAGAGAGGGGAACGGTGAGGGGATTTCGGGATTGAGGAGGGATTGGGGGTTAAAGGGATAGAGATCGATCGAGAGGGAGGAGGGATTGGGGATAAGGGCCGGGTCGATCTGAGGAGGGATCGGGGGTTAAAGGGATAGATTGAAGAGGGATCGGGGGTTAAAGGGATAGATCCAGCTCTATCTTCTGCTATCAGTTGCTAATTCATGAAGTTCTTTTTTTTTTTTAGAGGTAATCAAGTTCTGGTGGGGGAGATTTGGGAGATGTGGCAGCTGGGTACGTGGGTGTAGGGATGGCAATGGGTCGGGTCGGGTTGAGACATAGCTATAAGGGCAAAACACCCAATCCGAACCCAACCCGTTTAATAAACGGGTCAAAAACTTAAACCCAAACCCGACCCGTCTAATAAACGGGTTGACCCAACCCGACCTGTTTAACCTATTTACCAAACGGGTTGGGTCGTGTCGGGTCGGGTTGGCTCGGGTTGGGTCAACATAACCCGTGTAAACTTGCCAGGTTGAGTCAAGACAAGTTGGATTGGGTCGGGTTGGCTCGGGTCGAGTCGGGTCGGGTTGACATGACCCATTTGGTAAACGGGTCAAGTCGGGTCAATTGGGTCAAAGTACAAATCCGAACCCGACCCATTAAATAAATGGGTCAATCGGGTCGACTCGTTTAGGACCTGAACCTGTTTAGGCCAAACCCAAACCCGCTAACTTCGGGTCAGGTTCGGGTCGGGTTGGCGGGTCGGGTTAAGGATTGCCACCCCTAGGTGGGTGGTAGCTGTGAAATGATGAACGTACTTTCTAATCCTTGTTTCCATGCATTGGATTGGGCTTAAGCGGTGCAGATTGAAAACTTTAATTTTCAACTGGTACCACTGCATCGGTACTCAACCTAGTTGAAAATGATCCGGACCGTTGAATCCCGATCCCACACATGGGAGCAAGGAATATATATAGGAGAATATAGGCACCCAAGAAAAAAGGCGACCCGAATCTAAGACTGACAATTTTGGACCCGACACGGCAGACCCGACACGAAGTTAGCAAGTCTAGGTCAAGGTTAAACGAGTCAGGTCCAAGTTTAGGGTCTGGACACAGTAGACCCAGTAAGACTCGTTTAAAATTCAACGTACGGGTCGTGTCGGGTCGGGTCTACCCGCAATCCGATGTTGTATTATATAGTACCAGTGGGTCTATCGGGTCAAGTCAGATTGGGTTGGATCAGGTCAACTGAATAGACCCGTCGTGTGGTAAACAGGTCTAACGGGTCTTATCAGGTATACCCGCCGTTTATAAACAAGTCGGGTATGGGTTTAGGATCTAGACATGATTAGTTAAATGGGTCGGGTCTGGGTCTAGGGGTTTTGGACACGACCCAAAACTAGATACGACACGAACCCGACCCGACCCGAACCCCAAAACCTTTTTTTACTAATGGTTGGGCTTTATCGACGGTTCTGTAATAAATGTCAAGTAATAACACCTTTATTGACGGTTTTGTTATCTCCAAGCTAACTTTGAGAATTAGATGATAGTTTATTTAAAAATGTCAAGAAACCATGAACCTTCCTTGAGGGTTTTATATATACTGTCAAGAAATATTAAGATTACTTGACCTTTTTTAATAAGTGTCAAGTAATAAACTTATTTCTTGACGGTTTATTACGAAACCGTCAACTCATCTGGTTCCTTCTTGGGCTTTATAATTGGACTGTCAACAAAACCATCTTTCTTGACGGTTTATTTAAAACCGTCAAGAAAGACTAAAATCAAAGCGTCAAGTAAAGACATTTTTGTTGTAGTGGTGTGTGAACTCTCTCTCTCTCTCTCTCTCTCTCTCTCTGTCTCTCTCTTAAATCATATTAAAAAAACTACACAAAGATGATAAATATCCATTCGATGGCATTTAATGATCATTTGTTATTAATTAGAAAAATCACTAGTATCATCTCTCTCTAACTAGTGAATCACACCCTTACAAATGAATCACAATACTCATTTTAGATTGTACATTTCTTCATATGGTTGTGATATAGTCTATACCAAGTTGTCTGCATTAAGTTCATCCGGATATTACCCGAGTAAGAGATGAAGGGCTAAGATTCGTCACTTAACCACAAAACATATGGACTTTGTTTTTCATTAAAGACCAACCCTTCATGATTTACATAGGGCCACGTGTAGCGGATGTGTGGCCAAACCCAACAAATGGTTCAAATAAATGCTTTCATAGATTTCCTTCCGTAGTTGCAGACCTCCCTCTCGCATTAGGGTCGAGATTTCCAGCCTATGGTGTTGTTAAAAGTCGCCAGCAGTAACATATGATGTCCTGACCAAATGACCAATTAGTCCCTTCCAATGAAAAAGAAAAATTACTGGTAAAGCTAAATTAAGTGCATAATTTAGAAGGGTCTCGTCGTAATTTTGATGTCCTTCCCCGTTCCCACACCGGTCTCCTCATAGACTGAAGAAATTTCAGTACACATTCCGTTCTTGCAGTCATGTTGGGTGGGTGCGCCGGTGCGGGTGCGCGGGTAGAGAGAGAGAGAGAGAGAAACGTGGCGGGTGAAGGCAGAGGCCGTCTCCTCACCGGCAGTCTACGGTCATCCCCAGATTTGACCCTTCCCCTCGCCCCCCGGTCGGCCCCACACCCCCCTCCCTCTTTTCTCCATTCTCCTTCTTGACTGGCTGCCAGGTCTCGGCCCCGCGTGCGTTGCACAAGTGAAGAAGACGAAAAAAACACCGGATCCTCGTTCCACCTTGAACACTCGTGACCGACAGGTGTATCGCTTGCACCCCAACCCCCACAACTGCTCTCCCCCCTCTTCAGGTTGTAGCTCCTAAACAATTCTCCCCCCCCCCAACTGCCCTCCCCGTCTCCCTCTCACCTGGGTCTCTTTCCACTGCCCGCATCAAGAAACCAGCAAGGTCAAAAGGTTTTAGAGAGAGAAGCACTAACAAATCAGAACACACAAGCATCCATCTCTCTCTGTCTCTCTCTACAGATTCTACTCTCTCTCTCCTCTTTCTCTCTGACCGAGTAAACACACGGCTCTGGCGTTACAGCACAAAATTCTAATCAAATGCTGATAGTAAACAAAAATAAAAAACTAGTCCTCCACTTCTTCTTCCTCTCTCTCTCTCTCTCTCTCTCTCTCTCTCTCTCTCACCAACGAAACCGCGTTCTCTCATTTGATCCAACAAAGGCCCAATATCAGGACGCCGCCCTCCCACACCGCTCCCTTTATTTCCCATCTCTTTGTCTTCTTCTTCTCCTCCTCCTCTGTTTAGGGTGCTACAGAGCCTCTGCTTCCCTTTCTTCACTTCTCTGATGGCCTCCCATGGAGTAATCCTCACGTGGGTTGTCCTCGCCGGCTGCTGTCTCCTCTGCCCGCGTCTCTCCTCGGCTTCGTTCTTCAACCGGAGCTCCCCGGGCATCGCGATGCCCTCCCACCCCCTCAGCTTCAACTCCGCCACCTCCGCCGGCTGCAGCCACCACCTCCGCCACCAAACCACCCCATCGACCGGTCCACCGAGGCCGGAGAGGGACGAGCCGCCCGGTTCTGATGGGGAGGACGGGGTTAGCTTTGTGAACACGGGAGCTGCGGCGGCGACGCTGAAGGTCGACCTCAAGCACCGGTCGGCAGGTGACGCTAGCGCCGCGGAGAGGAGCGGGAAGGAGTCGCTGGTGGAGTCTACCCACCGGGATTTGTCGAGGATCCAGACCCTGTTCAGGAGGATCACGGAGCGGAAGAACCAGAAGGCGGGGTCCCGACTCGCCGATCCGCCGATCGCCGCTGAGCTGGGCAGGAAGGCGGCGGTGGCGACGCCCCCGGAGCTGGCCGGGCGGCTGGTGGCCACCCTCGAGTCCGGGGTCACCCTCGGCTCCGGCGAGTACTTCATGGACGTCTTCATCGGCACGCCGCCGCGCCACTTCTCCCTGATCCTCGACACCGGCAGCGACCTCAACTGGGTCCAGTGCCTCCCCTGCCACGACTGCTTCCAGCAGCACGGGCCGTTTTACGACCCCGCCGCATCCTCCTCCTACCGCAACGTCAGCTGCGGCGACCGCCGCTGCAGCCTCGTCTCGTCGCCGGACCCGCCCCGCCCCTGCTCCCCCGGCGGAGGCCAGCCCTGCCCCTACTTCTACTGGTACGGCGACCGCTCCAACACCACCGGCGACCTCGCCCTCGAGACCTTCACCGTGAACCTCACCACGCCCGGCGACGCCGGCGGGTCGGGGTCCCACCGGGTGGAGGGGGTCATCTTCGGGTGCGGGCACTGGAACAGGGGGCTCTTCCACGGGGCCGCCGGTCTCCTCGGCCTCGGCCGCGGGCCCCTCTCCTTCTCCTCCCAGCTCCGCTCCCTCTACGGCCACACCTTCTCCTACTGCCTCGTCGACCGGAACAGCGACCTCAGCGTCAGCAGCAAGCTCATCTTCGGCGAGGACCGGAGCCTCGTGCGCCACCCCAACCTCAACTACACCTCTTTCGTCGCCGGCAAGGAGAACCCGGCGGACACCTTCTACTACGTCAAGATAAAGGGCATCACGGTCGGCGGGGAGCTGCTCGACATCCCTCCGGAGACCTGGGAGGTGTCGAAGGAGGGCGCCGGAGGGACCATCATCGACTCGGGCACCACATTGAGCTACTTCGCCGACCCCGCCTATCAGGTGATCAAGGAAGCCTTCGGCAAGAGGGTGAAGAACTACCCGGTGGTCGAGGACTTCCCGGTGCTGAACCCGTGCTACAACGTGTCGGGCGTCGAGAGGGTGGAGCTGCCGGAATTCACCATCCTGTTCGGCGACGGGGCGGTCTGGAGCTTCCCGATGGAGAACTACTTCATCCGGCTGGAGCCGGAGCAGATCATGTGCCTTGCGATCCTCGGGACGCCGCGGTCGTCCATCTCGATCCTCGGCAACTACCAGCAGCAGAACTTCCACATCCTGTACGACACCAAGAATTCGAAGCTGGGCTTCGCCCCCATGAGGTGTGCTGAAGTGTAGCTCGACACCCTCATTGGCTCTGGATGAAAGGATTCAACTGCACAGCTCCCATGGAGTTGGGGGGGGGGGGGGGGGAGGCCACATTGGAGGATTGTAGAGATGGGTTCAAGGGACCTTTTTTTTTTTTTTTTGAAGTTTTGTTCAGCTTGTTTCCCTCTCCAAGGAGAGGGAGAAGCTATACATGATATTAGATTATTCATTGGTTTTTCCTCTTATGTTTCTTTGGGTTAATGGATTGGTCTGCTCTTCTTGTAGTGGTAGATGAGGAAACTCAAAGCACTTTGTCACACAGAGAGATTACAGCCTGAAGGGACTGAAGTCTTCATCTCCTTCCCAAATCAAATGTAAGGAATGAAACCCAACTTCTAATTTGTTCTTCTTTCTCTTCCACTTCTTTGATTTTTCGCAAAGGATGTTGGTCATCACCCACCATCAGCTGATAGTATGAGCTCTTTATGATTCATTGGATCTGCTTGTTTTACCAATTTTAGTTGTATGTTTCTGTTGAGCCGGTTAGTCCCACATCGGCTAGGGGTGGGAGTTTTGAGTCTATATATACACGGTGCCCCCCTTTCCCTCATGGCCGGTTTTGAGAGGGAACGCGGGATTCGTGACTTGGTATCAGAGCCAGACCCCGCTCCGTCTCTCCCGAGTGGCCCCGTCGCACCCCTCTTTCTCCCGGTGGGAGGGGTGTTGAAGGGTTAGTCCCACATTGGTTAGGGGTGGGATTTTTTTTTTTAGAAAGGTAAGGATTTCATTGATGCCAAAAGATATGTACAAGTGTCATAGCCTAAGGAGGCAAAATCCTTAGTACAAAAAATCAAAACTGAAGCTCCCCCATTATGACCATCTAGCTCTCCACTCTTGCAATTCAGTCCTATCTCCATAATTGATTCAATTCCATATTGCTGAAAATTCCAAATAGATCAGCACAGATAGCCTTATAAAATATAAATAGCCTCCTGGGTTTTGTCTATACCCTTAAAAGTTCTTTCATTCCTCTCTCTCCATAGATGATATACAAGCGAGAGCCACCCTAATGACCTTGCATTTGATACGCCTCGAACATCCCATCACTGTCAGTCTGCTGATGATGTCCGAAAAAGCCTCATGCTGGACCCAAGGGATTTTGCACCTTGTACAAATCGATCTGTTTCCAGACCTTCAAGCTAAATTTGCATTGAAAAAAAATATGTTCTACAAACTCCTCATCCTCTCTGCAAAGCCCACACCGGTTAGCTAGTTGATGGCTCTTTTTCTTGAGTTGGCCTTGTGTGCTAATTCGGTTCTCCACAAATTCACTGCCATTCTAGGAGGAGTAGGTGGTTTCCAAACTGGCTTTGCCCACTCAACTGATTGACTTCTAGATCGTGTTGCCTCCTAAGTCTCGGCAAAAATAAATACTTCCGATTTTGAGTTCTTCCGCCTCAGTGCTCGTTCGTTAGATCGTGATAGGATCGGGATTGCTTGAATTCTCTCGAACAGGTCCTTTATTCTTCTGTTGATAGGCCGAGGCAAATGCCATTCCCTGTAGGAAATAAAATTCCCAACATCCGCTAGCATCTGGCCTTGATCTCTCCCATTACTTGCTCCCCTACAATATCAACCGGACGGTCTGGACTGCTACCGTTGACCCATGGGTCCCACCAAAAGCAAAGCTGCGAGCCTTCCATAATTCGATAGTCCAATTAAGATCCATCCTGACATCTGGCATGTCTTTCCAAGTTTCGGACTGTAGGTTGGACTTGGAAGCGTTCCAGAAATTCTCTTTCTAAGTACCTCGACTTCATGTCTTCGTATACCCGTTGCCCCCTCCCCCTCATGATCAATGTTGAGGGGGCACGGGATTCATGATTGTTTCATTGTTCTTTTTCATATAATTTGGTTCATTGTTAATGGTTACTAATGATACATTATGCTTAAGGGAGTGCTACAAGCACCAAATGAGGAGTCCCATATATGGACACAACCTCCATTGTGCAATGCAGTAACCAAGGAATGAAATTTTGACACTCAGAATCCTGAAAAAAACGAGATATTTTACCCAATATTTCACGAAATATCTTGATTTTCACAAAACCCCGTGTCACGGAACCGAAAAAAACTGAAAATTTTGGGATTTTGGCATGCTTGTTTTGTTTGGGTACACTCAAAAACAAGATATATCGTGGAATTACTCGATATTTATTTCCTTGGAAGCAACAGATTTGGTATCTCGCTTTATGAGAATAAAAGCTTCTAACAATCAAAATGTAAGCTGTGACGATCTACGGTGCTTAATCTCCGAAGAACTTAAAGAATTCTTTCAGTTCATCTCTGAATTCTTAGGTCCGGATGGTTGTAGTAGCCTTTGATATGAGTTCAAATTTCCTTTCTGTCCGTGTGCCGCACCTTTTAGGTGAGCTTTCGATGCAAAGATCGGAAGATGATCTTTGTACTATTGTGTGCGAGTTCTGCGGAGTCCCATTTGGGCTCGAAAGGAATTTGAATAATGAAGGATTTATCGCCATCATCGATCGAGTGTCCTGTTGATTTGCAGACAGTGAAGGTTTCCAAAGGAATTGAGGTCCAACGCAGAATATGTTGAGAAATTACAATGGGATGTGCCTATCAAAAAATTCTATTTCAACCAATATTTCAACACTGCCCATTCCCGATATATTTCACGATATATTATGAAATATTACAATATTTCACAATATTCCTTATTTAGTTTTCAGAACGGAAACTTGAAAGAAAAAGAGATTTCACAAGATATTTTGCAAAACATTTGCAGAATTTCATGCTCACTTGTTTACCAAATTGTTCGGTACTCGAAACCCATGCACGAGCAATTCAAG